>JARGYA010000322.1:0-156509 GCA_029204335.1 Mycena vulgaris
CCTCAGCGCAGGGGATTGGAACGGGGTCTCAGGGGGAAAGCCGAGGGGAGCATATAAAGACGTCACCGCTGAGATCTTGGACCGCTTGACGGGAAGGAACACGAGATGCAGCAAAAGTGGAATGAGGAGGAGGGCAGAGGAGGGCGAGAGCTGGTTTTGATCGGATCAAACAACCCTTTTGGGCATGTTCGCACTTTGGTTTGTTTGTGGGGACACGAATATCACATGTTTTACACTTCTGAACCGCAGGAAGCCATTCTGTTTACAAACCAATTCTATCCATATCTTCTAATACGTGATTGTGGGAGACCAAAATTTAGTGACATGTTGAATCGGCCATTTTTGACGATTCAAGCCCAGTGAAAAGTCCAGAGAGGGGGATCGAGCCGCAGAGAGGGAGATGTAAACGAAGAATATGCCTCGATGTCACTCGATAAACTTAGCATACATCTATTTAATCGAGCCGGAGATATTCATATCGAGCGAAAGAAATGTGATTGATCGCTGCATGCTTTAAATGTCTACACTGAATTGATTTACTATCGAGGGGCATAGATTCACATTGATTCACATGTATTGATGTCCATCGTGCTAGAAAGAGCAGGATAGATTGAGCTAGTACGTCTACGAAATATTCTACTTTCGGCAAACTGCGCGGCACACACCACCGCCCCGCCCCATCCCCAGCTCCCGGAACGAATACTATGGGGCTGATGTTTTTCTACTTGCGCGGAGCGAATTACCTTGCGGCCTGAACGAAAGTCAGCCAACAATCACCAGTCATAGAGCACAGAAAACATACCTGGGTCTGCGCGGAAGTGGCCGCTTGTGCCATGAGTTCATATTGCTGTCCGTAAATTTCAGGTGTATGTGTGTAGATAGAGACGGGGTACATACCGCGGCTGCGGGAGTTTTTTTAATACCATCCCAATGCAGTCGGAATTGCGATGTGAGACCGCCGGGATGTTTTGCACACCATTCTATGGCGCAGAGGTTCCTTGAGATGCATGTAATTAGCAATGGATCACACGCACAGTCTATGATGCGGCTGCGCTGCTTACCTCGCAGTCCTTGTTTTGGACGGCACCATTTTCCCTTTTCCGGTTCCGGTTCTCGCAGCCACTGGTGGGGCGGGGGAGGGCACCAGAGGTGACAACGGCGTTGTTCCGGAAGCTGTGACTTGCACAGTAGACGTAGGAGTCGCGACGGTCGACGCGAAGGAAACCGGATTTGATGGAGTCACATCGGTCACAGGTCCCGATTGGGTCTTCGGAACGTCGCTCGACGACAGAGGACGAATGGGCTCGGCAGATATGGGGATGGGGGAGCCGGGAGAAGCTGCTGGAACAGGCTCTGCGGGGGTCTGAGCCGGCGCCGCAGCTGGAACTTCCAGTGGGGAGTCACCACTTTGAAGTGAGTCCTCCTCGTCATACCTACAATGGAAAATTGTGAGCAGACACCCAACTCAGACCACAGGTACGTACAGTGGATTGACAATCTGGGTAGGAAATTCCGCGTCAGCTACGTAGCAGAATGACCCAGCCTGCGCGCACTTTAATTGGAATTCTTGGCATGTCGCAATTTTCATCCTGTGTCAGACTCGCAGCGGACGAAAGCGGCTATTCTATCAGCGGCAGCAAGAGAAATTTAACGAGCGGACTTACTATCGCAGTTTCAGATGGAGGGGCCTCCGAGTCCTAGAAAGGGATGGAGTAAGACTGACTTGTCGAGGATGGATGCGGTGTGCAAGTACCTTGAAAGTATACAGGATGTCGAGGGCGGCAGAGGGGTCCTAATTGAGAGTTAGAGTTGAGCACAAACATAATAAGTGTGACAAACCTCATCAGTCTTGATGCGCTTGGATCTGGAGCCCGACTTCTTCTCCTTCCGGGCGAGCTTGCCCTCCTTGCCAAAGTGACCGGTCTCCCAAGACGAGTACATGTCAGTTGCCAAGCGCTGGCTTTTCCACTCATCTTCACAGAGGCGCATCTCGGGGTATTTGACTCCAATCTCGTAGAAAACGTGCTGCTGAATGTCGCGACCGCCTTTCTGCCATGTAAGCGGGGCCAGACCCTTCCGTGCAAGCTCTGAAAACAGTCCTGCGGCGTAGGCTTTGATGGCACCAACTCGAGTTCCATCTATCGTGGTGCCGTCGGAGTATTGGACAAAGCGCATAGACACGTTGATTCCTTGCGACATGCGGGACGAGCCGCGTGTTCCGCTCTGGTTGCCGTCGGAGGTGCCTTTGGTTAGCTCTGTGAAGTCCTTCCATTCCCTCGCGGTCCACCATGTGACCTGCGGGAAGTCAGTGCGAACCTCAGGGGTCGCGTCGTTCGGGGAGAGCACTAGAGCCTCTCGCTTGGTCCCGCGAGGCTCACCAGGCCCAGCCAGAAGGGCTGGGATTTGATTAACAAGCAAGCCATACATATGTCTGTCAAATAATTGTCATCCACGTCTTTTGCAAGAGGAACAAAAATACGCACTTGATAGCCTTGTTCTCTGTCGTCAATACCACATTTACCTGTCTCAAATGACTGTAGGCTTGCTCCAGCTGCTGCAAACGTTGGACCGGGGGCGGCGCCGGCGAGACCATCTGGCGCTGCAGCGAAGGTGTCGTTCTGCCGGTGGGATTGAATTGTCCGAACTGGTGTGGTGAGTTCATCCCTGCAGGGCCCACGAGATTCAGGGAGTTCCATTCATCCATGTTTGGGAAGTTTTGCGATCCAGAGACCGGGAATGACAAGCCCAAGTCGGGGCTGCTGCGATCGAAGTGGCCACCAGGGGAGGGAATGTATGGATCAAAACTCCCGAGGGCTGATGAGGTGCTCGAGTAGTAGCCGTCGTCACTGGGGCCTTCGTCCATGGGGCGGAAGAGGTAGGAGAAACGACTCAGACCGCATTTTGCAAGGAAAAGATGGTCTGATCGCGATCACATGATCTCAAAACTATCTCGCTCGCTCTGCCTCGTTCTGCCTCTATGACTTATGGCCGCCAAAAAGGTGTGTGCATCCCACATCTTTCTCTCTCCCATCATCGCCGCATGGACAACGAAATCTCTCTCTGTGTGTGCTCCTACATGGACGTGCCTACATCACAACCGCTGCAAGACGGCGAGCCCGAGGAAGACACAATATCCCTCGTGTGCTCCCACTGTACTGCTCAAATGTCGTCTCCAATATCCGGCACTGTAAACACACCTTGCAAGCCAGCTTCGAAGTGCAAGCCTCTCCTTATTCGGTGTGCACCCCCTATTGTCAGTCCATTCAATATTGCCGGTTACTCCCATTGACCTGCAAACCTATATCAGACACCCAAATCGTCTTCAGCCTTGAAGTGCATGCCTCTGGATCGCCTGGCTCGCTTTCGGCTCATCCGGAGAGTGACCCAGCCGAGCCCAATTCTCCAGCAGCGCATTGATGTGAGTGTGTTTGTGCACTTGCCCATCCCCAACTCATGCCGTTATTATGCTGAAGAGGAGAATTCGTAAAGAAACAGCTGCGCTACGGATTCTTCACGAGATCCATGCTCTTCAGCGGGCGCTTGGGACCCGCCGGAAGCAGTACACAAAATTGTGTAACCCGGGACTTGCTGCTGGGAAGGAGAATGTGGGTGTGGGGCAGTAGATACTGTAGATTAGCCCGCTCACAATTTATATTTCTTCCCATTGCATGTCTCAAGCATAAATATTAAATATTGAATTTATGTTCACACCAATATGCCGTCCCGGCGGAGAATTGAATAATGTGTTCCGAGGGCCGCTTGCGGGCGTGGTGCGGTAGTGTTCCACCGATAGATATCATCTATGTGAGTCAGAGGCGAGGCTCGTATGAAAGGCGAGCTTGATTTGGTCCCACGGTCACCGTCTCTCATCTGGAAATATAGCCATTTTTAAATAGTATTCTGAAAGGACCGATTCATATTAAAGGGGTACGGAAAAGAGTACACACGAGTACGAAGTGAATTAGTCTTCTGGTACCAGCGGCTCCTGTCCCAATCCCATCTCCATAAGTTTTAAACCTGGCTTCTCCATCAAATAATATCTGTTCAGCTCGGATCCGTCGTGGTATGTCTTGGCATACTGTTGGTCGGGCGCGAGCATTACGGCTGCCTGAATGCACCCTATGTCAATTACACGGATGTGCGAGTCACCGAGATGCTGCATCGTCACATATGTCTTTGACGATGTTTGATAGAGTTCTTTGTGATGATCACCGTAGAATGAAACAACGGCGACAGGTTTCTGAACAGAACCAACGGTGAAAATTGCGTAGAAGCAGACCTCGGCAAATCGAGAAGTGCCGTCACAGTTAACCTGGTATCGAGCCAATACACTGCCAAAAAACAAATAAATGTGTTACCTTGATGTTACGTGCGGTTCGGAGTTTTTCAAGCGGCTTTGCGGATTCCTTCCAGCGTGACCGGGCAACTTGGCCATTGGGCAAGCGCACACGCGACCATCGCGTTACGTGAGGCACCCAGTTTTCGTCTTTTGTCTGCCCTTTGCCTTCGAGATAGGTCCGAAATGCCTGGGCCTCGGCGTCATTGACAGCCCGAGATGTGGAATCCATGGCAGTCAGAAGGACGTAACCATTCCCTACGTCTCGGGAGCCCCTCGGTAAAGGGTTCTCTGGAGGTTCCAGGTCGGGAATCATAGCCTTGAGGGAATTCACCTGACAGCGGCGCAGTGCACGCTCTGCCAGATTTGCGAAGGCATTGGAATGTTGTTTAATCTCCTCACCGAGATTGCCGATGGTGCGCTCCAGGGCCCATTGTGAGTAAATGATGCCAGGTCCGACGCGCGCTGTTTCTGGTGCCATATGCGAGGGAGTGTGGATGCTTGGTCGGACGAAATGAAGGCGATCAGCCCGGCGCTGACAATACAGGGTCTCGAATTCGTCGGAAAATTCAGTAAGCAGTTGATCTGCCTCGCGCAGCTCAACAGGCAGTATTTCCTCCTGCATTAGGATGCGATTCCCGCGCACAAATTTGCAATAATTGCGCCAGTATCGGTCCGGAAGGATTCCATGAAGCAGGGCTGGCCCAAGTCCATAGAAGTAAAGTAGGAATTCCCAGGCTTTGTATCCACTGGAGATCTTTTCTGCGGGATTACGAGGAGGGCGGTCAAAAGACCCTGGAATATATGGTGTCGCATCTGCGACCATTTTACCATGTGCTTTCCATACTGCAGGACTTTTTAGTGCAGCCCAGTCCCAAAGATCCTTGCTGTCTGCTGGATCACAGTCAAAGGTGGCACGCCACAGAGGAAAGAAGAGGTCGGGGATATTTAGGGCGGGGAGATGCATGATGTCCAGTGGGAAGCAACCAGGGACCCCCAGAATATGCTTCGCGGGGAAGCCGCTGAATATTGTTGGTTTTGATATACCAGTCTCCAATCTGCGCTTCTCATACTGGGTTTTATTTGGGGATTCAATGACGTACTGAAGATTTTTCTGGTATCGAAGCGCGGTTTCGGTGGAATTATGGGCCTTCAGCAGAGTCTTGAGACAAACGTCCGGGTGATTGCAGCCCTCTTCCTGGTAGGAATTCGGAATGAACCGGGCAGGGTAGTAATGTGTTCCGCCCGGCTTTCTGCGCCCTTTGAGGCGACAGTAAATGCGGCATGCATTCTTCCCGTGATGTCCGACACAACCATTTATTGCTGCCATCCCGGGACCATCGGCAGTACCCAGGGCAATAAACGGCCTGGAGGTAAACAGACGATCGAGTGACGCATCCCAAACACGGAGACCCTCCTTTTGAAGGGCGGCGACGTGGTGGAATCCCGGAAACAGGAAGCTGTCGGCATTCTTCGGCTTCCCGCCGATGACGCCTCCCGGGAGAACATACTTCTTTTTGTAGCGCACACCAGGTGCATGGTCGAGTATTATCCAGATATAAATCCAGCAGTCGGAGACTTTGTTTCGATATAGCTGTGCTCCATCAATTGAGAAGATGAGCACCATGTCGTCGGTCGTAATGCGACCTTCGGCCACTGCAGTGAGATAGTCGCTTCCGTCGAAAAAATCAACGTAAGGGGAGGTCCGTACACCGTCATTTGCAGCAAGTTCCGCCATAATTCGAGACGTGCATAGCTGCCGATATTTCATGCTCTCTGCGCCCTCTGCTGTTCGCCGAAGAGCCTGCAGCTGGGGTGCCAAAGGAAAGGTCGAAAATTGACGTCGCGGGATTTGAACCCCAGGTGCGCGCCCCGGCTCATACCGAGCCTCTCCGCAGTGTGGGCAGGCCTCGAGAGCAGTAAAAGACCCAGTGTACGCAACACAGACATTGACACACATGTCACGGACCAGAGCGGTGACCCCTGTCAGATCTGCGATGAGCTGCTTGACCCTGTAATACGAGAGGAGGTTGTATTCAGGATTTCGGCGAAGAACTGCAGCCCGAATTGAAGTGTATGATGCTTCTGACGCGTTCCCTATGGCCAGAAAGATGTCGATGGACAGCCGATCATCAGGATCATCGACACTGAGCCGCGCCGTGGCAGGGTTCCGAATTTGGTGCAAGAGATCTGGGTCCAGCGGTTCCGTTGTACTGTCAAGGTCGGCTGCTTTCAGAGCTGCGATGAATTTGAGAGCAATATTGATATCATAAATAACCGAGGTCGGTGCTTCGGGTCGGGGTGAATTATTCGTTGAAGGCGCAGGGGAAGGAGCGCGCTCTGGTGATGGAGGGCGCGCCTGATTTCGCTCTCGTTCCGCTCGTTCTGCCTCTTCTATATCATGAATACACCCTGGATCACCTGGGACCTCATGAACGAGAAATTCCGGATTGTCAGGCGGATCGGGATCCGAGGGAGGATCTCCTTGGGTATTATCAGGCTGAAGCGAAATCAGTTTGTAAAATCACAGTTGTATAGGAATAAATCACCGTGTTACTGGGACCTCCTATGGGATCACGGTGATCACGACGGCGCTTGGGAAGGTTTTGGTGCTCGTGGACTTCAGGTCGTCGCTTCAAACTTTCCTTGGGACGGGTGTGCACAGAGGTGGAGGCTGGAGTCAAATGACTGGAGCGGGATGCAAGGAATGCCGCGAAGGTAGGTGTTGTCTCCACAACATCACAATCTTGCCGCCGATGTAAGGTGCTGGTGGAATATGCCCTAGAGACACCTGGACCATCTGGGCCACCACACTTGCGACGGCATTTGCAGATAACCCTGAGAGCGGGACTGGTGGCAGCGGCGTCGGCGGGGTCAGCCATCAAGAAACCGAGACTTGCGCGCAGACGGCGAGGATCACAAGGCAGCTTGTTTTTTGATGGTGATTAATTGCGGCTTCAATACATTCAGAATATTGGGGAAAGAAACTGCTTAGAGCACGGTAGATTCAAGGATATACGCGCCGGTGAACGTCAAAGCAGACGCGTGTGATGGTAATTGATTGATTTGATCATTCAAATATCTCACACGATTTCTATCGATATATTAGATCTCCCTCTCTGCGGCTCGATCCCCCTCTCTGGACTTTTCACTGGGATTCAAGGGTCATCCGCGGTGAGTTTCATCGTGGAACATCGCACTTTGACCTACCGTTACCGAATATATAAAAATTTCCGAGATTGAAGATTCTTTTTTTTCGTGCCCAAATTTTGACCGTTCCGGAACCTCATTAGCATCTATCTACACGACGGAATTCGAGGCAGTCGTCCAACTATCTCCGACTTTTTTTGGGAAGAAAGTTATTTTCACGGTCAAACCGTATTCTATCGTCGTCCCTGAGTACCACATCCTCCGATATACGAGCCCTGCCTTCAAGGAAACACCGGAGAATAGAATAGGGGTACATACCAGACCGCCAGTTCCCTGGATTGCAGGATGTTGCAGTGTGATTTTCTCACCTGGGGGGTATTTTTCTAGCATTATAAGGAAGATTAGGCTTCATATTACCCCCAATTCCATGCACGCGCGCCGCTGAGGCATCGGCAGGACGGGAAAATGCGGGCAGGATATTTTAGGTGCCTGCATGCTGAAAGCCAATACCCTGACCTGGAAAGAAGTTAACGAAAGACCAGATAAATGGATACAGGGAACATGGAATATCAAAATGAATTATTACCTACCCATGCTGGACCCAGGGTGCAGATATGAAGAGCAGATCGCGAGAGCATAAAATTAGACGCCCACCGGCGCTTGATTCGCCGAGGTGCAAACGAGGCGCTTTATTTGCTGAAGGCTCTCTTGCTGGGTCGCAACTATAGAATATAATTTATTCAGCTACTAGGAAGTGCCAACGAGGTAGCGGGCAGTATGGGAAGGGCAATAGGAGAGAAAAAGCGAGATAAAGAGATGATAATTGGTAGGGTTGGTACGAGGCGGGCAGACGGCATACGGAAGGGCGCGGACGAGAAGACGAAAGGGGAATGATGGGAAACCTCAGAGTATTCGACCCTAGTGGTCCGGGAAGCGAGGGCGGCGAAAACGCGTGAGGATGCGGGGGCATTAAAGCCTGGAGCGTGAGGGGGGAAATGCGTCCACGGAAGCGATTGCGAGCTTGCAAGGAAGAGAGAATGTGCGAGATATAACCCGGACTGAATTAAAGGTCTGACGCCCGTGAAATTCAGGCGGACGGTAGAAACGGAGGGTGGCGGGGGTACTGAAACCGGTAGCGTGCGGCAAATATTATTTTATGGCACCAAATAGCGATCCATAAGGATAGGAGGATATTAAAATATCCCATTGAAATACAGGAGCCGCTGCGTGGCGCAATGGCGGGAGAAACGGCGGGAGGGGGTGCTTTAGAAAGCGAGGATACCACATCAGCGGAGAGTTTAGGGCAACGAATGCAGGAGCACACGTAGCGATGTTCTAAACAAGCCTTGAGGGACACATTGCAAGGATCGAGCCACGTACAGACGGCCGAAACGGCGGGCCAGGTAAAAATCCGAAAGTCGGGGGTGCGAGGGTGGAAGCGGCTTGGTGCCGCGGGCCTGCTGGATATGGTGGAGCGCAATATACACAATCAATCGCGATGCGCACAGTTGCCGGGGCGGGCAAGGGCGGCACAAAAGGCGGGAGTGGCGGGGGCGCTAAAACGGGCGGATGAGCCCGAGCAGAGGGTCTACACGCACAATTACGGGCTCCACCAAAACACAGGGAACGGAAGATCCAATTGGAGACATCCCTCCAGTACTGGTGCGCGTAAGGAGTGCGCAAGCGGCGGCAGCAGCGGCGGCACTAAAACTGGCAGTGCGGCCCGAGAAGAGGATGAGGGAGCGCAACGAAGCCGCCCACCATTCGCGGTATTGTGGCATAGGTTGTCCTGCGTATATCGAAGGAAGGGATGGAGCGGGGGGGGGGGCAACTTGGACGACACAGTTTGGGTGGAAGCAAGCTGGTAGCCGTGACATCATAACATGTGTCAACCGGCCGCCATCACTGGCGCCAGGCGCGGCCACGCGCCGCCGCAACAGTGACGGCCCAAGAAATCAATCAGCTGGAGGAACCCGATCAGGAGGACCTATCGGATATAGACCGCAACCTGGAGTGATGTGAGGTGATGCATCATGCATATGATCTCGAAGCTGAGCCCGTATGATACATCATGGCACATCTCTAACCACAGGTGCGTGATATATCAAAAGACCATTATCCGTTGGCGCAGGGTGCGCGGGGAGCAGGCTCGTCCCATATTTGCTGGGGCAAAACGGGCAGGACGAGGAAAAGGTCCTGACGGATGAGGGCCAAGGAGAGGATGGGAGGCGGAGCTGGCTGCGGCCGGCGCTGGAGAAGTCCCGCGAGAAACGAGGGGAGTGGGTGCCGCGCTTCAACACAGTTCAGAGTAAAGGAGGTTCAACCGCCAGATTACTTCTAGTGGAGTTTCGCGGGGAAGTCGAGGTTTGGATGGGTATGAATATATAAGTGAGACCAGGACGGAGGTTCTCGAAAGGTACGCGTAGGAGGGTTTTTCAATTGTCAATTAACTTACCATGGCCCCTCAGCATCATGTACAACAAACCAAACATTTCGCAGAATTCCCCAAGCAAGGAGGGGACAAAACAGTCGGTTGAGGCGGGGGGCAAACATCTCTCCAAGGAATTGGACAGCCGGTTCGGAGGAGGGAAACCAGGGGTAGATGTAAAGAAGACTCCCGCCGCTTCTTCTGCCCATCTACCCCTGGATTTCCTCCTCCGAAACGGCTGTTCAATCCCTTGGAGAGATGTTTGCCCGCCCTCCGCTACACCCGACTGTGTTGTCCCCTCCTTGCTTGGGAAACTCTGCGAATCGTTTGCTTTGTTGGACATGATGCTGAGGATCACGGTAAGTTCACCGGCAATTGAAAGACCCGACGGCGTTTGAGTCACGATGACCTCAGAACTGATTTCGATTTCCTCAAATGTCGATGAGGGTCTGGGAAAGGGATTTTGAGGACGGGGATCAGACTAGTCTGTGAGTATTCCTAGATCCGCAATATGAACCACTCACAAGACAAAATTGCAGACCAAAAATCAGCTTTTTTTTAATCAAGACCGTACACGAAAGGGCGGCTCCATCTAGTAAGAATTCCGGTTGATATTGGGAGAGGCTGATTCATGTCCTTCGCCATTTGGTAGCGCAGATGAACACGAGATCCAATTCGCACAAGCCGTGAGGTCGAATACGTCGCGCGACGCTGGCGCAAACAAAGAAGAGATTTCCGATGAGATTGGGCACCGAAAAGATAGGATACACGCAGGCCCGGGACAGTGGAGGGTCATGACCAGAAGAGCCGGAATTTGGACGCGGAAAAGGACCAGCGCCACACCGGCGTTGGATACAGTCGAGCGGCGGTGGCGTGCGGCATAGATGACTTGAAGTAGGCGACGAAAGCCGGAGGGTTGGCGGAGCGCGAGGTAAGCGTTAAAGGAGGTTCTTAGCTGCAAGACCATGCAGCTTACGACAGAGAGAGCAAGATTCGTCGCCGCAAGATCCACGCCACCTGATCGTACTAGGAAGCGACTCATCAGCGATTAAGCAGTGGCAGTTAAGCGATAGCGGGCTAGAACCTAGGTAGCAGATAAAGTGGACAGCACGGGCAGGGAGCAGACGATTAGGAAATGGGCACACCGGAAGCTGGAAGATGGAGGGAATTAAGAGAGGAGCCTGAGGGCCAAAGGTGATTACAAGGACAAACATCGACCATCCGGTAAGGCTCGCCACATAATGTTGTCAACCGGCGCTGACCGCGCCATTTCTTTATACTCCGACTGGACCCACAGGCTTGGCCACAGTGTGGGCGTCGGTACGCCACAAGCCCCTATATGTAAAATGTGATCGTTCTTCAAGCCGCATGTGGCAATGTCCCACGATCTCGTATATTATCTTATCTGAATCCAATCAACTTTGAAAGCGCTGTCGCTAATCAAGTTCGAATCCAGGATCGTTTACAAAAAGAAAAGTGGTACAGTAAATGCAAAGATGGGTCTATCTCGCAATATATATACGTAGTAAGACGGAGAATATACTAGAATTACAATTGAGGAGAAAGACGGAAACAGAAACAAATAAAAAGAAATGGGGTTCGGGGCGTCGGCGCACATAGCGTCCACGCTGGTATATACCTGGGATCGAAAGGGCGGGACGAAACGCTCTCTGCTCCCTGTCTTGCGTCGCCTTCTGAATCAGAATCAGAAGTTGAAGTTCTGATGAGGCGCCGCTTCAGAGTCCCTCTATCTCTTCTCCTTCTCCTCCTTCCGCCCCCGTAAGACGAGTTCGCAAAGCAGCATCCAAACGCGCCGCTGAAGCCCACAGATCCGCTCAGCCCGATCCCAATCTACGCCCTCTCGCTAGGGCCTTGTACATTAAGCCTGTTTGTAAACCGGTTTTTAAATGGTTCGGTCAGAACAGCCTGTTTTTAATTCGCTCTGACTGTGCCTGCCAGGTCCATTTTGCCTGGGAACCAGATGAAATCTGGACGAAATAATGGTCTTCTACATAGATGTGTTCTGACGTTCCTATTAACAGGTTGTGCGGGAACTCCCGAACAGGATGAAAATGACCCGAGGAGCATGGTGGGTAGCCTTTGCACCAGCCCTGCACAGTTATGACAGTTTAAATTTCTCAACGACGGATTTTTCGGACCGTCGTGGGCTTCATTCGACAGCCAGGATCGTGATGTGCGCGAAAGAAGCGAAAAATTTGCAGAAAACCCAGTTTTGGACCCATTTGAGTGCGTGTTTATAAAAAGGTATATAATCCTCTGCAAATTATATACAAGGCGGGCGTCATGCGCGCGCGCCATCCGTTGGCGGTCGCGCTGCGTGCCGAGCCGTCGCCCGCTGGAGGAATTGCACGGCCTACGCGCGTATAGCTTCGTCAACGTCGGTCGCGGAGGTGTGCCGGAAAAGCGCGTCCCGGATCCTGTGGCGCACGTTCTCCACGGGTCGGGCGGCGGCGGCTCGGGTGTGCGCACTTCCGCTGGGATGGGGACAGTCCGTGGAACTAGGAGAATGCTGGTGGCGACGGCGCCGACTAACGCGAGAGCGCGCACGACGGTGAGTATCACATATGCTTTCCTCCAGAACGGCATTGGTGAAGCAGCGCCGCGGGGAGCAGGCGCGTCCCATACTTGCTCTGGCAAAACGCGCAGGACGGGGAGAAGGTCCGGACGGATGAGGGCCGAGGGGAGGCGGAGCTGACTGCGGCCGGCGCTGGAGAAGTCCCGCGAGAAATAAGGGAGAGCGAGCACCGCGCTTGAACACAGCTCAGAACAAAAGAGGTTCAACCACCAAATTACTTCTAGTGGAGTTTCGCGGGGGCAGTCAAGATTTGGATGCGTATAAATGAGTGAGATTAGGATGGTCTTCCAGACGTAGAGATGTGGAGAGGCGGGACGCGAAAGCAAGAGGCTGGCGCACGGAACTTGGAGGGAATCGAGGGACGGGATCAGGGCAGACATTTGGGTGGAGATGCGCGCCGCGGGAAGGGGCTGGAGAAGAGGCGCGGGGAGAAGTTGAAAACCACGGAGATGCGCCTCGAGGAGGAGATGCAGAAAACGGGGTAAGCGCGGAAGCAGATGCAGAGCGCGAGGGCGAGATTATCGATTGAGAAGGCGAGATGCAGCAACTGCAAAAATTCAGGCGCAACAGATGAATGGCCGTCGTTCGTCGTGGAAGTAGGTGGGATTACAGCGGAGCGCCACGAGGCAGAATCGCGAGAGAGCAAGATAGTTTCGATGCCCCGGCGGTCTTCGTATTCGTTAGAATCCTCGAGAACACGTCTAGACCGTGCCCACGACCCCGTGTGATCAGGGATTCATCGATTACCGAGTGTCATGTTCCGATTCGCGTCCAGGGAGAGATTGACCCGTGGGGATGGGCAACGCCGTTGATCGATCCGGCAGCTTTTCCCTGGGGGGAGGAAGGTAGTACTAGTGGTAGGAAGCAAGGCCTCCGAAGGATTTGGAACTCCGACTGATCTTGTTCCATATGGTCCGGGTGCCAGACGTAGCCAGACGTATACGGCCGTCATTGGCACCGAATAAAATCGTCAAATTCTTCTCTCAAAGTCAAACTCACACTTAGACTCTGTTTTTGAATTGTCTTGACAACCGTATTCACAATTTTCTGACGTTGCCGGATGCCAGCAGTTTGCGGCAGATGTCGGCACTAAAACAAAATCGGCAGATTTTGGATTTTCAATCATCATATCCCGGGCCGAGCGCACTGCTTCTTAGTTGACACTGTTGTTACATGTGTGGGTTTGTTCAATGCCGCTTCCTTTCTGCCAAGTCGCAAGATTGGGCTCTCGTTTCCCCAGGCTCCGCCTGGCCCTACTTCACTCGTCCGTGCCTCAACAGAAAGGCGAGCCCCTGACTGAGTACAGGCCAGGTGGGTACCATCCCATGAAACCTGGGGAGATTGTGACTGCACCGCGTGGGCGGTACGAGATTATGCGCAAATTGGGTTGGGGCGAGTATTCTACGGTATGGCTGGTCAAACTTCAACTGAGGTAAGCAATATTGGGTTGAACGGCTGGTTTCTGATGGGCCCTCCGCGCAGCGAGAAATATGCCGCAATGAAAGTGATGAAAGGTAAAATTTTCCCTGCCGGCTTCTGCGTAAACTGACCGCATTCAGCGGAGGTCACCGATTTACCTGAGCTGCATGAATCCGATTACCTGCGCCGCGTTCTTACTGCTGATCCTACCCATCCTGGATTTCACCACAATCTTCATCTACTCGATGAATTTCGCATCGAGGGACCCAACGGGAGACACTTGTGTCTTGTCACAGAGCTTCTGGGTGAAAGTTTGGACCAATATGCAAAGCGTTGTCCACATGGGCGGCCGCCCATCACAGTCGTCAAGAATATTTTGCGCCAAGTGATCATGGCCATGATGTACTTACACGAGAAATGCAATATCATACATACCGGTTAGTGCTGATACCTCAATGCATGCCCTATTGACTTGTCTACGGAGATATCAAAAGCAACAACATCCTATTCGCTTTACCTGAGGGCGTCATACCCACAACGTTGTCCACAACGCCAACAGCCGCAGATTCACTTGTTGATCCCATGCCGCTTCCGTTAGCAAACGCCAGGGTAAAGTTGATTGATTTAGGCGTTGGTATGTACCCTATTTCTCCTTGTTTCCGCCGTATATTCAGCCGGAACAGCTTGCTGGGCCGATCGCGTTCAGGAACATTTCACCGACCTCATTCAGAGCCCAGAACTCCGCGCACCAGAGGTCCTGGTCGGTGCGGTCTGGGGCATGCCTGCGGATATCTGGAGTCTCGGCTGTCTGGTTCGTCAGCCGTCTAAACTTGAGCCGCATTTCTTGACATAATCAGGTTTACGAGCTAGCGACAGGCCAATTCCTCATACGCCACACTGTGGATGAAATGTCGATTCCCTACCTTCACGCCGCATTCTTTGGGCCCTACCCCCGCAGTTTGACGGAGGGGGGGAAGTATAGTTTCTTGTTCTTCAAAGCTGACGGTACGACAAACCCCCTCTTTTGTATTTTTTCCCGTCTGATAGGTTTGATTAGGCTCGCAGCTTCACCCGCAGGATGCGCAGATTCCACTTGGTCACCTGATCAGGCGGCGTTACCCGGGGGCCGACGCTGAAGGGCTTATAGAGTTCCTTGAGATGATGTTCCGCTTGGATCCGGGGGAGCGGGCGTCTCTTCAGACCCTCCTAGAACAACCTTGGCTTTCGTCTAGCTAAAGGTCATTCAACAACCTCTTGGCTTTCGTCAAACTGAACGCGCGTGTGATCAGGGATTACCGAGTGTCATGTTCCGATTCGCGTCCAGGCTGAGGGAGAGATTGAGAGAGCGCTGCCTCAGCATCTCGGCACTACAACGCACGGGAGGATTACCAAAGGATCACGCGCTCCTTTTTTTTTTTTTTTTTCTCCCTCTTATTCTACGCAAGTTTCTTCGTCCGTTCTATGGGCGCTCAATCCTTCTTCACTGATGCCCTTGGTGCAGACACGGCATCGTGGCTCCAGGTGAGGTGGACTGGAGTCATTGGACGTATGCGCGTAGAGCGAATATTGCGCTGCGGCGCAGCACGATCCCTGCTGCTACCGACGGGTGACGAGTGTCCGTAATTGACTGGTTTTCGATGAGTCGACGAAGGACAATCCGCATGCACCAGGATCTGTGTATTACCTCGAATAATCGACTACCGATGCGATACCAGTCTGACCGTTGAGACAGACCACGTCGCAGATTCCGCATCGTACGTTCACGCATCGGACATCTTGTGGGGTCTTATTCATATATCATTATGCAGTGCTGAGTGAGCCCGTCCTCTTCTTACATGATTTAGCGGCGGTCACTCACTTTTGTAAATACGCTCAGTCAAGCTGACTGAAGCGCCGTGGATAACAATACCTTCAGATTCCCTACTCGCGCTCATTGGGCGGCACCTCCGAGCATAATGGTCGACGAACTCAGCCAACTGACTTGTCTAACTTTTCTTCCTCTGGCTGGCACAATCCGAGTGGGCTCCGACTGCAGTGGCGTTTTCTCCGCAGCTCGGGTGGACCGCGCTCAAACTTTCCACGTGGTTGCTTACAATCCTCTGTGCCGTCCTCGCCGTCTCGACCTCATTCCGGCCGACTTCTGGTTACTCCACAGATCCACATCATTCGGAATCTCTCCGGTCTACCTTCCACATTGCACACCAAGACCTACCAACGTTATGGGTCTCATGAGATTCCTTTGAGGCGTTTGGCATAATAGCCGCTACATGGTGCGTATGCAATCTTTCATTTATGTTCGGCTACTAACGGCCGTTTACGACAATCGCATTCTATTTGGCAATCGACGCGATATTCCGCTCCCCGGATAGTGTTGAACTATATCTGAACTACTTAGTCACTCGAAAAATCCTTATCAGATTGTTACCCTCAGCCCGAAGGAATTTCTACGGGAACATATTTTTGGCTGCTTCATCCACAATTGCTTCAAACGGTCTGCTGACACCTACATAATCACTTCGAGACTTTTCTGAGGCAAATCCTAACCAATAGCGAGCGTGCCGGATATCCGGCCAGCGCATCCAATCCCGGTGACCTATATGCAATGTGCTACACCGGTCCGTTTCGTACGGATTTTTTCGGGCAACTCGCCTAACGGTACCTCGGCCTCTTCGTTCTTTGTTTCGACCGGTGGATCATGGACGCCTGCCGCCCACCTCCGGCGGCATTCCCCCTCTGGACGATCGAGTACACGTATGAAGATCAAAAAGGGAAACGGTTCTACACGCTCAAGTAGATACCCCGCTCCGGATTAAAATACTCAAGGATAATCTGCGGCCTTGTAGAACATCCAGGTCATTCGGGATGGTCGAGCCTGTAAGATGAGGACACCTCGATTTTACTAAACGCCTATGCTATAACCAGCTCGTTTATGCTTCCGTTATTCTTCCGGGGTTGCTCGGATCTATGTCGATAGTGGAATATACTCCACTATAAAAGTCCGCAAGTTTTGGCCAATCCCCAGTCCGCCAGGAACCACAGCTCGCTCAAAGGAAAATGCGCTCCACATCCTTGATCTCTCTCGCTATCCTCTGTGGCATTGCCTTAGGTGCGGTTTAACTTTCTTATGGTGCATTAATTTCTGATGCATGTTCAGCCGTCCCTACTGCCCCCGCCCCAAGAGAATGCTCGGCAGAGATCGCCAAGTACAACATGGAGCGCAGAGAGGCTCGCGGACTTGCTAAAAGGACCTTCTACACCCAAATGCTCAACGTACGCCAGTCCTCGGCAATCCCCTGGAAATTGATCTAATCCGCCGATAAAGCTCACATGTATTCTCTCGGCTGAGGCGACTTTAGGTACACAGTAATCTCTACGCCACAGCTTGTACTAATATCATTTTCCCCAGATGACTACATTCCCAATCCTGTAACTCGATTGTTGCTCTAGCTTCGCAAGGCTCATGATATCTTCAGCCTGTCCGCGTAGACATCACGGAGAGCCAGCCGTAAGCCATATCATTATTCAGATTATGGCTTGTTGCTGATCTCAGCCTGATAGCGGTGTTGCATTAACTCTCGACATCGGTGTAATGGACACGACCACCTGCACGCCTCTTCCCAATGTTCGCTTCTCCCTTCTATTTTCTTTTACGACACCGACAGTCATCTATTTTTATTATAGGTTATGGTTGAGCTCTGGGGCCGTAAGCAAACGGATTCATCTTCTCGCCATCCGTATTAACTCGACTGCCTTAGCTAACGCCGTCGGAGAATATGGTAGCACCTTCCTCCGAGGTGCCGTCCAGTCGGGTATGTGATGCGGCCCGATTTTGTGGAGGACATCCACTCATGTCCCATTCACACCACCAGCGTCGAACGGAATCGCCGAGTTCCAAACCATTTTCCCGGGATACACCAGCGATGCGGCGAACCACCTCAATATCCTGGTTCACCCCTCTGCGTCCGAATCGTCCGGAACTGTGCACGTTGGCCAGCTCTTCTTCCCGGACTCGTGGACGAGTGAGCTATTGTTCTCCTACTATCGAATGCCAACTCTAAAGAGAGATTTACAGAATTCATCGGCATGTATACAAATTACAACCTGAACACCCACACCCGGATGGAGAACGCCGCTGACCCAGCCTTCGTCGCTGCCAACAACAATGGAGTCAACAGCATCGTCGAGTGAGTACCTCTATCGGCACTTGCATATTTGACGTTGAGATTTCTTTTAGCCTTGGGAGCATCCACGACGACTGGCCAGAGGGTAAGCCCTTATTGATCATTCACCGTCGGCGTTTGAGTCTTTACTTATCTTATTTTATCCAGGCATCATTGGTTACATCAGTAAGTATATTTTCTCCGTGTCCTTTGTTTGAGATCTGACCGATTCGACAGCCGTTGGTGTGAACCCGACCAAACTTGTTGCTTGAGCGGGAATTTTGGTGCCAGTTGTATGTCTATAATGTAGGGATATCTGAGAAAATATGGGGTTCTTGCGGTGTTTTGCGAGTTCCAGCTCGTTCGCCCGAAGGCTGCTGAGTCCTGACTGCGAGATGATGCGGCGTATATGTACATGTATGGACCAGAGCAAAGATTGAACCAAAGGTCAACGCACCGGAGTGGAGTTCACCAGCAGGCTCCGGAATGCATCGCCAGGACAGCCGCTACGTGCTCGGCGTGGCTTCAGACAGTGATCGCCGCGACAGCTAGCAGTAGGCGAGTCGCGGCAGCACACCTCCGGCTCCGGCTCCAACTCCAACTCCAACTCTTCGTTGTCCCTGTCCACAATGACTGTCGCATTTGAACACATTGGCGGCGGGTTGTAATCGAGCTCAGAAGACCGAGTGAAAGAAGTGTGAGGCGAGGAATGAAAGGTTCAACTTCAACTTCAACGTCCGAGACTCCTAAAGGAAAAGGAAATCAACCCAAAGCGTCTCGGACGCCTAGGATATGGTCCAACAAAAAGATCATATTGAGGACACGCCATAACCCAGTCCCGAGTCGAACGGGGTCTTCTCGCATTTTATTGATGGTCTCGCCATACCAGTCGCAGATGCACACGGTGTGCCACCGGGTCTTACTCCTACAATTCGGACCTCGTAAAAGCTAGGAGGAAAACAAAAAGGAGATGACCCGGGCCCGAGTCCCGAGGCGGACGAGGTCTTCTGCACCCTTGTGGTGGCTGTGAGATTAGAGGCAGGGGCACACCGCGTGCTACCGGGTCTCCCTGTAGTAATCTGAACCTCGAAAAACCTGGCATGAAAACAGGATGGTTGGCGAAGAATTGTTTAAAAAAGAACACACAAAATCGAATGACCCGGCCCCGAGTCAAAGGGGGTCTTCTGCATAAACAGTGTGGGAGCGTATCTACTCAAGGCAGATGTACGCCGTGTGTGATCGGGTCTCCCTTCTACAATGCAGACCTCGTTCAAATTGCATCAAGTTGAATATTGGACTCGCCACGGGCCGGATGATCACTTGTACCCAGATTGACAATATTTCCTGGTCAATGAGATCAAGTAGCTTCTGCTGACACACTGAACGCGCACCTTTAATTGGAAAACAGAGGCAGAGACACGCCGTGTGCTACGAGGTCGTATTCCTTGATCCAGACCTCGTCCAAGCGAGCATACATTGAATGTAATCCGGAAAGTTCAACCGGTTGAACAAATTCTCCGAGCCGATATCCAGGTTCGCATGGGTAGGACAGCAGTATATAATTCATTCTCGAGGATTGTAAGAAAAACGTCATAATTTGAACCTAACAAAAGGTAGTATGGAATCAGGATTGACTTGGGCCAAGATTTATTTAAAAAGCTAGTGGTACATAGCAGCAGAATGACCCAGCTGCGAGTCGAACGGGGGGGCCTCCTGCTCCTTTGTGGTGGCTGTGAGAGTAGAGGCAGATGCACATCGCGTGCTACAAGTCTCTCTCCCATTATTCAGACCTCGTACAACCTAAGATGAGCGTACAATGATTGGCGAAGAATTTTGAAAGAGAGAATCGGATTGACGGATGACCCAGCTCCGAGTCGAACGGGTCCTTTTGTCCATTATTGTGGTCGTGATATGTCAGAGGTATGGCACACCGCGTGCTACCGGGTCTCTCTCCTCTAATTCGGACCTCATCTAAGCCAGGATAAATTGTACCAAGCAGGCCCAAGGAGTGTACCAACAAAATCGATATCCAATCTTTCGTGGCCCGGACTCGAGTCGAACGGGGTCTACTGCGTACGTCGACGATAAAATATATTCAGCTCTGCTTGGAGACCTCGAAATTTGCAGAAACAGGCAATTCTCGTGCTGCCGACCAATTTTTGGGTTCTGCGCCCTCCGGAGTCCGAATGTGAATCGAATGCTTCCCCTTTCAAGGGCATTGGAGCAGAATTGAGCCCGTAACGGTTGACAAAAAACTCAGCCATGCCCTAAGTTCCACAAGCAGCTGTAATGGTGGATGGAGATGGGTGGGAGGGAGATCTATCACCCACTACCACCAGCTGTTAGTAATGCACCAATCTAAATCTGTTTTGTCCTTCTCGTTCTATAGCCTCCCTTCGCACATTCATACCGGGGAGCGCGACGAGCTGTTCTCACACACTCCATCGTACTTTCCGTGTTTCCTACCCTCCCTGCCCTCCCTACTTTCCATTTTTCGAAGCTACAGGAAGGCAACGGGACGGTCTGAGAGCTGTGCTCGTTGGTTTTCTTTGAGGTTGCAGCTTTTTTTGCCAGTGCAGGCCCAACATGTGAAAAAAACTTTTTTACACACTATATGTGCCATACCATTCAATATGGTAACAATTATCTCAATTCAAGCAGATATACAACTATTTCAAATGAGGTACCACTTATACCGTCCACACCATTCTCTCCATTTCCTCTCGCAAGCAATGAATGAATCGCTATGGTCAGGCTGGAATTTATTTATCCTCTTCAAATAATGCTCCTGGTCGGTAATTGATGCCTCCAAATGATGTTCGAACTGGGTAATTAATTCCTGGGGAGTTTGAGGAAATGTCTGAGAAAATTGCATGTATTAACGAGTGCCCCACTCCAAAAGATCGAGAGTTCACCTTTAGCCATTGCACGAGGTTGTGGCAATCTTCGCAACAAATGAATGTACTCCAAGTACAGTTCAATATAGGTTCTATGTCACATAGATCCTGTAACAGCTTGGGGGACGGCGGACACGATCTCAGATACCGACTCCATCCTGTAAATCTCCACCTAAAGTACTAAAGTTATGGCAGTGGTGGAATAATTGCATCTAAACACTCACTCCATTTGTTTGTTCACTTCACCGCTGAGAATCCGCACCATAACACGCAGGGAGCCGCAAGTCAAGTCCCACGTTATTGAGTCAAAGCGCACCGGAAAGAGGGTGGGATCCAATGCCACAATCAGCACATTCCTGATATGCCGTCCTTCCTGGCCTATGAGTGGACGAAGAGAACAGATCGCCGTTCTCAGCTCACTCCACGAGAAATCCAAGAGGAAATGAAGTTTAAAAAGGAGCTCCCGGCTCGAGTCCCCGGGAATTAGAAATTCAATTGCTTGGAAAATTTTAATGAGTGATGGGGCGGCCTGCGATAATATCTGGCGATAGTGGTCCCGATCTGTCCCGGTAACTTCAGTTCCTTTGTCGTCACACCATATGCCTTCACAGTAACACATGAAACGGTAGTCTTCCCAGAGCTGAATTAAACCTTCGGGCAGTGGCTGAATTTGCTAGAATCAAATTTAAATGACGATGCTACCGGGTGAGCTGTGCGACCTACTTCCAACCAGTCCAAGATGGAAGAGAGATTTTCCTCGCGATCTCCTTGCAATGGACCAAACAAAAATTCTGGATTGAAAGAGTGAAGCAGTGTTACGAGGTCTGAGGAGGGCTCCGAGGAAGCTATCCATTTGAATACACGCAGGGGAAGCGCCCTAAAACCGGAGTTCGTTTAAATTTGGTCGGGTGTAATTAGAATGAAATTTACCGGGAGACATGACCGCGTCGGTTCAGAGCTGGATCGTCATGCTTATATAAAAATGACTTGAGAATATGGCGGGACAAATCCGTCCGCTGTAGACAACCGCCAACATAGAATCTTCCTGCCCGTGCTGGATCTCGGAGGAAATCACAGAAGGAAGCATGATGGACGACTAATTGTGAATCCGGCTCCGAGAACCTGTAGAAGCCGATCACAGAATGTAAGCCCCGTAATGCCAAGAGCACATCCCCCGGCTCTAGCTCGAGGAGTTGTTCCATCTCACTGGGGAACAACACTAGTGGGACTGAAATAGCCGCCAGAATTTTGAGAAGTTGGGGCCGCGCATGAACTTTAGAAAGTATTTGATTGTACAGCTGATCGAGAGCAGCAAACGGCGATTCAACATCAGGCTCCTTAATGCCCATGATCACTTCAAGACGTTCCGTAGGACGGAAATCTTTATCGTCGATGAATTTAATGACCATGGATGCGTAGATGAAATGTCCCGATGATATCTGGACGAGATCGTCAATGGTCTCCGGGGAGGGCCAGGGTTCGGGAACCATGGCCATAGTTGCATGGTGTTCTCGATAAATTCGGGCAAATTCATCCTGCAGATACTTCCGGACGTCCTTGAATGACTGGTTGATATGTAGGGGGCAATGGACCCCGTTTAGAACACCAGTGAAAACTTGATGAATGTGAGGCTCGGGTCTGCTGGCAACAAGAATTCGAAGCGGAAGCTGCTGGTCATCAACAGCACAACCAATGGAACACAATATGTCTTGCTGACTATTTTGGTTTTCACATTCATCTAGTCCATCGATGACGACAATCAGAGGACGAGTGAACGTACTCTGTCGACATGGTTCGACAATCAACTTCTGTAGTTGTATCGAAATGGATTTGTCGACAAGTGATGGGTCGCTTTCCATGCTCTGTGAGATATGACGATCGAAGTCGGGAAGACGAAGGGCGAGCTGGTAAGCAATCGTCGCAAAGAGTCTTTTCGCGTGTCCACGGGATGAATGCCCCCGTTTGAAGAAGAAGCTGGCCCCGAGACGACCTTCCTCCTCCAACTTCTGGAAAAACGACTGCGCAATGGTAGATTTACCGGAACCAGCAGGACCGTGCAGCCAAAGGATGGAACTAGAATCATTGTCCGAGGATGAACTGTCGTCCGAGGATGAACTGTCGTCCGAGGATGAACTGTCGTCCGAGGATGAGCCGTCGTCCGAGAATGAGCCAACTTCACTTTCGTCATCCTCAGAGGTCCAGTTCCAGTTTTTTGGGGGTTCGATTTCTCTGGTCCAATTCCAGAGAACGTCCAGCATCATTGTTCGAGTCTCGGGATGACACCTTGGCTGCGGGAATCTATCTTCCGAATTATGGGTTGCGTCGCCTGCTGCGGCACGATACAAGATATGTAGGCCTTGAGAACTTCCGTTATGTACGGTGTACGCCCAGAGAGTTGACACTCACCTGATTCGCTGTTACGTTGGATATGGTTTACATTCCCGCCGATGAAAGTTCCACCGCTAATATTTGTTCGGGGCCCATGGTGTCCTGGCGGCGGAGGACCATCAGGGCTGCTTCGAGTGCCCTCGAAGTCGTTCGCCAAAGGGTATTCAATGGCCCTATTTTCTGGTTGCAATTGCCAACTACCATCGGGGGTATCTCTGGATATATACCCGCCGTGAGTGATTGGACGAGGGACAACCGGTCGATTGAAATCGGAGTGCGCTTGTGAAAATGTGGATGCGAGAGGATTCGGCGGACGCAACAAAGGGGAGGGGGGCAGGAATGAGGGTTGTTGTT
This sequence comes from Mycena vulgaris, assembly GCA_029204335.1. Classification (NCBI taxonomy): domain Eukaryota; kingdom Fungi; phylum Basidiomycota; class Agaricomycetes; order Agaricales; family Mycenaceae; genus Mycena; species Mycena vulgaris. The sequence continues at coordinate 23,729 of JARGYA010000322.1, forward strand.
CAAATTCAAGCGAATGACCAAAAGCTGTGCCCGATGCTCGAAGTCGGTTGAGATATAAGTAATGGGATGAAGATGATGACGATTTTTTGGCGGTTCTTGGAAACTCGCTGTCGTGGGAAAAGATGAAGGAAATAGGGGTTCTGCTTGGCCAGAGAATATGTGTGTGGATGGGACAGGATTTGGGACCAGCACTAGAGACGTCGACACAACGGAAGGCCGATTATCAGAGGGGAACATCTGGCTGTATTCTCCGGGGGTGCCTGACGTTGGCGAGACATGGGTCTGGGGATATTCAGAAGCCGTGTTGTTAATCGGGCCACGAAACAGATCAAGGTGTGCGGTAGTGGGGTCGGAGGCACCGCCAGATTCGAAGAAAGATAAGGAAGTGAATTCGTGTTCTGGGTGTGAAAATGGGAATGGGGGAGGATTCAAGAGCGATGGAGCTGATTCATTAGGGATGGAGGAATATTCGACATTGGGCACCGGGTAAGACGAGCTCTGCGAGCGACTCAGAACCTGTGGCCGATGAGAGACATCTTGAACGTCATCTGGTACATATCAATTCCAAACTTGAAGGGTTGGCACCATACCGTAAGGTAGCATCCTCGCAGCTCCAACCTCTCTGCTGTTCCTCTCTACTCCCCACAGCTGGCGACCCGGGCCTTCTGTCAATCCGAATTCAAGGGCCCTCAGCGGATCACTATCTTGCCCCATCGTAGGCTGCGTGCTATGGAGATTCATGTCCCCGGCAACGTCGAAGAAACTCCCGCCATTGATTTGAACGCCAGAGGCGGAGGTGAAGAGAGGCATGAAGGGGGAAGAGAAAGAGAGTTCGCAGATGCGATAATAAGCTGTTGTATTGCGGTGCTCGCGAGCGCGCTTATTTCACAGCCTCCGGCGCTTATGGTTGTCAGTGCTGTTTGCACTTGTTTTCCATCACCTCGATTTGACATTTCTTCCCCCCAGCCTTTTCGCCCCGAGCCCGCCATATTCGGTGTGAGGAGATGTAGTCCGTGCCTCACCCTCACTGCCGTCGTGGCAGCACCAGTCCACTATATTTATTTTGCGCCTCCACTTTCCGGGGTCGCGTCCGCTTGTACAGCCGCTTATTCGCTCTGCAAGCACACCGTGACCGTATGCGTGGCATATCAAGTATGCAAAGACAACGAAGATCGAGTGGCGCAGGTGCTCCCCGCGCTCGTGTACTCGTGCACTCTCGCGTCGTCCATCGTCCATCGTGCGCCTGCTCGCCTGTCCCGTACCGCCGCTCTGTACATGGCGCGCACCCGTGTTATGGACCTCCGCAAGACCACGCGTGCCTTCGCCTCGAAGGGCGCCCGCCCCTCGTGCAAACTCTCCCCAATCTGCGGGAATCGCGTGCTCCGCGCGCTTGGGGTGGCTGCGCCGCCTTTACGCGAAGGAAGAGAAGGGACATGCGGGTCTCTCCGCCGCCTCCCATCACATCATGTCCATGCTTAGCTTTGGCTTGGGCTTTGGCTTCGGCGGGCATGCTCGAGGCTCGAGATGTAGGACGCGGGGAGGGCGGGGTAGGAGTAGGAATGTATGGAGGAAAAGGTGGAAATGTACTCCGTGCTTCCCCCTCACCCGCCCCGCCTAGGCGCATCCACCCACAACCTCGACATCGCTCCGTCCATGTCTATGTATTTTGCGCGTCCTCACCTTCAGCCCGTCCTCGCGTCCTCGTCCTGCCTCACCCGCGCTCGCTCCTACATTGTCTTGTCGAGGCTTGAGACCCTTCCCCGGGTACCTCCCGCCGTCGTCCATCGCCCGTCGTGCCCGTCATATCCGGGTCCCGCTCCACATACATTGCGTGTGCGTTCCCCGTAACGACAGCGACGAACGTGCGCCGCTCCTTTGCGCGTCCCTCCTGTGACGTTCGCCAGTCTCATCGACCTACCCTCGTTTCATGATCCGTGCTGCGCGTCCTTAGCGCGCCGGTCCACGTCGCCCTCGGCAGCAAGTCTGTGGGCCAACGTCGTACTCCCGCCGCGGGCGGCCGACGATCTGGGTGCGGGTGCGGGCGCTCGGGCGCGTGCGCAAGGGTCACGGCGGGCGGCAGACGGGGAGTCGCCTCCGCGGACGTCTTGCAACGCCCACCACGTGGGATGGGGGTGCGACACGGCGCTGCAGCACCAGTGCGGGAGTACGGGTACGTCGTGGCGCGGCGCCGCAGGAGGCCGCGGTGTACGGTAACCGCAGGAGGGGGAGGGGGAAGACGGGTGCACGCCGGCTCTCCTCCTCTTCGGACCCGAGCCGGAGGTCGTCGTCGAGGGGGAGTGCGCCGTGGCGGAGGGGGGCGTGCTCCTGCCGCGCGAGGGGCGCCGACCCTCCTCCTCTTCCGCCCCGTCTCGTCGATGTCTTCGCTATAGAGGTGAAGTCGACGCGACCGGCGCGTGGACATCGAGGCGCGAGGAGTGGTGCGCGTGGAGGCGAGGCGGTTGTCGTACCACGTCGGGGCGTCGTTACCCGCGGGGGTAGAGATGCGAATGCGTACGAGAACGCTGCAGGAGGGGAGTATGAAGAGTGGGTCCGAGAATACGGGTACGTTTATCCCAATTGGCGTGAAGTCATGCTCATGGGCTTCTGTTTTTTTTTTAAAAAAGGTATGTTAGGGCGCGTGGCGCGGGCGATCTGCGGGGTGTGGGCGGCACGAGGGTGGGCGAGGGTATTGATTCGTACCGCCTGCGTTCGCCCATGACCTCGCCTTCGCATGGGTCCGTCGGAGGCGGACGCTCATTCGCGATTCCAATCCCATCGGTCTCGGTCTCGTTCTCGCACTTCCCACCCAGCCCCGCGTACGGCCAGCGTTCCGCGGATCTACTTCCCTCCCTACTCTTTCGATTCAGATTCACCGGATGCGGAGCCAGGGTCTCGGAGGGGAGGACGGGTGCATTATGTCCTCCTTTCATTCCCCACCGTCTCTTCTCGACGACGATGCAGATGGAGAGCCCCGTGAGCGGACCCCGGGGACTCGCGGAATGCAAAGGAGGCGCTGGCTACTAGGGTTAGCGTTACCGTCGTCCCCTCTTCGCCCGAGTCGTCTTACATCGACTGTGCCGGACAGCTTCTGGATGGAATTTTTTGTACTTAGCCATCGATATCATCCACCACGCAAATTCGACCTATTCCTCTTACTTCTCTTCTCGTATTGTTGTTTCTGTCCTCCCTCCTACTTATCTTCCCCTCCGATGCTTTGTATTTCACGCTTTTAAAGTCGAGGATAATTATTTTACCTTTCTCTCCCTCGTTCCTGATTCGGCGAGCGAAGACTAGACCGTCGGCATCTGAAATTAACACCCACAAACAAATCTCCTCCTTTCGCCGACCATCCAATACTCGCGCCAATCTTGAGCTTCTGGCGACGTTACAGCGTGTCTATGAATTCCGCTCTTTTTGTAAGGCAAACCAGTGCAGCCGATTCCACTGCGTCGGTCATGGCCGTGGCGTTTACACCTCGGCAACTCGCATTTTTTGCTGCTTCCTCATTGCTCAACCGTCTCGTTCTCGTCTCACCTCGTGCTACTCATTCCCTTGTCCGCCTTCGGATTGGCAGCCAGCGTACTCAGATGTATCTCTTGCACGAATCGCCTGCAAGTAAATCAAGGACAAACTAATACTTATGTGGAGGGGATTCAAGTACAGGGACTATGCTGTGCGATCCGCCAGTTCTTGGACACCGACTTTCCCGCTCTTTCCAATTTCTAGGCACTGTCACAATCCTTCCACCGTCCTTGCGATTTTCGATAAACAATGATCTGCTGTGCGATGCCGACGCTTCGTGGACCCCCCTCGGAGCATCATCTGAACGGTATTCCCGTCGCGTTCGCATCACCCCATTTCAAACTCTTATTTTTCCTTGACACATGCTTAGTTCGCCCCGAACTTTACCTGTTACGCCTCCTCGTGCTCCCTGCGCACGAGCGATAAACAAAATAAAATAAAAATCAAGCGTCCTGTTAACACTCTCCCTCGGAACTCGGAACGTGCGTCTCCCGACTTTCACGGCATCCAGGCACCATCCGTCATCTAGAAAGATGCAATTTTCTTGCTCTCACGGTGATACACTCTGATGATCGATATTTCATGACTCGGCCTGCCGTCACAATGATCTCCCTTGCGACAATGCACGGATTGGCGGCCAGTTTTTTTTTCTGGTGCTCCCGAGGATCTTTGTGGGTTGCAGATCCAGTGACCTCAGCTATAGTCGTTTTCACACGGGCCAAGATTGCCATAAAAGTACGTCAGATGCAAGCAAATGTGCAAAATCTCCAGCCGGCAGATGGAAGACCGCAGCCCACTGGCCGTATCTACGCAATGATTGTCCCAGACTGGGTCTCCACCCTTGGATTTGGGCTTCTTCGTTGGCACATCTTGTTCTCGAGCGCTGCTGCCATATTACCGCAAGAGGGGCAGACAGACATCTCCGCAGTATCACTTGTCGCTGCGAGCGCTCTGTAAATGGCATCACGGAGTCTTCCCAGGCCCGGTGAGCTTCCTGTCTGTGCCATCCGACTGTAGCCCAGGCTTCCAGATTCAGAGACAAGTTCAGCGCCGAAGATCTGCGAGAAATACATCGCATATCGCGAATGGTTCCAGATGAGAAGGTGTTCGGGAAAGCCGGTAAGAAGGAAGCCAAAGTACCGCGATATCTGGAGAAAATAGCTGGCGGGAGATGACCGTGGGTGCTCGCTTGCTTCACCTTGACTCTAGAAAAATCGTCAGCAATATTACCCCGCTTGCCCGCTGCCCGCCGGCAACTGCCGATCCGGAGGATCACCACTACGCTTTGCTCCATTTTCTCAATTCCTCCCATGCCACGGAGTTGGCGTTGCCCAGTGCCGCCCCGTCGCGCGGAGTTGTCGGTATCAATCACGACTGAGTTGTCAGAAGACGGAACATATGATCTCAAATACATCCACACACGAAACCCCTTATCTTCCCCCACCATGACGCCTGTGCACCAGCTGGGGTTCTCTGACGTCCTCATCGTCTGTGCGGGCCTCTGGCTCGCAACCAAGATCGTCCGCCGCGTTTTAAATCGCAATGCGCATGGAACGAAGCTAAATGGCCCCCCTCGCGACAGCTGGTTTTTTGGCGTGAGCCGACGGATTGCACAGTCCACTGATGGCGGATTACTATACCAAGAGTGGGCCGCGAGCTACGGGCCTGTATTTCAGATACCTATTGCCTTTGGAGGGCGTCGGACCATCCTATGCGATCCCAAAGCCGTCAACCACTTCTACAGCATGGAGAGATCTGTCTACGTCAAATCGAAGCTCGGTCGGGCGGTCATCGCGAATTTGGTATTTATTCAAGGGTCCTTTGAATGTCAGCTAATTGTCCTTGCCAGTTTGGTCGCGGTCTATTGTGGGCGGAAGGAGAAAGTCACAAGAGGTAGTAGTAAGCTGCACCGCCTCGAATATTCACCGTCTAATTTTTTAGGCAGCGGAAAGCGCTGACGCCGGCATTCAGCAACGCCGCTATCAGGAGGCTAACCAGTATATTTTACGATTCCGCATACAAGGTATTAATTTTTCTGCCCCTGAGGAAATCTTCCGATTCCATTTCTGTACAGATGAAGGGATACTGGGATGCAACGATTGACAACACTCCGGACGGTGCCATAATTGATTAGGTTCGGAACAAGCCCCGTTCTGACGATGCCGTGCAATGCCGGGACAGAACAAAGAGAGGCAAATACAGAACAAATAGACCAAACACGCCTTCGTCAGTTGGCGACTTTTCGCCCCAGTCACGTGCGCCCAATAAGGAAATTCGCGTGTCTTGTTTACACTTTTCGCCCAATTCAGTAAATCACTGGCCGGAGGTTACGGCGAGTTGTGACACGGTGTTTTTTTGGTGGCATCGCCATGGCGAATTGCGCAAGTCAGTGAACTCACAAGAGAATTTGGTCCAATAAATAAAAAGATTTAAAGTGCCATTTCAAGGATATGTGTATATACACTGTATCAATAGGTGAAGAGAAGCCCTCGGTGATATGAAAGTGAACGGCAGCGGCGGTGGCAGCGCACGAATGCCTCGGTGGCGTATCGGGCGAAAGTCGGGCAAGGACAGTGAGTAGGAAGTGAAAGCAGTGTGCACACTGCATGAAACGTGTCCGAGATGCTCCTAGCACGCACCAAATCGTGCGGTGGCAGCGTTGCCACTATGTAAGCGGCGGGTGGCAATGACAGCGCGGGTGACAATGACAGCGGCAGTGGTTATTGGGCGATGGGAGACGATCTGTTGGGTGTCGTGTGCTTGCGGGACCCATACGGGTGATATATCGATGAAGAGTGGGCGCGGGATGCGGCGAGGGCGAGAGGATGTGGTGGAAAGAAGAAGAGTAAGTGACTTGTCACACACGGAGGCGCGGTTCCGTTTACGGTCTTGGAGCAAATAGGGCACGCAAATTCCCTTATTGGGCGCACGTGACTGGGGCGAAAAGTCAAAGCTTGCCTTCGTCAGAAGGGGCTTGCTTCAAACTCCGTCAAACAGAGGACCTAGGAGTTGCCCTCTACTACCACATCGCGCCATCCTTTGACCTGGGTCAATTGGTAAAAAAATTAGTTCATGAGCCTGGCTACAACATTTGTTTAAAGTTTGTATCATTCGACCCAATATTCATCGTGTTCTGGGCCTCCCAAAAGTGGCCTATATCGCTCGTTTTTTCAGGTCCTCCGCAGATATTTATTATTTGCAGTAAAAAAGAACCCGGATCAGGGAAACATACCTCAGTATACACCTTTAATTTGAGCACCGACCCAGGTGAGTCGGGTACTCATGCGCAAAGATATGCCGCATCGATTCTTCAAAATCACCCGAAACGCGTACACCGTGATGCACTGTCACATATTGTCACTCAATGTGACCGACGCGTCTCGCGTGTGACAGACGCGTCTCGGCAGCGAATATTCTTTCCTCAACGCGATTATGAGCTCCAACACACGAAATATCCTCGGCAGCCTCCCTGTGGTTCCAAAGGGCACTGCTCATTGGGTCCCCGCGACCCCCAGAAAGCACAAAACACCGGTCTCCAATCGTCTCGTCGGTGTCTCTGATCTCAAGGAGACCTTGGCGCAGGTGAAATCTCGCGTCAAAGAACGCCTCCAACTCAAGTGGTCCTTGGACGACTGGCAAGGGGAGATGATCCGGCGTGTGAGAAAAGGTTACGACGGCATTTTGGTTGCCGGCACGGGCTATGGGAAGAGCATCATCTTTGAAGGCTTAGCGGCGCTTAACAAGGACAAGATTGACATTGTCATCAGCCCGCTCAAGGCTCTGGAGAGAGATCAGGTACGCCAACACGCTTTCGAAAGGGTTTCACGGTTCTTACTTCCCAATAGGTCAAGGAGGCGGAAAAGAAGAAACTCACGGCCGCAATGGTGAATGAAGACACGGTCTGCCCAAAATTGTGGGCAGCTCTTCGCAAGGGAGAGCACGACCTGTATTATGCGTGCAATTTTTGAGCCTAACCTTCAGTCCGGGGTCGTTTATACAGTTGTCGCTTTCCTCGAGTGCTATCTCCCGCATGCAGGGCCGAATAAGCATGTTATGCAAATGTGGGACACATTTGGGAAAGCGCCGGTGCCATGCTTTGAAAACTCGTTCTGGACCGAATTCCGTGGTGCTATTGTATCCCATGAACATCCCAACCCGTTGTTTTACCTCAGGGATGGGGCTTTCGAAGAGGAAAAAGAGGAAATCCCGAATGGACAGATTGAGAAAGATGAGGAGTGAAAAAACCAGCTGGCATCGGATCTGAATATTCTTCAGGTTGGAGGTGGTTTCAAGGGGTTTGAGAAGTGTATCCCAGTCGGGTTTCACGCCGAGACTCTCTTTTGGAGGTGGTACGGACATGCCAATTAACGCGACGCGCTGGGTGACAAAGTGTCACAAGTGTGAGCGAACGTCACGGATCTCACTCGCCATCTTGGCGGGCATCGTTATGTGTCGCCAACATCAAGAAAAAATCGGATAATATTTCTGGGTGAAGGTAATCAACCAAAAAGCATAACATACTGCAGGGCTATAAAGGTCGGAGCAACGCCTAGACTTAGAGCGAGACATCTTCAAAACTGCAAGAAGGCGAGCCGGAGGTCAATATTGCGAAACATTGGAAGCAGGACTGGGTAAGTGGTAGTGGCTGTCGTATAGCCATGTATATCGTGTCGGAGCTCCAGCTGAGACCTAAGGAACGGAGAGGAAACTGAGGGTATGGTGGAGCGAAAGATAGGTCCTTTGTTTGACGGAGTTTGAAGCAAGCCCCTTCAGCGAAGGGCCGGCTCGCCGGGCCGGAGCTGCGCAGGCTTGCTCCGAACCTAATAATTGATGTCGAACACTGGCAAGTAGCTGCTCGGATCAATTCAGTCTCCGCTGATCTGTTGTTGTAGGATGAACCTCGTTGCGTGAGTTGGTCTCAAACTTGGAGAAGCGCCTTTTTCCGAGTCGTTTCTAGACTTGATAGCATAGGTATCGCCGGCTTCTCGCACGACTTCCGCTCGCTCGACGGAGAGTACTCCGCGGTCGCCGCCGCCTTCGACTCTCTGTCATTCGAAGGGACCGGTGTCCTCTCCAATCTCGTGTTCCTTCTTGGAACCCAGCTTCCCTTCCTAGCGCACCTGCCAACGGCGAGAAACCGCATCATAAAAAGCCTGCGCAACACGATGAGCGGCATCGCAGATGAATTGCTGGAGAAGACACGGCGCGAGAAGAAGAGCCATATCACAGACGAGACCGCTGATAGATCAGTCATTGGTCTTCTTCGTAAGAACCTCCTCTGTACACTGGCTCATTGGCTCACCAGTGTTTAGTCAAAGCAGAAGAAGACGACGCGGAGCTTCATATGAATGAAACCGAAGTTATGGCTCAAGTACGTGCTCTCTCTTCTGAAATTCAACCAACTCACGTCTTGTCTTGCAGATGGTAAGCGCTTCTGCCTGTGTTTCATTCAGCATTCACGTCCAGCGATTAGAATGTCCTACTGTTGGCCGGTAGCTTTTTTGTCTTGTTCCATGTTCATTTCTAAAATATTTTTAGGCTATGAAACCACATCTAGTGTGTACCTTGAATCTTGTTCATGTCTATAATGAATCTGATTAATCTGGGCTTCAGTCAGTCTCACCGTATGTAATGTCTCCCAGAGTTCCCAAGATGACACTGAAAAATACTCAGTGGGCGTTGATTGAGCTTGCCAGGATGCCGGAAAAACAAGCCAAATTGCGCGAAGAACTTGCCCAATTCGGCGCCACGGATCCTACCTGGGACCAGTTAGTTTCGGGGCTTCCTTACCTAGACTCTGTGGTCCTCGAAATATTACGTCTGCATCCCCCTGTGGGCGAAACAACTCGTCAGGTATGGTTGTCCATCGCACTCAGACCATTGAGCTGAGCTTGTCTAGGCCATGGTCGACGATATACTCCCAATCGGCGAGCCCATCGCCACGGCATCGGGAGACGTGGTCAACAGCATTGCGGTTGCCAAAGGCTCCCTCGTCACGGTGTCGATCCGGTGCATGAACAGATCCGAGCTCTTCTGGGGCGCCAACGCAAAGGACTTTGAGCCGGAGCGCTGGTTCACCCTCAACGACGATCCCCTCCGCGCGAAAGAAATTCAGGGTCACCGCCATCTGATCACATTTCTCGACGGCCCGAGAACCTGCCTGGGGAAATCGTTTGCGTTGGCGGAGTTCAAGGTGAGTGTCCTGTGCGTCTCGCCGGCGGTATGCTCAACATCTTGATCGCCAGGCGGCGCTGTCGGTTCTGATCCGGAACTACACCTTCGAGTTTCCTGATGGGCCCGAGACTGAGATCGGGTCGCACCGCGGTATTATCCCCAGGCCAAAGGTTGTTGGCCAACCTGGGGCCAACGTACCGATGAAGGTTAGACGGGTCGATTGATGATTTTATACGTATCTTGCTCCTGTACCGTGGCGTAAGCTCCTACGGTTAAGTTGTTATGTCCGTGTCAAATCGACTGTTTTCGCAGAGAGTAACAGAGTCATGAATTCATCCTACCTGTATCCTCACACGGTCGGCCCGAGTTTCAAATCGCGTATGCATCTTTTTCTTAGGCTTCGTCGGTGCCCGTCGTAATGTAGCTTTCCACGTGACTCAAATATTCCTTGTCGGTCTGGAAGTAAAGCGTCGCACTAAAGACGATTCGAGGTTATGCTGCTCGGCTACATAAAGATGCATTATATGTCCATGGCCTAGAGAACCATCTGCCCTGGTTCAATTTCCAGTCAACAGCTCATTCTTCGATTGTTGATTTTGCATCATCCTCGTTCGCGGTTCATCTGTGCGTCCGCTCTAATTTATTACCATATTTTAGTTGATCAAATACCGGTTCTATTAAGTAGCTTAACTTTAATAAGCGATGCTCTTCTGTTGTGATTGTCCTACCAGGTCTCCCTCGAGCAATCTGGACCTCGTACAACCTGGCATGAAATCAGGATGGTTAGCGAAGAATTGTTTAAAAAGAAACATGAAGATTGAATGACCCAGCCCCGAGTCGAACGGGGACCTTCTGCTTACACTTTGCAGGGTCCTGTGTAAGGGGCACATGCATTCCGCGTGCTACCGGGTCTCCCTCATGCAACTTTGTCCTTTCCCAACTGCATTCGAACTTGAACTGACAATGTTCAAAATGGACTCGATCAAATTCTTTTGATGCATATTCTGCGCACCAGACCGAACCGAATAAATTGCAGCTCGAGACAGAGACACAGGGTGAGCCACATGCGGGAAGGTAGGGCATGTATTGGTCCAGTACGAGTGGTGCTAGTGGTGGTGGAAAAATGAGGCGAAAAAAGATGCGACACACGGATGGCCCGTCCCCGAGTCGAACACATTCTGTGTCGTATCCCAATGCTGCATTGCTGGAGGCTGAGGTTTGGCAAGAAATAAAAATGTTATGCAACGCGTACTAGGACCCAGTCTCGAGTCAAATGGGAGATCCCTGCATGTTAATCATTCTATACAAACACACTAAGGGCAGATGCACGCCGCGTGTTACCCCTAAATTTCGTCCAACCTTTCCCAACTGCATTCAAACTTGAACTAGGTTCCAGGGTTGAACCAACTCTCCCGAAGCTGGAGAGAAATTCACCCCACATCAACTATATCTACACCTACTTCGTGCGATTTGAGGATCGATTGTGGGGTAGAACACAAATCAACTTTGTCCACAGCTGATTTCCGAGGTAAGTAAGAGGGTTGGGGTGGATGGTTACATAGACAGATCGAGCCGGAGCCAAAAAAAATGGACACAACAGACGAGATGCATGACCCAGCCCCGAGTCGAACGGGGAGCTTCTACTTACATGGCCCGCGTACATAAGAGGGGCAGATGTACACCGCGCGCTACCGGGTCTCTCTGGTCATAATTCGGTCCTCGTACAAGCTGAGATAAAATCAGGATGATTGGCGAAGAATTGTTTAAAAAGACGCGAGGGAATTGAACAATGACCCAGCCCCGAGTCGAACGGGTCTTCTTCTCGCATTTTATTAGTGTCCTCGCCATACCCGTCGCAGATGCACGCCACGTGCTACCGTGTCTCTCTGGTCATAATTCGGTCCTCGTACAACCTGGCATGAAACCAGGATGGTTGGCGAAGAAGTATTTAAAAAAAGAAGTTGCGAAACGAGGAATGACCCAGCCCTAAGTCGAACGGGGGCCTCCTGCTTCCATCATCGCGGTCGTGATATATCAGAGGTAGGGCACACCGCGTGCTACCGGGTCTCTCTCCTCAGATTTGAACCGTATACAGGTTGGGATGAAATCAGGATGGTTGCGAAGAATTGTTTCAAAAGGCCAGAGGAGGAATGACCCCGAGTCGCACCGGGGTCTTCTGCTTACAAGAAACAAGTGACACAGTAGGCAGGGCACACCGCGTGCTACCAGGTCTTATTCCAATTACAACTCAGACCTCGTCCTCGTCCAACGCAGCATAATTATAATTTAAATATCCGTTGGTAAGAGGACGAAGAATGCGAGAATACAACCAACAGTGATTCTTACTCCTCACATTTTGCCTCTTTGCACGATAATGTGAATGTCTGGCGCACGTTGAGCTATCTAGCATCACGGTGTCACGCAAGTAACCAGAGTGACTTCCGGAAGTGAATACATATAGGCATAGGGACGAGCGCGCGAAATATCTGGTGGGGAAGTGCACCACCCGCATCGCAGGGAGCAGGAGCGGCGGCAGTGGCAGAGGCAACGGCGGCGGCAAGCAGTGACAGGTGGCGCGTGCGAGAGGGGAGGCACTATGAGCCGGGGTCTGGGCGGGGGCGGGGGCGGGAGAGGGATGTAGCCTGGGATAAGGTGCAGCGCGGAGGGAGGAATCGGCAGGAGGAGTGGCCGGCCGCACGCGGCGCGGATGTGCATCCGGAGGCACGCACCGGCGTAGGGGCTGGCTGCTAACGTACGGGCAGAGGAGGGGTGGAGTGGGGGGGCTCGGGCATGTGTGTAAGGTTCCGGTACTCGGGCCGCCGCAGTCGTCCTCTCGCAGCCGTCTACTTACGCCGTAGTCTTGTTCCGTAGTCCGTTGTGAGTCCGTAGTTCAGTCCTGACTTGTACTGACTCTTTCCGTAGTTACTCGTAGTCTATTTAAGCACCCGAAGAAATAGCCTACAGTAGAATACTTCCCCTTGAACAGAGAGCACTTACCTCCGTTCTCTTTGTTCCTCTCCTCTGAGCTCCTGACTTATTGTGTGCTTCACTCCGAAAGGAATCGAAGCTTCACAATGTGCGACAAGAAGCAGAGAGGGCGGCTGCGGCTGCTGGTACGGAAATGGATTCGCGCGCGCCGAATCGACGATTCCAGACGATAGAGGACAGTTGAAACCGCGCGCCAAAGGGGAGAAGGGTCCCGAGAGACTAGAGAGGCCAGCACAGGGAGGAGAGCGTACCCGCCCCGAAGGGCAAGCTTTTATACCGGATGCCGCGTCAGGAAGCCCCGGCCGCGTGAGGTCCCAGTAGTGCGCGTGAGGACGAATGAAGCGGATTGGAGTAGAGACCCACGTAGATGATACAAATGGGCGTGAGCTGGGAAGCCGGAGGCGCGCAGGGCGCCAGCAGGCGAGGCCAGGAGGCCGGGTTATATAGGAGGCGAAGTGAGGCAGAGGGTGGCATAACATCTGTAAACAAGTGCCCAATTAGGAACGGCGGCATGCGCCCGGGCCGTGAGTAGGTGTGCAAGCCAGGAGAGCTGCGCTGACACATCAGGACGCCACGCTAAGCAGAAGGCCTGATACATCAGCGCACCTAGGCAATCACCAGTGACATGATGTATCACATACGCCTGATGGGGCCCTGTCCTGCCCTGCCCAGCCCCTTCTACTGTCTCCGTTACGCACGAGTTTCCTTCTTTTTCCATTCAACATGTCAACGTGCCGATCGGCACACATTCAAAGCTCCTGATGGATGCCTTGTACTTCTTGCGTCCAACATGTCAACGTCCCTGTCGGTACGCATCCAAGCTTCTTTCGGATGTCCAGCAAACAGTATATAAGCTTAATCGAAGTACCTTCAATATCATCTGCAACTCCAGACATGAGGCTCACTCTAGCCGTGATATTTTCTGCTCTGACGGTGGGTTCGAGCTACATTCCAAGTAATCGGTCGTTGACTTGGTCATCCTGCACAGATCCGATCCTCAGCAACCTGCGGTGATCCCACCCTCGTCGTGCCTTTCTATCGAAGCTATGAAAGCGCGGGTGTCGATCATTTGTACAGCACGGACGTCGCGAACATCAACACCAATATTGTCAACGGCATAACTGTTTTCCAAGGCGTCGCTGGCTTGGTTTTTGTCACTCAGGAAGTGTTGACAGTGCAATTCTATCGACTATTCAGGTATGGCCGATGCTACGCTGCCCTGTCAATTTCAGTTAAATCAAAAACCAGTGGAACCGCGAGGGACCATTTCTATACTACTTCTACGACCGAAAGAGATGCTGCCCTGCAGAATGGATACGTTCTCCAAGCCGAAACCATATACATATATCCCGCACAAATCTGCGGAAGCATCCCTCTGTTCCACCTCTTCTCTGCGGCCGGAAAGGTACTACCAGTCTTCTCCCTTGACCGCTGTCTCATCGATCTAACCGGTACATGAATCACAGGATAACTTCTACACGACCTCGGAAGTGGAAAGGCTGAAATTCATTACTACCCTCGGATACGCCGACGTCGGTATTGCGGGATACATTTTCCCGGTGGTTCCCCCGTGCGCTTAACAACGTCCCAATTTTGCCCAATTATTCTCTCCACATGTCGCATCTAGGGTTCCAATTTATAAATGATTGGAACTCGCTTGTCGTACAGGTGCCAGTCTTTAGCAGTCTTTGGCCTGAATTTGCTAGTGGTCCGTGTGTTATATACATTCCGCATGCCCAGGGTTCGGGAATGCGCAGCGACCATCGGCTCATCGGCGGCGGTTCTCGCTAGGTTGTCGTTTGACTGTTCGGCGTTGGCAAGCGGGTCTGGAGAAAGTGACTTCTAGTTTATTACCCTCGACGGTTTGCGGCTGGTAACTGAGGTAGTCTTGTGTGGGCACTTGGTAGCGCTGCGTAGAAGTCGCCAACAAAATATCTGATTGTATAGTTGAGATGTTGCCGGAACATCAGTGTTTTGACTAGGCGGTCATACCTGCTGTTGCTCGCATCCTCACCCACTTGAACTATAAGCTGCGTGGCTCAGTGGGTAAATGGCCGGACCTCCCGATTGTTCATGTCTCGGTTCGACCCTGCCAGCCGGATTTCCCTTTTGCACCATTCGCCTCGTTTTCGTGACATTATTACCACGAGTGCTCGCTGGCAAGCCCGAAGGGTGGACCAAATCCGACCATCTTTGGCCAGAAACCTTGAGCAATTTGGGACCATTTCCGGGAAATTCAAACCCTTGGAATGTCCGATTTTTCCTCAAGTCTCTCTTGAATCTTTTCGACAACATTTGTGTTCGCCGTTCGGTGCCCGCACGCCCACGGACCCGATGCACATACGACTCCTCTCTGGCATACAAATTACTAACCCTCCCGTGCGATCCCCGCCTCTCAGTCTCTGTGCCGTGGCATCTTCATAAACTCCTCCGGGATGTAGAGACATCGGGAAGTATTCCCACGGAAATGGCCGCAGAAGCTCACATTTTAGCCTTAATCTATCACCTATCAGGCCGTGATGCGCGCTGTTTGTTGGCGCAGAAACTCGTGTCCGAACGTTCCCGACTTCCCCGCGCCTTCGACCGGTTAAATAAAACTCCACTTTTTTGATCCTTCTAAACACATTCTCAGAGTCCTCCGACCAAATTCCGAAAAGTGAAATAAGGTCTTCCAGACCCACCCCCCTATGAGGCTGTGTCTCGGCTTCTTCCGGCAGATACCTCTTGGTAAACACACTCTTTCTACCCTGGGGATACAAACCTGTGCATCCCTCTGTGGCCGCCGCACCACGGCAGACCCCCTGTCTCCGAGGGCCCGGAATGCAGTGAATGACCCGGCCCCGAGTCGAACATGGTCTTCTGCTTGCACTGTGTGGTATCCCAATGCACATTATTGGAGGCAGAGGCACACCGCGTGCTACCAGGTCTCTCTCCCATTATCCAGACCTCGTACAACCTCAGATGAGCGTACAATGATTGGCGAAGAATTTTGAAAAAGATAATCAGATTGATGGATGACCCGGCCCCAGTCGAACGGGGAGCTTCTGCTTACACTTTGCAGTGCCTGTGTAGGGCATAAGAGGGGCAGATGCACATGCACACCACGTGCTACCAGGTCTTTCTCCTCCAGTTCAGACCTCGTACAACCTAGCAAAATTATTGAACATGGCAAGTCCGACCAGTTGAACGAAATCTCCCGAAGCTGGAGGGAGTTTACTGTAATGCAATTCAGAGGAAGTTTAACACAATTCAAAGCTGATTTTCTAGGTAGGTAGGTCGATGATTGATGGTAGATGGAGAAATATGTAGTGCAATAAGAAAAACGCGAAGAGTATGAATCTTAATGATCCGGCCCCGAGTCGAACGGGGGTTTTCTGCTGGCATTCCGCTGATTTTTGGGGATCTATCGAAGGCAGATACATGCCACGTGCTACTGTGAGAATGTAGTATCCAAAAGAGTGGGGAGAAGCAAGAAAGTACTTGTTTATTCGAGATATTGAGAGGCCTTTTATACCTCAAGAGCAATGTAACTAGAACAATGGACATAAAACAATGAACACAGTGAACAATGTGTTTCAAACCAGCTGAACACGTAGTTGTTTCAACATAGCATCTCCAGGCTGTGCATTGCTGTGCATCTCCATGCTAACCATTGAACGGTTTCAGTGCATCGACTTGCTGAATTATTCCCCGATGCACTTGCTGAATTATTCCAACAGCTATGTAAAAACTAAGAGGAACCACTATGGGTGGCCAGGAAGTTTTAAAAGGATTCTTCGAGGAGAGATGAGACGGACACGAGTCAATTTAAAGGGAATGATCTAGATGGGTGCAGTTGATAATGCATGCTGGAAATAGGTATATTGAAGGCAGGACCAAGTCTCTCCCCTCCACTCCAGTCCAATTCGGACATCAGCCTCGTCCATGGCCAGATCACATCGACATCGGCATTGAACACACCTTGGAGGATGTTCAAACAAAATGCACTCAAAAGATGCTTCTTACGTTCAGGGCTGGGGTCTTCGAGTAGGATTCAACGAAATGCGGCAGCTCATATACTCTGAGGTCGAGTGGGGATGGGTCAGTGGATGGATAGAGCTGGAGGTTGGAAAAGAAGGCCGGGAGAAAAAGGAAACGAGAGCAACAGTGAGAGATGGGGATGTTCCACTTGAACTCGTTTGTAGGAGGTCCAACCAGTCGAAGGAGACAGTTTGCGGGTTCAAATATGGGGTTGGAACCAGTTTGTCGGTCATCTGCGAAAATTGCACGAAAGAAAGAAAAAGATTCCAGCATGACCCGGCCCCGAGTCGAACGGGGGCCTTCTGATCTCATCTGATATGAAGAGAATGCAAGAGGGGCAGATGCACACTGCGTGCTACCAGGTCTTCCTCTCATAATTTTGTCCTTGCACAACCTGGGATAACTCAAGATGAGGGCAAGAGGAGAAAAAAACAGTTGTGACCAATGGTTAGATGACCAAGCCCCGAATCGAACGGGGGTCTTCCGCTTCATATCTCAGCACTCGAAAAAGTAAGGCAGGGGCACGCCGCGTGCTACCAGGTCTTCCTCCTCAAATCTGAACCTCCTGCAAGCTGGGATGAAAACAGGATGGTTGCGATGAATTTGCCAAAAAAAGAGACGAAGGACTTGAACGATGACCCAGCCTCGAGTCGAACGGGGTCTTCTGCGCCCTTGTGGTGGCTGTGAGATTAGAGGCAGGGGAACACCGCGTGCTACCAGGTCTTCCTCCTCCAATCCGACACTGGGGTAATCAAATCAAATCGAACGAGGTTTGTCAGAGGATCAAGTGAACTTGTGTGTTGAATTTGAATTGAATTCAGCTCGTTAAGTAATTATAAATTCCACCGAGCCTTCGTTCCCGGAAAATGCCTATAGACTATGTAATGCGGGAAGGATTCGGATGTGTGCCGTGCCAAAAAGGAAAAATAGTGGCGAGAAAGAAAGAAAATCCATTGGGCTGACATATGACCTGGCCCCGAATCGAACGGGGGCCTTCCGCTGTATTTTGAATTACGCAAGTCACCACGGAGGGCGGATGCACACCGTGTGTTACGAGGTCTCTTTCCTGTTTGGGACCTCGTACAAGCTGGAATAAATCACGTCGGCTGGCGAAGAAGTATTTTAAAAAAGGATATTGCGAAAAGAGAAATGACCTGGCCCCCCGAGTCGAGTGAGATCTTTCACTTCATACTCCAGTCCTCGACAAAGTAAAGGAGGAGCACGCTGCGGGATACCAGGTCTTTCTCCTCAGATTTGAATCGTGTACAGGGTGGGATAAGAACAGGATGGTTAACGAAGAATTGTTTAAAAAGAATGTATGAAAATTGAATGGCCCGGCCCCGAGTCGAACGAGAGTTCTACATGTATTCTTGGCCAATTCACTCAGGGCAGATGCACACCGCGTATTACCAGGTCTGTGATCGGCTCAACACCACGTGATTATTATTCCTAAAGTCGACCATAGTACATAACACATGACTGCTCTTCGTTCTCCCTCTACTGCGGGAAAAGCCCATTGACCAACCCAGGGATTTGCTGGCAGCTGATACTCTGGAAGGACACAGAGAGGTCGTTGATGTCCGCGTCGTCCGAGAAATGCTCGACTGCGACATCACCGTTCGCGAAATTCAGGTTACAATCGGGTCCCCTAGATGCGGAAAAATACCCGTGAGCTACGGTAAAGAGGCGAAGAAAACAACGGGACGCACGGGATGGAGACGCAGTCGTTGTCGACGTTCAGGATGAGGGACTTGGGCGCGTTGACGTTCGTGCATGCACCCTCGCCATCTCCGATGGTGACGTTGAGGTCGACGCAGGTGCCAGTCCCGTTGGGACCAGAGCAGGCCTGGGGTACGAAATCCGCGCGCTTCTGAGAGGCGTAGGGGATAGTAGATGGATGAGTTATTGCAATGATCGGACGCAGCCCAATTAACGCACGAGAGGGGCGCTGTGGACAGCGATTCCCGAGAGAGAGAGAACGAGAGAAAGTGCGATCGAGGCACGGAAGAACATGATGATCGAGTTAGAAAGAAAAAAGTGGTGAAGAAGACGAATGGGATTCTCAGAATGCGGTCCACGAGAGAGTGCGGTAGGTTTATATACTGGGAATGGCTAAGCCCGCAACAGTGGCGCGAACGAACAATCATTGTCAGATTTCATCAAATGATCCTGTTCGTAGCACTCAGCATAGCAGTTCTCTCACCCTGCCGTGATCTACTTTACTCACTCATTCAGCCTGTCGCGAACGATTCAGACTCATGCAAGCTCGGAAAAATGGGTCACACAATGGGTTTGGTGGCCTGGTTCGACGTGCGAATTAAGAAAAAGTTGAGGAGTAGCACGTACTTTGATTCATTTTGCCACGGCGAGTTGGCTTGGCATGCGAGATCTACGCCGAAGAATCCGGGTCGAAGATTTGGATCCGCGCGTAGAAACGGTCAAGACAACGCAGTGTGTGCAGATCTGCGTGAGTTAGTTGCGACCTAAGCCGATGACAGGGATGCGGGTCGCTTTGCCATTCGACTGTATTCCTATAGAGTTACTTAGATCCGGCCATGCCGAGATTAATGGCCTCACCACATTTGCTACCATCGCGTTCGACGGCCATGCCCAGGCCGCTGGCCGGCCTCCTGCGGCCGAGTGCCGAGCGCAGCAGTTATGAGATGTGTACGGGACGACGGAAAGTAAACGTAACGGGGAGCTGCGAGACCGATACTTACGAGTGATCGGAGGCAACCCGTTGGCAGCGAAGCCAACGACAAGGGTACGAAGGGTATTGGTGCCTGGAAGCGAGGCTCTGTAAGCCAAAATTGGAAAGTGTTCAGAATGCGAAACTCACCAAATAAAACCCATTCCTAGGGATTTCGCTAAGACATCATCGGGGTGTGAAATCACCAAGCAATGGAATGAACTGAATGAGTGGAAAAATCAACAGTTCGAGAAATAATCCTGCTCATTAACCGCATTAACCCAATGGTGAGGGAGAATATGACTCTCGGTTACCTATTGTCGAGCGCCCGTGCAGATTCTCAGAGTGAAGTCCGTCGGGCTATGAACATCGAATGTGTAGAGGATTCATCCGGCGGATCCGGCGGATGGCATCGTGAAGGATATACCCTCCACCTTCACGACTCTCTATCTCACCTTCACTTGAATGATGAGACACCTGAATGATATTTTCCATGCTTCAAGGTGTGCCCTCCACACATATACTATATCTTCAAGGCTGACAAATCCCTTCACGAGAACGCGTTGAGCCTTCACGACCGCTCTATACATGAACGATGTAAACCCTCCTTCATGAGATGGACTCCTTCACGACCGCTGAGTACGTGAACGATGTTGGCTATCCTTCATGATACACGGGATCCTGCATTAATATTCTCCATCTGAAGAACATACTCACACCGTTCACGAGGCACGACTGTTCAATACCTTTGGTAACAAATAAATCGGAGCTTACACGGTTTTTTACCCCTATACGGCGCACTTCAGCCGTACTCGTTTCAACTGTCAGCTTACATACAGTCAAAGTCCTAATAACCCATAGTCCTGATAACCCATAATTCCTTTTAACCCATAGATTTTGGGTCACTACGGGCTATGTTAGTAGTAGGGTGAGCAGGAGAACCCATAGGTCCCTATAACCCATACCCCATACCCATATGAACAGAGAGAAACCCATCCATGTAACCAGCGAACGAAATAGATCAAGTAAATAGATTTCCAAAAATAGCCGTTGTCAAGGGGGTTTCGGGATTCGAAAAACGGATATAGGGTCGAAAAGTTGTTTTCGACCCTCGGCCAGACCCCCCACCCCCCCATATAAGGAAGGAGGTTCCCACCCCTAGCGGTGGGCCTACATTACATTCATACCACCCCCTATACGAGTAAATTATATTTTTGGAGCTCCAACCATTCAATTTCAACATTGACTGAGGGTCTCCGGAGTGCCGCTTTGACTTTGACCACATCTCTGACCCACTCACACAGATGTTAAATGGTATATGAATCTGTTCTTCCATATACTCCCATACATATTGTGAGCATGTTTTTAGCTCCTGCCCACCCTTAGAGGAAACCGGGACACATTGTTCGCGCCAATTGATGGTGTGTAAGCATGATCCGCTGTCCAAATCGGGATACCCACACCATATTTGACTTCTGAGACCCAGAATTCATCCTCCTGGCATCCTGTGGTGCTCCAGGAGGTATATATTGCAGTTTTGGAACTCCCTCATACTACATGATAAAAGTTTTTTTCAGCCCTCGGGACCCCCCCCCCCCCCTATATCCGAAATTTTAATCCCGAAACCCCCTTGGCCGTTGTCACTTTTTATGGTCAAACTCACTTTTGACGTCCTAAAACACGGCCTCTCGTTGTTCCAGAAAGCCGGGAAAACGAAGAGGGATGCCTTATCTGTACGCCTTGCACGCGAGGAGAAGCTTACAGCCGAAGAGGACCACTGGTTGGATCAAGAAGCTAACGACACCGACGAGTGCGCGCTTCTCAAAGAGCTGGAAGCGGCCTCGGAACTCGTGAACATGCCAGAGGAACAGATTAGATAGGGATTTACGGACGGGCAGATCAAGGATGCTGTTCAAGCGAAGCACGCGGCAGAAGCGATTCAAGCGAACCGGCAGGTCAATGGCGGTGACGACGACAACTACTATGTCGAGGAGGCACGTTGTGAAGCACTCCAGGTTTCCGCTACCATTCATCGTTTCCTCTCTGACTCAGGGGACCCCTTGGTAAGACAAATCGAACATATCCTCACCCGTTTTGCCCGCCAAACGAAGCGAATTCCTTATCAGCGACGTCCATTACTGATTACTTCTCTAGTTTGCACCAGTAGACACAAGAAATATCGCAAATAATCAATATCTTGTTGCATCACCATTTTTGTGACTGAAAATCACCAATTCCTCCTGGCCCATACATCCTGAAACCCCATAGCCCAAGGCCTTGACCGAGACCTATGGGTTATTAGGACTTCGACTGTATTCCGATGACAATGGACTTAGTCTCTCTGCTCAGACTCGGGATCAGCCCATACCATCACCATTCTTGGTGCCACTGTGTGCGAAGCCCTGATGCCTGCTTATTCAATACAGGGTCGCCAACGCAGGGTCTTTTGTTTGACAACGTCTTGTGCCGATAGTTATGCCCGGAAGCTCAAGAAAATTGCACTCTGGACCGCGGCTTCGGTGATTCTCGGCAATGGCTCCTGAATATGTTTAATGCGGAACACCACACTAGCTGACTAGCATTTTATTTTGAGTTAGGTTCGGATGGAAACGGTTGAGTCCTCTATTTACGTATTTCGCTCCGAGAGTTCTGACTATCTCTACACGCCTTAAAGGCCAATCCCTCATCTAGTGGAGTGGGGCAGCATACATCCACCTCCAGCTCGCCGTCCACTTCCTCCAGCTCTCCCTCTCCGTCCACGCGCCGCAATACGTCCCAACCCTCTCCGGAACCGGCTCCCCAAACGCCCGTTCAAACGCCGCCAACGCATCCTCAGCGCTCGTCACGCCACACAGCGCCGCGATCCGTGTGATCCACCCGCCCACATGGAAGTCGTCCTCCCCCGGCGCAGCGCGCTTGAGCGCGGCGAAGTGCGCGGCGGACTGCGCTAAGAAGGCGGCTTTCTCCGCCGGGAGCGCGGTGTCTTTGTAGAGGACTAGGATGCCTGGAGGTGGTGAGTATGTCATTGTACGGGGAGAGGGAGGCCCACCGGTGTTGAAGGCGATCTTTTCGTCGTAGAAGGCCTTGTAGGGCGCCTCTTCGGGGGACTGCGCGTACTTCTTGAGCACAGGGTGGCCTGTGCGACTCTCTTTCAGCAGCGCGTCTGCCAGTGCGAAGAGGAGGCGAGACTAACGCGTGGCGATGAACGTTTTAGGGAACCCCGTGCTCTTCGCGGCCAACTCGGCGTCGTCGCGCTGCTCCCATAATGAGTTTCGTGCGGCGCATGTGGGCTGTGCGTGTGCATACCGCGAGGAAGACGGCGAAGTTGGGATCGTATTGCTGATCGTGGATGGCCACGATGATGGCGGTGCCCGCCGCGACCTTGCGCGGCGCGTCTTTGACGAGGCAGACGACTATTGGCGCGTCGAGGTGTAGACTTTGCCGTCGTCACACTCGAGCGTTGGTACCGTCCCGTTCGGGTTCTGCTCGTGTGTGCGTGAGAGGGGTGATCGCGAGTGGGGGGTGAGGAATGGGAATGGCGGCGTACCAGCTTGAGGAAAGAAGGGGCAAAGTTTTCGCCTTGCACGAGGTTGACGGCCTTGGTCGCGACATTGCCCTCCTTGTAGCCGGAAGTCGATGGATAGACCCTCATCTAGACTCGTAACCAATCTGCCTACGATCTGCAACAATGTGGCGAGCACGTTGCCGTAGGCAGACTGGTCAAGAATGATATACGGCGCGTCGACACTTTGAGAGATAATATAGCAGTCGTGCAGAGTGGTACCAGCTTGAGAAGTCAGCTTGCGGATCTTGCGGCGAGAAGAACGTCATAACAACTTGACATGAGACAGGTCATTGGGACATAGGATTAATTAAAGCACAGAAGAGGAGCAGGATCGACGAGCGAGAAGTTACGGCGCTCGAGGGCATAATAACAGCACAAGGACAGCAGAAGACAAGTGTCGGCGCGAGGTCCGAAGTGATAGAGCGAATTTTGGCGGGGGATAATTTCGACATATAGATTGCTGGCATGGGAGGCAGAGTCGGGCAGGCATGGGAACGACGTCGAGGGCGACTTCCGGCGGGAGTCAGTTGATATCGCGCGCAAGAGGAGAGTAGGTCCTGCAAAGATCCTCAAAGGATTCAGCGTGATGCGGCTGAAGACGGACCGATGGGGCGGAAGGGCGACGAAACTGTGACGAGGAATGTCCGCTGAGTTCGTGGGGGTCATATATTTCGTATAGGCCGCGCGGGTGTGGAAGGGCGGGGCGAAGGAGCATATTGACGGCGCTGTGCTCGAGCGGGCGGCGTAGAGTGTTGAGCTGCGAAAGTCCTGCGGAAGATCATCAAGACTGCGAGCGCGGCGATATTGCAAGACGTACCAAGATGTGGGGGCTTGAGCGGCGCGGGCGCAGCGTGAGCAGAGGAGCAACAGAGGAGCATGAGTTGGAAGGCGTAGGGGCGGAGTTCGAGGCTTGCGAAACGGATTTCAAGGCCGCCTTCTTGCCGAATGGATGGTACACTCCCGCTGACAGCGGACGTCGTGGTGCGGAGAATTCGCCGTGAAACGAAACTCTCAATTTGACGCCCCAGTGCGAAATTCGCGGTCGGAATCGGGGGTCACGAGATTGTAACGGAGGATTTTGATACGCCGGGATGTATCCTGGGGATTCTGGACATGTGGAATTGCATCTGGGGTTAAAAGTGTTAATTCCGTGGTGCCGTGTAATGCTAACTACCTACCGCGCAGGCGCGGCAAATTCGCACACACGCCGCGCTAGGAAGCGACATGCCCGATTAAATCAAGCTTTCATAACAAACTCAGGGTCATGTGTCCCGCTTCCACATCTCCGTCGCGGCGTTCCACCTAAATTCGATTTCGTGCCTTCCGGGGTGTTCGGATAGTGCGCGGAGTTGGGAGGAGCACCCCAGATTGCAGACGGAGAGAGTGGATACGTACTATCCCAACAGAAGGCCGGAGAATATAAGCGTGCCCCAATATCTCAGTTTGTGCCATGCTTCCCTACTGCTCCTTGTCGATTTAGTGGACCATCCAACAAATAATGGAGATTCATGATGCATCGAATGACCGGTCATCCTGGAGATTGGAGGCACGGTACCTACCATTGGTATTCACGGAGAAGACGGTGCGATGGCCGTGGGTGCTTCCGAGCGGTTGTCGAATACGAAAAATGGGTCACGCAAACGCAACCCTTGATTTCAGAACTTGTCATCAGTTACTTCTCATGCATGAATTATGGACGGAATCATACCTCGATGTAAACTATCTCTCCCGCCTCGGGTCGAAATTGAAATCCTACATCCAACGGTGGCTCCCCCGCCGTGACTACCCCATCCGCCAGCTATGATCCACCCTCCGCGAATCGTCGCCAAAGCGCGCATTGCGCCGAATACGAGAACAGTCCAGAACGAGGTGAGCCGCAGCACCGCGAGCAGCGGGGAGGGGACCGCAGCAAGGCAGAGTGCTCACTCCCCAGATGACCGCCAGGGACGAGACAGAGAATGCGACGAAGAGCTCGATGAGGACGGTGTGGATGGGAGCGACGAGCGACATTGTGGGCGTTGGACGAGCACCTGCCGCATCGAGGCCATCGAGGATCGTCGAAATTGACCGGCACCGAGTTGACGTGTGTATTTGAGGGTCTCTATAAGCCGCATTTCGCTTCCTTTTCGAACGAGCGTCGTGTCCAAGTGATAGGTGGTCTAGATCCGCGCATCATTGGGAGATTCGGAAGGGCTGAATGGGGCGCGAAGTCGACGGCGGCGCAGCGGGAGTTAATGGGATTGAGCAGGGAGTGAGCGGCACGCTAAATGAGGGGAATAAGCTGATAACCCACATCGCTGTAGGACTCTGTTCCGCTCTGTTGTACGCTGCGGATGAGTTGACGAGGATGGGTGGACGCGGGCTACTCACAGTAGTCGAAGACCCGGTGGGACGATATCTGCGCGTAGATCAACCAAGATAGGACAAGACGTGGACAGGAAATGTATGGAATGCAAGCTAAGAAAGTTCAAATTAAATTCAAAGTGAGACCGGATAAATATGGATTTTGGGGAAAATTCAGGATCAGGACCCTGCAGTGCAGCTTAGACGGTGTCGACGACGGTGACCTACGGGGATGGTGTTCGGGGAAATGCGCGGGCCGGTGGGCGGCGAAGGCGGCCTGGAAAGCAATCAGTCGATGACGTGCCCTCGACGGGATCAGATCACATCACGGCAAATGGCTAGGTTGTACAGCCACAGAGCGGCGATCAACCGAATTCCGTGAACTGATACTTAGATCGACTCATCGTCGGAGGGTATGGGTCATGTCCCCACAACCCAGATATTTCACCCTCATGGCTCCCGTTTCAGCAGTTCCGCCCGGTTTCCAGATTGTCGAATTGTGAGTGCCATTTCTGTTTCGAGTTTTTCTCTCAGAGCTGACGATGCGCAGCTCAGGACCGCTGGTACACCGACCAGGAATTCTCACCGGGCCACACTTTCTGATCGTAAATATAGCTCATTGGCGCGTTTTTGAATTGGGGGCTTTTTGGAACCCTGTCCGTTCAAGTCTGTAAGCTGTCTCTGCTCTCCCGACGATGCTCACTTAGATGTTCCAGATGTCTATTACCAAGCCTTCCCAATCGACAGACTGATCACAAAGTGTCTGGTTTATATTTTATTCATCATCGACGTCGTGCAGACGATTTTAATCACTCACGACGCGTTCGCAACCTTTGGATACGGTTTTGGTGAGGTCTCGGCCGTCACCAAGCTAAGTCTCAGCTGGATTACAAGCCCGATTGTTGGTGGCCTCGGTAATCCAGATTCTCGACAATGTGGTCCGCATTGACGTTGTCTCCAGTTGCTTTCATGGGCCAATCGTTCTACGCACACCGCATTTACGTGCTATCACAATCATGGGTCATCCCTGTGTTCATCGTGACCGTAAGTCTATCCACCGTTGTATTGCCGGCCGAAAATTATGATCCCACGCAGCTCTCCCTGACTAGCGCTGTCGGTGCATTTCTGTGTAGTGGCTTTGGCCTTGAAGGTGCGACAATTGTCGTGGGGACTGCACACGAGATTCAACCATCCCAGTCATGAAGACCGCAAGTTTAGCCACCGCAAAGACTACTGTCGCTTGCGGGGTATTTGCTAGCCAAAACACCACCTATACATATCGTTCACATCTTCCATAGGTCTGGCTCGGTGTTTTTTGTGCGAGCGACATAGTCATCGCCGGGTGCATGACATACTACGTGAGTCTTGTACTGCTCATCAGGGATCTGGGGTGACCCGATCCAAGCTATCAACAGTCGACAGCGCCTTCCGGCGAACCCATATCTTCCTCTCAAAGCTGATTCGGTTGACAATCGAGACAGGTTCTGTAACTGGTATGCCTGCCATCTGCCTTCCCATAATTTATCAAAATTAACCCATGCAGCGCTGGCAACGCTCACCACTCTCGCACTATTCTACGGCTTTCCCAATCGAAATTACGAGCTTGTCCCAGCCTTGATCCTCCCCACACTGTACGCCAACACTATTCTCGCCGTTCTGAATGCGCGTTTCCGAATTGTGGGGGGTCGTGGAACATACGTATCTCCAATGGACATGATGACGACCCCGGCCTTTCTCCACACGACTGGCACAAATGCAGAACCCGCGAATGGTGGTTCTGCGCATCGTATTGCAATCGATCTTCAGGCTTCGGCCGAGAGAGATTTGCATGATCATGTCGACATTAAAGGCATGCGTGTACGTTCCATGTGATTTTAACTTGCATGGACACGGCTGAAAGTTGAACAGGCTGCGCAGCCGGCCGACTGCGTCTAACATGCCCTTGCGTACCTAAAAGCCTCTCCCCACCTCGAATGTCGGCAGAGACACCGGCAAACTATGGGCAGACCTAGTCGTTCCACTGGATCAAATACGCTCGAGTAGTGAACCTAGGGTGAAGGCCAAAATCATGACGCATTTCCATTGGTGGTTGATTGAGGGCGAAGCGAGATACAGTATATTAAATGTAATTAGGGTTTTATATGTAATTAGGAGTTAATAGGTGGCGGCGCCCTGATGGTCCTGTACCGAGGCCATCTTCCTGGGGATTCAAGGTGAGGCGCAAATCGGCGTCAAGTGGATGGGAGGGGAATGCCATGTGGGTTTCCCAAGCCTCAAGTTTCATCAACACCGCCACCTCCGGGCCGTCTTCCACCACGAGTTCAATTCAAGTTCAATTGTTCAAGTTGCGGCCACGAGATGTAGATGGACGGATTCTACTACATGGAATAAGAACCGCGGCCGATTGCAGTACTTAGTCTGCATCGGGTTCATCCGAATTTTTGCCCAACGAGACGGTAAAAGTCGTAGATACCAGATTTCCCTTGAATAAATACAGCTGATGCCGAAGGGAAGATGAAGTCGGTGAGCCTTAGATGTTTCTTGTTTCTTCTAATTTCGCGGATCGTGGTGGTAACTAACAGAGAGCGCGAACATTGCCGATCCTGCAGTTATGCTGTCATTCCATGCTTTCCTGGCACGTCATCGGCAAAGAGTCGAATCCTCTATCGGGGCATGCATCCGTAACACCCGTCAGTCAGCATGCTTCCTTTCTGATTTGGTGGAAAAGCAGTATGTCTCGTCGGAGGACTTCCACCTACACGAGAATACCTCAAACCAAGCGGCGAGGGAACCTCCTTCAATGCGCATTAATGCAGCGGCCAACCTGGCCAAATGCGACGAACGCGTACGGATCCGGTCGATCTATAATCGATATGGTTCTGATTCTCGAACCTGTGCCGTGAGATCTGATGATACCAGTCAAAGTCGCCGTGGAGCGCCGTGGCGAGGAACACATATATCCTCATCTACCACACATCTACGCCAAAGAACCGCGACGCGCGTCTGGACTCGACAACGCCGAGCATCCGCCTGGCTCCCTCCTCCCCATCCACCAGCGCGGTCCATCCGCCGCCTTCGCCCGCACAGGCACGACGAGGAGGCCAGCCGCGGTCTTCGTCGATGTGGCTACGGCTCCCGCCCCCCGGCCACCGGCACGTTGCATGCACCATCCACACACGCACACGCGCGCGCGCCCGCCGCCCCAATGATCGCGCTGAGCATCCACAACGCGCGCCTCCGCCGCCGCCGCCCATAATGCGCACGCCCGCGCCGTGCACCCTCCATCGCGCTCCGGAGCTCCATCCGCACTCGCCACCCGCGTCATCCATAACACGTGCCTTCACCGCCGCCGCGCGCGCGAAAGGCCCCTCCTGGTTCGTGTCCACGTTCCTTGGAAGTGCCTAGGACGTCGAGGAGTCCGTCACGCGCCGCGCGTCCAAGCTGCATCGCATGCAATCGGGAGCCAACACGCGCGGGGCGGGGGCTTCTGCGCGCATGGGCCAGTATGACAGCGCACGTCCCTTAGCGCGCGTTCCGCGAGCACGTACGCCCGTGCCCTTCCCCCTCCGCCGTCGTGCGCCGGCGAATACGACGCCAAAACGCGCTCAGCGCCGCGGTGAGTTTCCCCGCGCGGTACGCCGCGCGTAGCACATGAACTATATGCGCACGCGTGGGCGGCGCGGGCGCGTACATCCCCGACGCGCGCCGCGAGACGCGCGCGCGGATGATCTGCAGCGGCGTGACCAGGGAGGGGGCTCCCATCCGCAATGCGCGCGTTCTTCACCGCCGCCGTCCACCGCCGCACCTCCAACACAAAGAAGGGAGCTCCGCGCGTACGCGCACCACCACCACGCCCACGTTCTTCGTGGCCCACAGACAGCGATCAGCATCCCGTGTGGGTGCATGATAGAGCGGAGAGGGAGCTGTATATAGACGAGAGGAGAGACAGACTAGCGGGAGGCAGCGGGGGAGGAGGGGTACCACGGGGAAGGAGGAGTGGGGAGGGGAAGAGTAGGTGCGAATGACGGCTCGGGCCGGTTCTCTCGCCAATCCATACCATCTCTTTAGCGAGGATGTATGAGCGAGAAATGTGCGGGTGCTAGACCTAAGGAGGATCAGTACGGGACCATGAGGAGAAAAGATGCAGATGGCGACAGCACACACCTCGTACTCGGCGCTGTCGGCGCGCACCCTCGTCTTCTGTCGTCCGGTCCACGGTGTGCTGCGCCTTCGTGGCGGGATGCGCGGCTAAAAGCCGCCAACTGGTGTGCGCCGTCGCCTGTCGTGCAGGGGGAGCGGTGTCGCCAGATGTGTCGTATATCATAGTCGAGGCTCGATGAGACAGCTATGTGGCGGGCTGCCGGGATCGCAGATACAAGCACAGCGCGCTTGAGCGCGGCGAAGTGCGCGGCGGACTGCGCGAAGAAGGCGGCTTTCTCCGCCGGGAGCGCGGTGTCTGTGTAGAGGGCTAGGATGCCTGGAGGTGGTGAGTATGTTATTGTACGGGGAGAGGGAGGCCCACCGGTGTCGAAGGCGATCTTTTCGTCGTAGAAGGCCTTGTAGGGTGCCTCTTCGGGGGACTGCGCGTACTTCTTGAGCACAGGGTGGCCTGTGCCACTCTCTTTCAGCAGCGCGTCTACCAGTGCGAAGGGGAGGAGAGACTAACGCGTGGCGATGAACGTTTTAGGGAACCCCGTGCTCTTCGCGGCCAACTCGGCGTCGTCGCGCTGCTCCCATAATGAGTTTCGTGCGGCGTGCGGCGCATGTGCGCTGTGCGTGTGCATACCACGAGGAAGACGGCGACGTTGGGATCGTATTGCTGATCGTGGATGGCCGCGATGATGGCGGTGCCCGCCGCGACCTTGCGCGGCGCGTCGTTGACGAGGCAGACGACTATCTGGCGCGTCGAGGTGTAGATTTCGCCGTCGTCAGACTTGAGCGTTGGTACCGTCCCGTTCGGGTTCTGCTCGTGTGTGCGTGAGAGGGGTGATCGCGAGTGGGGGGTGAGGAGTGGGAATGGCGGCGTACCAGCTTGAGGAAAGAAGGGGCGAAGTTCTCGCCTTGCACGAGGTTGACGGCCTTGGTCGCAACATCGGCCTCCTTGTAGCCGAGCTGAGCGCTGGGAGAAGAATATTTAATGGCGCATCGGAGCGGCTTGACCAAAAGGGCGTACACAGCGAGCTCAGTGACGACGGCTCAGACCGAATATTCGTATACGTAGAGTGTCTTGGTCATTTGGGAGGTGTATTTGGAATGTGTTAGAGAACAAGGAACAAGAAGGTGGAAGTCGATGGATAGACCCTCCTCTAGACTCGTAACCAATCTGCCTACGATCTGCAACAAGGTGGCGAGCACGTTGCCGTAGGCAGACTGGTCGAGAATGATATACGGCGTGTCGACACTTTGAGAGATAATATAGCAGTCGCGCAGAGTGGTACCAGCTTGAGAAGTCAGCTTGCGGATCTTGCGGCGAGAAGAACGTCATACCAACTTGACATGACAGTTCATTGGGACGTAGGATAATTAAGGCACAGAAGAGGAGCAGGATCGACGAGCCAGAAGTTGCGGCGCTTGAGGGCATAATAACAGCATAAGGACAGCAGAAGACAAGTGTCGGCGCGAGGTCCGAAGTGATAAAGCGGAATTTGGCGGGGCATAGTTTCGGCATATAGATTGTTGGCGTGGGAGGCAGAGTCGGGCACGCATGGGAACGACATCGAGGGCGACTTCCGGCGGGAGTCGGTTGATATTGCGCGCAAGAGGAGAGTAGGTCCTGCAAAAATCCTCAAAGGATTCAGCATGATGCGGCTGAAGACGGACCGATGGGGCGGAAGGGCGAAGAAACTGTGACGAGGAATGTCCGCTGAGTTCGGGGGGGCCATATTTTTCGTATAGGGCGCGCGGGTGTGGAAGGGCGGGGCGAAAGAACATATTGACGGCGCTGTGGTCGAGCGGGCGGCGTAGAGTGTTGAGTTGCGAAAGTCCTGCGGAAGATCATCAAGACTGTGAGCGCGGCGATATTGCAAGACGTACCAAGATGTGGGGCCTTGAGCGGCGCGGGCGCAGGGTGCGCAGCGCGAGCAGAGGACTAACAGAGGAGCATGAGTTGGAAGGCGTAGGGACGGAATTCGAGGCTTGCGAAACGGATTTGAAGGTCGCCTTCATGCCGAATGGACGATACACTTCCCCTGCGGACGGCCTGGTGCGGACGGCCTGGTGCGGAGAATCCGCCGTGAAACGAAACTCTCAATTTGACCCCCCACCGCGGAATTCGCGGTTGGAATCGGGGGTCTCGAGATCGTAACGGAGGTGAAAAGTGTTAATTCCGCGCAAGCGCGGCGAACTCGCGCACACACCGCGCTAGGAAGCGACATGCCCGATTAAATGATTGAAATCAAGCTTCCATAACAAACTCAGGGACATATGTCCCGCTTCGACATCTCCGCGTTCCACCTAAATTCGATTTCGTGCCGTTCTGGGGTGTTCTGATAGCGCGCGAGGCTGAGAGGAACAATCCAGATTGCAGACGGAGAGATTGGATACGTACTATCCCAATAGAAGGGGACCGAAGGTACGATACCATTGGTATTCGCGGAGAAGTCGGTGCAATGGTCGTGGGTGATTCCGAGCGGTTGTCGCATACGAAAATGGGCCACGCAAGTGCAGCCCTTTATTCAGAACACATCATCAGTTACTTATGCATGAATTGTGGATGGATCCGTACCTCGATGTGAACTATCTCTCCCGCTTCAGGTCGAAATTGAAACCCCGCATCCAACGGTGACTCCCCCGCCGTGACTACCCCATCCGCCAGCTACGATCCACCTCCGCGGATCGTCGCCAAAACGCGCATCGCGCTGGATACGAGCACAATCCAGAACGAGGTGAGCCGCAGCACCGCGAGCAGCGGGAACGGGACCGCAGCAAGGCAGAATACTCACTCCTCAGATGACCGCCAGGGACGAGACAGAGAATGCGACGAAGAGCTCGATGAGGACGGTGTGGATGGGAGCGACGAGCGACATTGTGGGCGTTGGACGAGCACCTGCCGCATCGAGGCCATCGAGGATCGTCGAAATTGACCGGCACCGAGTTGACGCGGGTCTCGATTTGCCGCATGGGGTTCAGGTAACAGGTGGTCCGATCCGCGCGCCATTGCTTGACTGGGGGATTCGCCAGGACTGAATGGGGCGCGAAGTTGAAGGCGCAGCTGGGGTCAGTGGGATTGGGCAGGGTTTGAGCGGCACGCTAATGAGTGGAATAAGTGGAGTCTGGACGCGTTACTGTATCAGGAGAGGGGGAGGGTTCAAATTCAGAGGAATGAGAATATCGTTTGGCCAAGTGAACTGTGAAGCGCTGAACGTGCATCAGGATTACCCGGCCAAAAGGACGTGAGCGGTGCGATATTTCGGGGAATCCACACCTGACGCCCAGTTGAGGCTAATAACCCAGATCTCTGTAGGACTCCGTTCTGCTCTGCTGTACGCTGCGGATGAGTTTACGAGGAATACGCGAGCTTCACAGGAGCCGAAGAACCCAAGATAGAACAAGACGTGACAGAGGAAATGTACACTTCCGGAACGCAAGCTAAGAAAGTTCAAATTAAATTCAAGGTGTGACCGGGGAACTATGGATTTTAGGTAAGATTCAGGATCAGGACTATAGTGGAGCATTGACGGTGTCGATGACGGTGACGCGGAGGTGTTGGATGCTGTAAAATCCGCGCAGACCCCACGGCGGCATAGGTGGAAATACGCAGGCGCTAGGTCGTACAGCCACAGAGCGGCGATCAACCGAATTTCGTGAACAGATACTTAAATCGACTCATCGTCGGAGGGTGTGTCCTCGCCACCCAGATCTTTCACCCTCATGGCTCCCGCTTCAGCAGTCCCGCCCGGTTTCCGGATTGTCGAATTGTGAGTGCTATGTCTGTCTCGAGTTTTGCTCTCAGAGCTAACGATGCGCAGCTCAGGACCGCTGGTACACCAACCAGGAATCCCCCCCGTGCTACATCTGCTGATCTTAAATATAGCTCATTGGCGCGTTGTTGAATTGGGGGCTTACCGGAACCCTGTGCAATCAAGTCTGTAAGTTGTCTCTGCTCTCCCGACGATGTTCACTTAGATGTTCCAGATCTCTATTACCAAGCCTTCCCAAACGACAGACTGGCCATAAAGTGTCTGGTTTATATTTTATTCACCATCGACGTCGTGCAGACGATTTTTATCACTCACGACGCGTTCGCAACCTTTGGATACGAATTTAGTGACGTCTCGGCCGTCACCAAGATACGTTTCGACTGGCTTACAATCCCGATCATTGGGGGCCTCGGTAAATCCAGATTCTTGACAATGTGGTCTGCATTGACGTTTTCTCCAGTTGCTTTCATTGGCCAATCGTTCTACGCGTACCGCATTTACTTGCTATCAAAATCGTGGTTCATCCCTGCGTTCATCGTGACCGTAAGTCTATCCACCGTTGTATTGCCGGCCGAAGATTCTGATCCCAAACAGCTCTCCCTCACTAGCGCCGTCGCTGCATTTCTGGACAGTGCCCTTAGTCTTGAAGGTGCGACGATTGTCGTGGTGACTGCACACGATATTCATCCATTCCAGTCACAAATGCCGCACATTTAACCAATTCGAAGACTACTGTCGCTTCCGGGGTATTTGCTAGCCGAAAGACCACCCATATCGTTGACATCTTCCACAGGTCTGGTTCGTTTGTTCTTGTGTGACCGACATAGTCATCGCCGGGTGCATGACATACTATGTGAGTCTTGTACTGCTCATCAGGGATCTGGGGTGACCCGATCCAAGCTATCAACAGTCGACAGTGCCTTCCGGCAAACCCGTGTCTTCCTCTCAAAGCTGATTCGGTTAACAATCGAGACCGGTTCTATAACTGGTATGCATGCCCTCTGTCTTCCCATAATTTATCAAAATTAATCCACGCAGCGCTGGCAACTCTCACCACTCTCGGACTATTCTACGGCTTTCCCAATCGAAGTTACGACTTTGTGCCAGCCTTTATCATCCCCACACTGTACGCCAACACTATTCTCGCCGTTCTGAATGCGCGTTTCCGAATTGTGGGGGGTCGTGGAACATACCTATCTTCAATCGATATGATGGTGACCCCGACCTTTCTCCACACGACTGGCACAAATGCAGAAGCTACGAATGGTGGTTCTGCGCATCGTATTGCAATCAATCCTCAGGATTCGTCCGAGAGAGATTTGCATGATCATGTCGAAATGAAAAGCATGCGTGTACGTTGCATGTGATGCTAACTTGCGTGGACACAGCTGAAAGTCGAACAGGCTGCGTAGCTGGACGACTGCATCTAACGGCCCTGCGTACCTGAAGGCCTCTCCCCGACTCGGATGTTGGCAGAGACACCGGCAAACTATGGACAGACCCAGTCGTTCCACTGGATCAAATCCGCTCGAGTAGGGAATCTAGGGTGAAGGCCAAAATCATGACGCATTTCTATTGGTGATTGATTGAGGGCGAAGCGAGATACAGTATATTAAATGTAATTAGAGTTTTATATGTAATTAGGAGTTAATAGGTGGCGGCGTCTTGATGGTCCTGTACGGGGGCCTTCCTTCTGGGGGTCCAAGGGAGAGTTAACTTTTTGGCTTGCGCCCGCGCAGAATGGCTTGTTTCGGGCGTGGGTGTGGATTTTGGTGGCATCACAAGCCCACGCCCGGCATTTCGGCTTGCAAGCCATTTTATCGGCTTGGCAACTAGCCATTTTGCCGGCTTGGCATCAGCCAAAAAAGCAAGGTGGCTTGCGTTCACTGCACATCATGTAGGGTCCTAGCGTGGGATTTTATGTGGCAGATAAATTCCTATATGTCCCCCGCAGATACCTAGGACATCAATTGTCACATAATTTTTAATATTTGGGGAATGCTCGTCGTCACCGTGAAAAATGATGAGGGCAACTTATACCCCACATGCAAGCCAGTGGGCTTGTGAGGCTCAACTGATAGACCATGCTTCTGAGTGTCCACCTGCATTGAAAATAATGGAAGAAGTGTTCACCACGCAAAGATATTCACAAAAACAGTGTTCAACTCACCCGACTTTTGAACCATACAAGTGTTTCAGTACCTTAAGTTGAAATTTGAACAGATTCCTTCACAGAAAGGCTTTAGATACTCTAGAAGAGGTGAAACCATCCCTTGGACATCTATTCTGGGTTGTGGCTCTCGTTAGTTGACATCGGTCGAACCACGGTCTTGGCCATAACCAACTAAATGGGCGTAAATACTCAATTCTTTGATATAAACTGCCCCAATGAACACATTTGAATAATATGTGGCCTCTTCAGGTCCAGCATGTGCCAGGAAATCATTATTTTTCTTCAGCGACAAAGTGGCTTGCGCAAGGCATTCTGTCTGATGCCATCAAAATGGGCGTGGGCCGGCTTATTAGGACAAGTCAAGGAATTCATGCCATAATAAAGTCAACACCATCTCATTTATATCTAATTTACCCACTCCTAGCATTTTGCAGCCATATCTTGGTGAATTGGCACCGGGTTGAGAAAAGTTGAACATGACAAATGCCATCACAAAGCCATTCTGGTGACAAAGTGGCTTGTGCCCGGTGTGGGTGGAGTTTTTCGATTCAAGCTTTGGAAATCATTCTATTTCTACTTACATCGTCATGTGGAGTCACTAAGCTCCAAATAATAGTTGGTTTCATTTTATTTCGGCCACTAATTGCTGCGAGCAAAATGGCTTGCGCCATCTTGTCTGATGCCATCAAACGGGCGGGGGTGTGGCTTGCGACGGAAATTAGTTAATTATGGGAAGGCGTGGGTGTAGAAACCTTTGGAGATCATGAATCTATGCATGCAATGTTACATACACTCAATGAACTTTTTTTTTGTGCCCTTGCTCATCGCTACAACAAAATGGCGTGCGCAAGCCATTCTGTCTGATGCCATCAAACGGGCGGGCGTGGTTTGCGAAAATTAAGTGTGGGAAGGCGTGGCGAATTGGATGCACACAATGTTATATACACTCAATGAAGTTCATCTGCCATTCTATCTATTCCCCAACTACCCCGACCACAATAATCCGGAACTGGCGAACATATTCAAATCATGGGAATCGTTAAGAAAGACTTTGAGTATCGTAGGAAGGGAGGGCATCGGTGGGCGTGGGCGGGTGTGGGCTTGAGCAGAATGGCTTGTTTCACGTGCCACAAACCATTCTGCACGAGCAAAGTGGCTTGTGCTGGCTTGTGTAGAAATGATGTCGATGATTAATCCCTTGAAGTTCGGTACCAAATTCAACCAACATTCTCCTTGTGCACACGAACGGATGCATGACATTGCGCACCAGCTCGGATAATTCTCTACAGTGTTAGTGATGTTGGAATTGCAGGTTTGACCCTGGCTTGTAGGGCGGGTGGCTTGGGCGTGGCTTGTACAAACGGGCTTGCAACATGCAAGGAATTCCTTGGACGCATCCCGGTAGAGGCTCCCGATATCGGCCTTAGAGATGTAGTTGAACATCTGTGGCTTCGCGGGCTCCTCAGCGGCTCGATCGCTTCATCTGATCCAACTTCCAAAAATCCTGCAAAGCCCGACACACGAAAACTTGGGAACGCACTTTTGGCCGGGCAGCTGAACGTTAAAAATCTCATCGAAACTAAGTGGGCTGGTGGGGTATTTTCCGCAGGTATGACCAGTTGCAGTCGAACTTGGCTGAATCAAAGCCGAATTGTTATTATCTTCCTTCAGTAATTCTTGCTCAGAGCGATGTTCAGTGCAATTCCAATCACCAGCACGAACTCGGGTGTTCTGGTCCAACAAATGTTGGCCTTCAAGCACGATCACACCATTTTTGACGAAGAATTCTGACCCCCAACCTTTCGGCATACCCGCCGTGGTGAATGACACGCCAAAGTGCAAGGAGGAGCGGAAAGGTAGGGGATCACCGCGTCGAAGCGCAAGGGAGACGACGGAATTGACGACGAAAAACCGACAAAGCGCACCAGAACTCACCCGAGAAAAACTCAGGAAGATGCGAGCAGGAGAACGACCAAGTCCCACCTCGAGGCAAACCACTCAGCCACTCGTGCGGGAAACAGGTAGTGTCGACAATCGGGCAGTGGGGAGCCAAAAAAACAAAGAAATGGTGCGAAGATGTCCAAAAAATGTCATCCCATCCGACTCGGCGCCTTCGTTCATAGCGTAGATTTAGATTGCAATGATAATGGCCTGAATTATTATAACTGTATTTGTGTGGTGTAGGAGTGGGGGGCATTGGCGATGATTTCCGTCCAATTAATCCAGAAAGTGCTTGGGAAGTGTTCGAACAAAAGGAGGAAATGTGACGTTGCATCAATGAATATAGTTGACTGACTTTGAATTGATTTTGCAGGACACTGGGAGCGGAGATGTAGTTATATTCAACCAGAAATGCGTGAAAACTTGCTCACCAGAGGTAGTGAAGGGCTCACATGCTCGATGATTATAATGTCATGTTTTCAGCCGGCAAAGTTTATGGCCTGGGAGACAGGGATGGATGCAGGAGGATGCCGATGACAGAGAAAGGCATGGAAGCTTGCTGGAAGAGATATTATCGAATTTATTACAGTGGAATCGTTTGGTGTTAAGCGAGTACAAACCACGCCAAGCCACAAGCCACGCCCGCCACGCCCGCCCAGCCAATTTCAAACTCCGCTAAGCGGCGCAAGCCAATCGGAGAAGTCTGGGCTTCACACGGGTTTCAAGCAGCGGTTCAAAACATTATATGCCGGGCCGATAGTTTCCTCGCGCCCTTATGTGAAGCCACTAGATCTTTCAGCGTACGCCGTCGTTGACCGGCAGGACATCGCCTTCACACACGTTCGCATAGTGGGTTTAATGGTTGAAAGAGACGGGGTTCGAGTCCCCCCGACGGCATTCGCTGCAAGCCTCCGATTTTTTGGGCCACACATATTTCCGCATCGATTTAGATGCAGTTACTTACCGCTGGCATTTCGATGGCGATCTTCCAAGTTTCTTTTGCGCCCGCGCGCCAGTTTTCGGACCTCTGTCTGATTCATAGGCCAGATCTTCTTCCTTCGCAGGCCGAAAGTGGCGCCGCATTCGAGTCTATTCAAGCTCATTCGAGCTGTTTCTTTTTTCTTGGTTAGTTTGTCGCAAAAGTCCGATCTAGCTTATAAGGACTTAGGAAGGCTTATAGCCATATAGGCGGCTTATGACCCGGTTACACCTATCTTACGACCGGGTTGTAAGTACTTATAAGTGCCTACAAGTCTGCTGGCCCACTACTGCTATTTTGGGCTTCAAGTGGGTGCTCGAACATTGTTACAGCGGGGGTAAAATGTGAGATATATTCAATTTCCGGCCCGTAAGAACCAGTCAAAATCAGCTACATCGTCCAAATAAAATGTCCGATCCTCCTTGTTGCACCCAAAACAATTAACCATGTGAGCTTCACGCACAAGGTATCGAGGCCGAATGAGGATTGTGCGACTGTCTTCAAAAATTTGGCAGTTTTTCCAAAGAGTCTTTGGCCGCCAACTAGACTTTTTGAAAAGTCACACCAATGCGAAGTCCTCTGTTTTGCCCGACGGGAGACGACACTGGAATAAGTAAAGCAGTCTTCCGAACGTCAATGGATCATCATCCATGTTAATTACCACACAGTCGAAGTGTTCCTCGTGATTAACCTGGAAGGTGGGATTGCATCGCAATACGTCGCAACAGTCAGTCCAGTTCTCAAGTGATGTGTAGTTGAGGTAAAGGCATTGGAATGGCCGAATCTGTTCATGGGTTCAAGAAAGGAAGACAAGCAAAAGCAGCACCAGTACGCACTTGTATTGAATCCTCCCCATCGGCGCGCAGCAGCTCGTCCGGGAACGTGTCCCGTATAAAAGTGCGCAGGGTATAGGTGAAATTATTACGCATCGAGTCATTGATCCACGTCGTATTCTTCATCGCGGATCGCACATCAACAAGATTTTGCGGGGCACCAAGTCGCCAATGATCCTTATCGAGAGAATCCGGCATGTCTTGGATGTTCGCCGGGCTCACATCAGCCCGCTTTGCCAAGGCTTCAATACGTTCGGAAATCTCAGCATCGTACTGATTTAGGGTCATGCGAATGCGGGCCATTCCTTCCCGGGTTGCATCCAACCTAGTCATCTGAATGGGGTTGGGTATTGTCTCTCCATAATACAAATTCAACTCACCTGCTCGTCCACATTTCTCTTGTTAAGACGTCCATAAATCTCCCGAGTTTCTTGATGGAAGCCCTCGTTCACACGTGTGCAGTAAATAGAATGAGGGCCTTTGGAAAGTATATCGGGGGTGGAGTGCCAGAGGGCGTGTTGCTTTGGAAAGTCAAAAGACTTGTTGTATTTTTCATTTAATTTCTGCCGGAGCATCAGCGTGAGATTGGAGACGACTTGAATACGCACTACGCAGAGTTTACCATACTCTTCCTGGTAAGCACTCTTGCGCTTGAGTTGCTCTTCGGAAATACAGTGCAGCCCCATCATCATTCGGGTTAAGAGATGTGCGCGGATGGCATGAACGAGAGGCGAGTTCTTTGGCAATAACTGTACCACACACGGCAGGATACACTACGAAGAAATTAGTTGGATCTGTAGTACACGAATTGAACAGACCTTTTCGATATCGAGCCAACTCTGGCCATAATTGATGTCTTTCGTTGTAACATTGTTGAAGTGCTTGAGCCCGGGCCACCGGGGAACTTTAGACATACTAGACGTAATAAAATCAACACTCGCGCAGAAAGAATAAATATTTAATGACTTGGCGGTGACCATGCCTTTGAGTCCCGTTGCCGCGAGAACATCTTGCAGAAGTGGCCAGACATGTCTGCCCCATTTGCCTGTATCGTCGGCGTGAAGCGTATCATATGAGATAGCCTCATATGGGTCCGACCCCTCCAAGGACCAGAAGGCGTTCTTGAGAGAGAGATTGAGCATGAATTACATTTGAACATGGAACGAACATTACCTCAGTTGAATGAAGTCCGTGGCGTTGAAGTAAATCTTCTGCAACCCCCTTGAATCGCTCGCCTCGGGCCTGCTCGTAGATGGCCTTCATCGTCGCCGTCGTTCGCAGGGAAAAGTTCAAAGTCTTTGAAAAGAAATTGTGCAATTGGTCTTGGCGCACAAGACAGCGGGGGCATGGAAAATCCGCGAGGGAACTGCGAGTAGCTGC
The DNA here is from genome assembly GCA_029204335.1 of Mycena vulgaris. Taxonomy (NCBI): domain Eukaryota; kingdom Fungi; phylum Basidiomycota; class Agaricomycetes; order Agaricales; family Mycenaceae; genus Mycena; species Mycena vulgaris. Next base: position 64,255 of record JARGYA010000322.1, read on the forward strand.
ACATGTGCAAGCTTCTTCCCCGTCCAGGGAGAGAACGGGAACGCGAGGGAAAAGGACCCTCTCCCTCCCATCCCCGCACGAAATACACTGACCACCGGAAGCCTGCCATTTCAAAGATTCGACGAAAATGACTTTGAGTACACGGTGGTAAACATCTCTCTTGAACTTGGCGAAGCGAATTTTTGCCGCCTGGGAGCGGTCTTCTGGATCCTTCCGATCTTCAACCTACAAAAATTAATAAATATCCATCACCGGACAGTGTAGTATGAGCCAACCTGCACCATAAAGCCGCCAAGCTCTCCGCCTCCATTCCCAGATCCGTTCCGAATGGCGGAAGGCAGGAATAATGGACGAAATATAATGGGATGCATGTTTGTGTGAGATGATACACGACCCTTATCAAGCCACGCTAGCAGCGGGACAAGACAATGTGGAAGTCCGGCCACAACGGGGAGAGTGCTCTAGCAAAGAAGTGAGAGACGTGGCCGAAAATGAAACTGGAGAATATATATACCTGCATATCCCACCATTTGTCCGCGTTGCAGAACTCATCGCGCAAACGTTGCCGATTTCCGTCAATGACAAGATATTTACGGGACGGGTACCACACGATATCGTCTGCCAAAGTGGGGTCGGAGACTAGGTCCAGCAGCCAGTCCCATGGATTGCGGTAAAAGAATCGAAAATGGTGGATTTCATCTTCAAAGACCTCGTCGAATTTGTGCTCGTGAAACTGTGGAGACCGTCAGAGACAGGAATTCGGCCACTTAGGACAGTGGGACCTCAACAACGTAGCTCTTGGTCCTATCCAGATAGGTTTTCAACTCATCTGCGGTCTGGATCTTGATATTGGTCTCGCGACACCAGTTCGAGTGAAGTCCTTTCAGTTGGGCCTTGATGATGTCGGTGGGCATCATGTAAACCGATTCTGCCCATTCAAAGTCCGCACGCGATGGAAACGGTGCCCAGGGAGGTCGGCCAGCAGGGACAAGCTGCCGGCGGAGGCGAGCAGACGTGGACTCACGACCACAAGCCGTATCGAGCGGAATGATGTCCCGTGACTTGCCGCTATGCGGATGGTATTCGATTTCGATACGGATACGGCTGTGCTGAGACTCTACATTCATATGGACGGAGGAAGGGGAGCGGGAGGGCCGGAGAGAAGGAGCCGAATGCTCTTGTAAATCAGGTTGAAGTTCGTCAGGATCTCTATAGAAGAAAACTGCAGGGGAAACACAAATTGAATTCCAGGACGAACAAAAGGACCATAAAAACGCACCCGGGCTCGGTGTCCGTGGTACTCTGTGGTCGACTTTATTAACCACGCGCGCTCGAAGGCGATCTTCAAGCCGGCGCCTTCGGGAATGCTCCCTTTCACAGGCTTCCAGGTGGTTCCTGGCTCCAGATCCCAGTGAGCGGCCACAATAGCGACATTTCTTGCTCGCGTCCTTGGGTTGTGCTCGAACCATCGGGATTCGGGTTGGATTCGGGACGACGCAAGAGTCAAGTTGACAACGATGTTTGGTGATGTCATTGATCGGGATCACGACACCGCGACTCCACTCCAACTTGCCCTCGTCCTTCCATCATCCACCTGCTTCCTACGATGGGAAAACACACGCGCAAAAGAACATCTACCGCGAGAGACCCTCGGCAAGGGAAGCGTCAACGTGTTCGAAGCCCTTCCCCACCCCAAGCCTCCGGGGATGAGAACTCCAATAGCGCGACACAGTCCACTGCTCCGTCGCAGGATGAGCTCCCAACCATCCGGCAGGACATGAGCCGCGACGAACTCTATGAGGTGTGTTATGTTATGCGCTGAATTGACTTTATGATGTATCATTCTCAATTTTTGTTTTGTAGGCAGCGCGCCGTCTCGAGGCAGATCGCGCGAATACACAGCGTGTCCAGCGTGAGGCTCATCGTGATGCCCTCGCTGACGTCACCAATACCCAGGACGACTCTGTCGATGACCCTGCCACCGAAGAATTGGCCTTCATTGCGTCCGCAGGGAAGAAATTTGTTGTCACAAAGATGTTATGGCTGGCGGATGAAGTCTGGAAGGTGAAGGAGGACGAGGATTTTAACTTTTTGGATCGGTTTGGCGAAGAGGGTCAGCCAGCCAACAAATACCAGGGCGCGCTGAGGGACATCTACGCCGTAGTTCCGGAGGGTTATCGAGATGCAAAGGACTTTAATGATTGGATCCCCGCAGCCGTACGTCCATTATCCTCAGATGTTTCGGTCGATTAACGGCCTTCAGTTCATGCACGGCATGGGCGACCAACGCTCCTTCACAGCCCATCGGTTGCGCTCTCATCCCAACCTATTTGACCGGACGACGAAGGAGTTGTCGTCTCCGGAAGAACGTCGTCAATTCCGGGAACTAATCGGCTATCGGCCAACGCGCGGAGACCCCAACAAGTTATACTACGACACCACCAACGTCCCTATTCTCCACAAGGACTACGAAGGCAAATACGACCTTGCGAAGTTTTTCGTCCATGAGAGTTTATTCATTGTGTGTCTAATTTTGTGTCAATTCATTACTCGTGCTAAATGAGACTCACGAAGGCGCACGCCGCCATTACTCGTGGACCCGCCACTGCGGCGGCTATGAAGGCAGGGGTTGCCCCACCCAAGGTTCAGTCTGTAACCGAGCTTTAGGGTTTGCGGTGCACCACGCCGGGAATGGTAGCGGCGTCGGGCATCTGGGTATGTGTTCAACATTAAATGACTCGTTTATCTATCTAACTCACTCCGAAGGTTCGATGGACGCACTCCGTTGACAATATTTTTGGGCCCACCGGTGCGGAGTCGGGGATAGAATGGCAAGAAGACTTTGAATATTACCTTCAGCTTTTAACGGAGGGACTACAGAAGAAGAAGCCGAGCATACTCAACGTCTTCCGTGCCTGGGACCGGAAGTTCTATCCCAACTCCGACGACGGATTGGCCGGCGGCGTTGGCTCTGATGATGAAGGTGCGGAAGGTAGACGGGCGGCGCTCGAAGAAATGAATGCTGAAGAGCCGGAGGACAATGGCAGCGCCTCCGAGGAGGAGGGCGAATCTTAGTGATGCTCGATGTAACAGAAAAATCGTTCCAATTCATTAACTACACCGATTACACATATCGAGCTCAAGGCTCAAGACCTCCGAGGCGATCCAAAGCCCGACGAAGGGAGTGCCCGGTTACGTCGTCCGCCGCGAGCTTCTCGAACCGTTCATAGAACCCGTGGATCATACCCTCGAGCTGTCTGCCACCGCTTCCTGTACATCATAGTCGGTGTCGGTTCTGCAGAAATTGATTTATCCGCCATGACCGTTCGTGTTGAGCATCGGGAGTGCTGATGTAACAGTGGGATGCTGCAGGAGTCAGAGAAGGTAGGGCTGAAATGTTTTTATTGCACACCTTCAAGCGCGGCGCGAAGTTGCGCGCGCGTTCGCGTGATCGCTCTCAAGACACATTAATCGCGCTTCCAGGGCCAAAAGGGGTCCAGTCGTAGTTGACCCTCGGGACTGATAGGAATTTGAGCCACCAGAGAGCGGTTTCCGTCGACGCTGGGCACGCAAATGAGAGGCAGCACCAAGAGAATGGCCCGGGTGAGATCGAGTTTTCCGAGGCTGCGCTCGTAATCGAGCGCTTACTGTTGGAGTAACAACCGAATCACTGACTCACCCTCCTCATGGACACGACTCATACATAGTCTTGCACACTGTTCTCCCTCATGGTTCCTTCGTTCTGACTCGTATGTACTCATTTGCGCGCCGTTCTCCTTGTGTTCCCACGTCATATTTACTTACCTCCTTCTGTACGTATGACTCCCCTATGTGTATAAGTACGTAGCAATTTATTCGAGACCTCTGCGGTTTTGCAGAGGGTCACTATTGACTACATCGGCGTACGGTCTAAAACCTACACAAAACCGCAAACACTCAAACCCTTGATCTTCTTGCCATTATCTGGACTTCTCATCGACGTTCGATTTCCGGATTCTTACAAAGCCCTCCACGACGATGGAGGCAGCCGACACCCTTCATTGACGACGAAGGAGAAAGCCCTTGCGACAACAAGGGACCGAGACCCTTCATCGACGACGAAGGAGAAAGCCCTCCGTAACGAGGCATTGATTCCCAATTTCCCCGTTGAACTTTTTTGATTTCATATTTCCACATGTCCGACAATCACATTTCTTTCGTCCGCCTCGGGAACAAGAACTATGCGAACGACTGGGATCTACGTATGGAGGCCGTGCTTGTACGGAAGCAGCTGTGGCCCGTGATTCAGGTTTTGGTGAGCAAAACCAAATCTGATGGGACCGCCAAGACGGAGTCGGAGATGGTGGCGGAACGGAATGGATTGATCGCCGCGCGAGATGTGGCGAAGATGGCAGAGGCGCGTGCAGAACTGGTGTTAGGTGTCGAGCCCAGCCAGCTCTCCCATATGACCTCCCGCGACCCGATGATCATTTGGCAGACTCTCGAACGTGTGCACCGCGCCGCCGGGTTCGCAACCAGTCTCGCCCTTCGCCGGCAATTCCTCACCGCCAAGAAACTCGACTCAGAGACGATGGAAGCGTGGATTGGACGCATTCAGTCCATGGTCCTGCGGATGGAATATACTGGTGTTGTGGTTACCGACCAGGATAGAATTCTTGCGCTCACCATGGGTCTCCCCGCTACCTACGAAGCTGTCATCGTCAACTTCGACGCCACCTCTCCCACCGACCTCACCGTCGAGCACGTCATCAGCCGGTTGCTCAACGAGGAGACACGCCAACAATCCAACGAGGACACAACCATCACTCCCGCTGCCGACACAGATCACGATCCCAACAACGTTGCCTTTGCCGCACGCCGCCTGGCCAGTTCGAGCTCTTCGCAGAGCTGCTACTTCTGCGACAAGAAGGGGCACTTCAAGTCTGACTGCCCCGAGCGTCTGCGTTGGGAACTGTCCAAACAGAAGGGCACAGAGACGGCTGCCGCGGTTGACTATGACTCCGACAGTTACGATGGAGTCTGGTAAGCACCCTGTCTAGATTGTGGGGGTGCTTGGTGCTTCGCTTGTGGGGGTGTGTTGGAGTAACAACCGAATCACTGACTCACCCTCCTCATGGACACGACTCATACATAGTCTTGCACACTGTTCTCCCTCATGGTTCCTTTGTTCTGACTCGTATGTACTCATTTGCGCGCCGTTCTCCTTGTGTTCCCACGTCATATTTACTTACCTCCTTCTGTATGTATGACTCCCCTATGTGTATAAGTACGTAGCAATTTATTCGAGACCTCTGCGGTTTTGCAGAGGGTCACTGTTGACTACATCGGCGTACGGTCTAAAACCTACACTTACCTCTCCACCTCGGAGTCGGAGACGGTGTCGGAATCGTTCCGCTGTAGCGTAGGCATCGGTAGGTATAGGGAGGGACGACGGACGACGAGCAAACACCCGTTCGGGGATTGTGGAGTAAAATGATGTCACCTTCCGTATATATTCCGCAGCACTCCACCGGCGTGACTCGACCTCTCTCTTCCACCAACCACCACCACCTCACCACCCACCGACCCATCGCCCATACGCCGTGCTCGCCGCGCTGGCCCATGCCAGCCACACGCCGTGCCAAATGACTTCAAGTTCAAGACTGTCCAATCCAAGTTGAGACCAGCGTCAAAGGTGCGTCTTGGACGCAGGCCTTGCCCATCCTTTCTTATCCACATCCAGCGTGTGCTGCTTCGCCAATACCTTCTGGAGATCTTTTATGTTATTGTGCGTGCTCCCGTCTAAACTGTGTTCACTCCGCCTGATTTTGTTCATAGTTCCACTCCTCGTCTTGCTATCAACCACGGTGAGCCTTTACCTTCACTGCTCTTCATCTATTGACCCCTTTTAGATCGCCGTATACATCCGGGGTACGTCCAGTAGTATTACCTTCATCACCTGTTGTATGATTGTAATGCTCGTCTTCCACCAATGAAATCTTTTCTTTCCTTGATGCGCACCAGAATGAGGAGGAGGGGGGAGAGGGGGGCCGGGAGCGCCCCGTATTTGTATGGTTATGCGAACATAGCTTATGAGCTCCAATAACCGGCCGTAAACACTTATAAGTGTTATAACCTCCGTAAGTATTTATGACTACTTGTGATACCTTTTCGAGCCATATAGATCCCCCCGGAATCTTACGGGCTCATAACACCTTATAGGCACTTATACCTGTGTATAACCCAAATCGGACTTTTGCGACATTGCGCCTCATCTTTATCCATTAACGATTGTCTTTAACGTTGGTAACCTCACGCGGTATGGTTCGCGAGGATGTTGATCATTATTGTCAGGAAATCTCATCGCCTTCCGGAATAAGGCTGCCTAAAAACTCATCCCCACCCCCGATACGTATGTTTGTCCCTCGCGCTCGTCACTGATCCGCGATGCGGTCTAGGTCCGGGGTCAACAGTTGCTGGCCCTGGAGGCCATGAAAAACGGTGGTCAGTCTGTTCTCATGCTGCATGGAGACCGGACCGGTACCGATATGAGTGGAAGGGTGCGCAGTTCGGAGTACCTACCGTTCTACTGCGCAAAACATTCACTCGCCCTCGCGAGGTGGTGAGATAACAAACCGAGGTAGGAGGTTAAATTGTTATAGCGTCTGTTTATAAGAGACCAGAGACACGCCCCAATTTGTAGGAACCGTTGTGCGACTTGCGTCCTGTGCGCATATTAGGCGCTTCCCGTGTCCGCGACTAAAGATAACTCAGAGTTAGGCTCCTATTCACGGACGCGTTCAACGTTGTTCAAGGACAATCTGATCACGTCTGATGCGACGAATTGCAATTGTTTTTGCGGGGACGGAACCAGACGGAACCTTTACCGTGCCCATACCCTTTGCGATGCTAAGCTTCCCACATATCCGCTATTCGGGACTCACTTTATTTTGATCATAGACTCAGAGGCAACCGGGCCGCGGATTATTTTTCATTCCAAGCCCCCCTCCCTGACCAAGGAGATCAAAAATGCATTCTGTGGCTAGCTTGGTACATACCTCTTCAATTGTTCGCTCAATTATTACTGGTCGAACAGGCTGCAAACAGTCTTTCAGAGTCTTTCTGCTCGGTATTGACACCGTCGGGCTCTTCCGGCACCATCAGATCCACATCAGAGGAGGAGGAGGAGGAGGAGGTAAATTATACTGACGCGGTCCCACAGTTGGAACTGCCAGTTTACTATGTAGAACATGGTAACTTATGTAGGCTGAAAGATACCTGCCCTATACATAGAACACACGTACTACCTTTAGAGAGTGCATTACTCTAACTCGGCTGGAAGAAGAAACAGCTGATGAACAGGGAGACATCTGGGCGTCATTTCGTTGCTTGTTCAGCTGCCATGCACGGAGGAGAGGGTGCATTAGAGAAGAGGGTGCGTTAAAGGAGAGGGTGCATTACTCTGACTCGGATAGAAGCACACGCCACTGATACCTCTCCCTTCCACCTTCTCACGGACTGGTCCCGCTTCTGCGACTCGCTGTCTCCCAGCCCCCGCGAAACCCCAAGCATGCTTCCGCTTTGCACTTCGTGGAAAAGCTCCCCGTCGTGCGATGGCCTGCTAACGTTCCGGCCCAAGGGCAGCGCATCCGTGACCGCAAGACCATCTGTATCCCTGTCGCGACTCCGATTCCTCAACCGGACTCGGTGGATCACACTTGGCATGGAACCAATCGTCCCCATGGACAGATCCTCTCCCGGTCACCACAGTTATTCCTTCTAAAAAGTGCGGGTAGAGGGCGGCGTGCAGCGAGAGTTGATTCAGATCCCGCTAGGTGATGGACAGGTCACGGATCCACATCGTTCTGTCGGTAGGGTCCGCGCAATCTGCGCTCGATCTGCATTCTTATCAAAAGAAGTCTCACCTAGCCTAGATTTAAGGGACACAGAGTCCGAGTCGTTGGCTTTCGAAATGGCCAGCCCGTTGGCTTCCACGAATGGCGTCTGGCTCTATGCCGTGTTTCTGCAAGCCCTGTATGTCCTATCGAGCAATCGCGGCGACGCACTGACGCCTCGTTATAGCCTACATGGTATGGGACTCCTGCAAGGCTTTCTGTACGTTACCCGCGCCGACGTGGGTCAGATTAAATAATAAAGCTAACTGAATCGCGGCAGCTACTTTGTCTGGTACCCCAAGGATGGCTGGAGTATCAAATCCACGGTAGCGGATCGTGATTTCTCCTAACTGGAATGTTCTGAACCGTCTTCAGGTGATCATCATACTGTTTGTGGCATCCACTCCGTTGTTCTTGCGCCAGACCGAATATCACTTCTCAGTGTCGTCGAGTCCGTTCAAATGGCCGCTGCCTTTAGCAACGCATCCGTCTGGTTCATCGACGGGTTTGGGGAGTTCGAGAATCTGAACATCGTCCATCCGTGCGTCACCAGCGCTGCTTCATATTTCCCACTCATATTTTTCTACCTAGGCAGGATATGGTGCAGCTGACTGCGCTGGTAATACTCAACATGGACCAGCAATTCCACTTCACTAATTACCTTTCCACCCTAGTATCTGTCGACGTTTGTGGCCCAGGTGTGAGTTGCGTGGATATCCGCGGTGCCAACTCTGATCGCTTCTAGACATTTTGCGAGAACCATTTATCAATGTGAGTCTGTCATCCAGTGCGGTATTAAGTGGGACTCATGGGTGATTCCAGGGCACAGGGAAAGCGTGATATTACCTGTACTCGTTTTCGTGACATCCCTCGTTGCGTTGGGGGGAGGAATGGGTGCGTGCTTATTGATTTTTGGGTCGCGCGTGTAACTTAACGTGTTGTGTCTACAGCTCAGGTCGGACTCACGTTCGTTTTTCTTCGTCTCGATGATTTGGCGTTCAATATACTCTAAAGCATTCAAGCAAAGGAGTACAGCAAACTCGGGCAACTGAGTGTACGATTTATTTCTGCTTCTTACGTTCATGTCCGCTAATAGGACGCTCCACAGCCTGCCACCAGCTACCTGCAAGCCAGTTTTTCACTGGCCGCAGACATTGTAATCACATTCGGACTGTGTTGGCGGTTGAACAAAAGCCGGACCGGAATTCAGTCGTGCGTCGTATTCTCTTCACGCCCCGAGCCGGGAGATTACATCGATGAGCAGCACCAACCATGTGCTAAATTTCCTGATAATGACGGCGATAAATCGTGGCGCATTTACCATGCTATTTGCCGCATTGAACATGATTCTGGTGCGTCATCCTCCTCGCAGGGAGTTATCAGTGTCTCAGGTTATTATCCCAGTTCATCAGAAAACCAAGAACGTTCTATTTCATGCTCGCGCTGATGATCAGTGACAAACGTGCGCCGTCCCAAGTTTCTATTTCGTTTTCGGTTTGGCTGACCAGTGCTGGCGCAGTTTATCTCAACAGCATGCTCGCAATGTACGTTGAAGCTCACTGCTGCGCTTACATTCTCACGGGTCCCCGTTTTTAGGCTTAATACGCGCCAGCATGCTGTCAGGAGAAGCGGAACCAGGGTCTCGGAACAACAAGTTTCTATGCGCACATTTTCCTCCAATGCCAGAAATGTCCCGACTGGCGTTATATTGCATACTACGACTGAGATATTCCTGGATAATATGTAAGTCCCACTGTTTTCACCGGGAAAAATTGCCATGACATTTTCTATCAGGTCCCATCCGGATGATACGGACACGAAGCACGTTGTGTAACGTGGACAGTTCCCTTGTATTTAAATCACATCTTGATTAATCGCCTCTTGTCTGGAACCCTGGGCGACGGAGGGGTAGCGTAGTCGACCTAGTGAAGCGGTGCTCAGCGTCGGAATCTCCAACCGTTCGTGAATCATTTTGTATACATCCACTGAATCGGTAATGGCGGGCGTTGAACCCAACCAAGGATACATGTTGCGATTTACCAGAACGTTATCGGATAGGTAGGGAGTCCGTTTATCCGTCCTACAGTACATTATCTCCCGAATTCACTGGTTACCGTAATGGTCACCGTAATATTCGAAATCCCAGTGCTCTTCATCGGTTCCGTCGGCGGATTCGAGGCTGATCAGGACCCCTGATGATACCTTTCGAGGGTAGGTCCAGCGCTGGAGAAAATTTTGAGAATTTGGCCCCCAAACCTAGGTCCTGACCGGACAAAAATCGATGCTCGGGGGTTGAAATGCCAGGTTCTGTCTGGACAGAAACACGAGAGTTAACGAAAATTTTGGGGCCCAAAAGCCGTGGGATGCGCCTTTTTGGGCAGGAAACGGAGCGCGAATGATAAAAATTGCTCGAAACAGTACGAAAACGCGCACGAGGAGAAAATTTGAGCGTTTTTAGGTCCGTGGGAACCCAGAATTACCTTTTTGGGAAGATGATGTCAGCAGACGTTTGGTCCCGTGACCCGTCCGGACAAAAACCCCGAAGGCGACGAAAATCTGTTTAACTGGCGCAGTTGGATAGCTGCGCACCGGTGAGCTGAGAACACCTGATAATACCACCAAACCCCTCATATTAGAGGGGAGGAATTGTATGCCTCCCGCCTCTAATATGAGGCAACTAAGACTTCCACGAGTACTGCAAATACTATAAAAGCTCCCAGCCACCATTTCCGTGGAAATGGTGGGGAACAGCCTAAAAACCGCCCCGGCGGGAAAAAATTGACATTTTACCACCATTTCCACCGGTTTTGAAGCCTTTTTCCTGGATCCATTAGATTCCTTATAATAGTCAGTAAACCTTGTGACTCTCTAGTTCCATGACTTCCATGGACAAATGTGCAAAGTTTTGTGACCTCATTAAATTCCACTGTTTCCACAGGTCAATTTCCGAGGGTCAGTAAATTTTGTGACCCTCGTTACCGTTCCACTGTTTCCACGGGTTGATTTCCGAGGGTCAGTAAATTTTGTGACCCTCGTTACCGTTCCACTGTTTCCATGGGTTGATTTTCGAGGGTCAGTAAATTTTGTGACCCCATTGCCATTCCACTGTTTCCACAAGTCAATTTTCGAGGGTCAGTAAATTTTGTGACCCTTGTTACTGTTCCACTGTTTCCACGAGTCAACTTATGAGGGTCAGTAAATTTTGTTACCCTCGTTACCCTTCCATCATTTCCACGAGTCGATTTCCAAGGGTCGATAAAGTTTGTGACCCCTGTTACCATTCCATCATTTCCATGGCACATCTTCAGACTTGATGATGCAGGCCACCCAATTCCACCATTTCCACAATCCCCAATCCTTATCAAATATCAAAGAAATCAAGAAAATAGACAATAGAGAGCTTGTGCCAAGCGGCAAGCCGCTTTTGTGCATTGTGCAAAAGCAGCATGCAGCTTTTTACAAATTCTGCCTGGCAGTCAAATTCTGACACAACAATGCTAATAGACAGTCATAATGGCCTTCAGAGAAAAAATATAAAAAGCTGCATGCCGCTTTTTGCACAATCAAAAAGCGGCATGCCGCTTGGGCACCAGCTCTCTAATATAGGCTGACTGTCATACCATTGGCTGGAGCTCGCACCTGCAATGTGCTCTAGCATCTCGCGGTTGGTTTGCTCGGCCAACTCTGTGCATGCCTTGGCATTAAGAGTGCACATTTCAGGGACATTGATCCCATCTCGGTTGACTGTGGTGACAGGGCTCCGGACTCTCGCCCTTGCTTTTGTTTTTGCGCCATTGAGGCGTCCTGGTGGCCATGGTGTGGACAGCGAACAGAAAGGTTACAACATGTGACCATGGTTTGCCAATTTTGGCATCCAGTTCCCTCGTGGAAGTGGTGGAATTGTGGAACTCGTGGAAACAATAGCAAATGATCCCAAAGCACAGCACGTGAGCATGGTTTGTCAATTTTGGCAGTTAAGTTCATCTGTGGAAACGATGGAATTGTGGAACTGGTGGAAACGGTGGCAAATGATCCCAAAGCTTAACACAAAGGGCACGTAAAAATGGCACCGCCACATCTCCGCTTCTTCTCTGCCACCCACCATCCTCCAGTGCCCCCAGCGGCAATGCACCCCAATGTCAACCTCAAAGGTGTGTATTCCTCAATGCTCTCCATCTTTTCCATGGCTTCCTTCCCTTTATGAACCTGGGTGCCTACTTGCCACTCGTATTGCCACTCACTTTTGCTGCGGTACTCCTGCCGGGGAACCTAGCTCAGTGGGTTGTGAACGGTGGCTTGTGGGTTGCCACAGCCCCAAGTCTTCCCCCTATCTCCCTTTGGGAGCTTCTGTCTCAGCATTGTCGCTGATTGCCGTCCTTCAGGTCTTGACGCCACTGAGGATGCATTCACGTTCCGTGAGGTATGTCCTGCTCCCTAGCCATCTCCACTCCATCTCCCATACCATATCCATAGACCCGCTCAGGACGCAGAAGAGATCAGCACATCCGCCACTTTCTCAATTGCCGATGCGGTCGCGGACCTGGAAACACTTCATCTAGGCGACAATGAAGATCTTGCCGAGCTTGACAGTGGCCCTCCACACATTCCCCTTCCCACCGGCTCCGACACCCTTGTCCAGCCTTCCCACATCAAATTCAAAACACCCTCACAGATTGCTCGCGCCACCCAAGAAAAAGCACGATCAAAAGCCAAGAGACAAGCGGCCCGCTCAGCAAATAGCAAGACTGACGTCCTCCTGGAGGAGTGTCCTCGCCACCCTTGCCACTTGCGCACCGCTGGGCCCTCCATTGAGGCCCAATTCAATCTCCGGAAGGTTCGCATTGCCGCGACTGGTTGGATTAGCCTCAGGGACAACGGGGTCTCGCCAGAGGAGGCAGAAGCTGGAGTGAAGCAGGAAGGCTACACGCCAATTCATCTCCTCCCCGACTTTGGCATCAAGGCTATTTTCCACGGCTTCCACCTGGCGAAGTACCTTGGCCGTGTGTGTTTATATTTTCCTCTTTATCCCTAGCCTTCACCTCTCACCCAGCCAAGGCCGTCCCATTGTTGACCAACGTGGCAAGGTCTGCACCATTTTTGGGAGGCGCCCTCCCGAGGATGACTTCATGGAGACGGTGCACGACCCAGCCGTGGAAGCGATGGAAACGGCGCGCTCAATGCTCCCTAGCAGACAAGCGGCTGCTCCATCGTCGGGGGAATTGGGCACCTCTCACCAAAGGTGCCTCCTTCGGTGGTGGCCAGACCAAGCCTGGCGAGCTCCTCAACACTGCCGTCCTCTGCTGTCTAGTCAGCAACCTGGCATTCATCAGGTTTGCTGGCTTTGCCACAGGTGCGCTCTCCCTCTCCTTCTGTCCCTTATCGGCCCAGCTGAATCCTTGCAGGTGTGTTCGCTGCATGGGCCCCCGACCTCTTTGATTTCTAGGTAGAGTATATGAGACTCTTCTACTCGCACTACCCCCGACTCTGTCGCCCCTTCCTCAACGGCATCTGGTCGGCCGTGACTTTCAATTTAGGCCTCGAACGTGTGCCCGAGGCCACCACGACTTCGCCAACTTGGCCTACGGATGGCGCGCTATCGCCGCCCTTGGCAACTTCGACAACACGAAGGGCGGCCACCTCATTCTCTGGGATTGAAAGCTCATCATTGAGTTCCCACCAGGCACCACCATCCTGATCCCCAGCGCCGCCATCTTCCACTCCAACATCCCCGTCGCCGAGGGCAAGCACCGCTATTCGTTCACCCAGTACACCGCTGGCGGGCTCTTTCGATGGGTGGAGCACGGGTTCAAGACCAAGGAGGAGTACCTGGAGGGCCTGAGCAAACGGGAGCGGCGGGAGGAGCAGGAGCTGGGCAAGGAGTGCGCGTCTGAAGGCGTCGGGTTATTCTACTATCGCTGAGCTCAAGGCGATGGCTTAATGCAGTGTTCTTGTAGTAATCAGGCTTAATGTAGTGTTCTTGTAATAATTTCCACCAATGCCACGAGTAATTGCACCCAAATATATCAGAATTCCACCGGTTCCACTGAAAATTGAGGCAATACCACGGTTTCCATGGGCTGACTTTGTGAAAAACTGGTGAGTTGGATGTGATCGCGAACTCGCTTCAAGGTGATCGCGAACTCGCTTCAAGGTGATCGCGAACTCGCCTCATTGATCTTACCCTTAGACCCCATGGCAGCTGGCCCCATCATCCTTTTGAAAAATTCTGAGGAGGCAGATCTTGTATTTGGACCTCATAGCATCCCCAGAATAAATCCTACATTTATCGCGATTTTGTAGAGTCCATTTCATATCATGACACCAAATGACCTCGATTGTTACTTGTTTGCCCATACACATCTTTCGTCTCGACCACTACCACGACACAATTTTAGCTTTTCGACCAAAATATAGAAGAATCGGATAGGTAATGAGCTCTGCTAAGGTCTCAGCACCTTATAGACGTCTCTGGCTCCCTTATTAGTTCGGCAAATACTGAAAACTCGCTTCTGAAGCATCTGTCCCCCATCCGCACTTTGGCAGCTAGACGTAAGGCTTGTGCAGAATATCGTGATAGGTATGTTCTATAGACCTGCACCTTTTATTGGATAACCATCCCTGGCAGAAACAAGGAAGAACTTGCTGAGAAAGCTAGAATTCATATGACTCGGTAATTCTGGCTATAAACTAGCAACTGGTAACTGTCCTGCCGACACTGATGTTCCCCAGTTATTGCCAGAGGATCAAGAAGAATAAGGACGAACTGGGACAGTACTCAGCCAAGGGAGGGAAGGTGAGGACCGCATATCGCACCAAGTATGTATGTTTTTTGAATCATGTTGATGCCGTTGCTAATCATGGATCTAGGAAAAAAGATTACATACTGTGGATGGAAGCAATATGTTCGCCGCATAGAAGCAGTCGCCAGCCAACACCACAAAACAGGTACACAGAAGAGTCAGGGGCCCCGCAGTTATGAGGTGGAGTGGGAGGGGTACAAAGACAGGAAGAGGGAGGAGCTGCAGCGCCGTGTGGCAGATGCGCTGTACAAGGAAAATGAGGGTGCGACCCGGATTGTTCGCCAGGATGGATCCTATGGATATATCTACCACTAGAAATATTTTTTGAGCCAATTGATTTTTTGGAGATACTGTGGAAATGGTGGAAGTGGGCCATGGAAATGGCAGAAATGAGCGCTTGATGGGCGCTTCCATCGAAAATCTCGTGATATACACAAGGCCAAATAGTTGAGATCGCTCCCTCTTCTACCGTATCAGCCATCTCAACCACATCCATCTCAGCTAACTACTGCAACCCACCATTCCATGCCAACCCCGGGACGGCACATGCGCAAGCAAGCTCCTTCTAGCTTGTTAGTGGCCCCCACGCAAAGGCGCCCGGGCCCGGTGTCTATCCTTCATGGTGTGTCCTTTTGCTCTTGCCTTTCAACCACTGACGGTGTTCAGGGCTAGCGCACAGCAGGTCTGCGAGGACATCCCTCGTGGCGGGGCATCAAATACTCCTCGTACGAGGTGTGCATCTCCACGTGGCATGCGGGCTGCGATGCTGGTGAACATGAGCACCCAACAAAATCCCAACTGTCCCCTCTCCATCACTCTTCACCCCAAACTCCGCGCCACCCCAAAAATTCCACAGCGAGCGAGGCAACGACGCCTGCATCGGCTCTGGCACCTCCTGCGTCCCCCACACCCACCGGCTTGCACTATGCCATGCGTGAGGTGGAGTCGTGTATGGATCTATCATGCCAGCCCTTGCGCAGTACACAACGCTGCAGGCGAGCACCGGGGCTGCGAGCCTACTCACCATGCGGCGTACTTTGCAGTGGGGCGTGATCACGAAGAGGCCCAGGCTCTTGCCAATGGAGAGCACGTAGTGGACCGTCTCTTTGCCCGCCCAGTATTTCGGCTGGGCTCCAGCCCTCTCCATGTTCTCGCTGAACATGGGCAGACCCTCATCTGGGAGCTTCGAGACGTGCTCCGGGAGCTCACCATCGTGCCACATGAAGGAGAAGACTCGGATGACTTGTTGGGGGACGATGAGGACACCGTGTCGCTCACGAGCATCCACACGTCGCCGGGTGGACAAAACGAGGATTTCTGAGGTGGCACCACTTTCGTTTATCTTGCTCCCTCCCCTGCAGTATCCCTGCTCCGTCCCCTCCCTCATGTACATCTTTGTAGATCATATCTTAAGTGTTTTTGTGTAGGAAATAAAGAATTGTCGCTGTGGAAATTGTGGAACATCCAACTCAACTCAGATTCATTGGGCAGAGCCATGGAAATGATGGAATTAGGTGTGTGTACGGTGGAAGTGATGGAAGTCAGAGTGAGCTAGGGAGAGCCATGGAAACGAGGGAATCAGCTGTGTACAGTGGAAGTGATGGAAATCAGATGACTTGTGACGTGACAGGTAACATATCAACATCTTTCTTATCAGTTCCATCTCCCATCTACCACCATTTCCACTGAACCCAACCACCAAAGGTGAGTCGTCCGTCGGGTTCCCCCGTGACATGAGCTAATCAAATATCCCAGCCACATGCCCGACTCCCCGCCAAAACGAAAAACAAGTGGTGTGTTAGCCAAAGAGGTGCCCGCCCCCTGAGAGACGCGCTCAAGCAAGTCCGAAACGACGGCAAAAGTGAAAGGTGGGCACCGTGCTCCATCTCCCATTCCCGACCCCAATGGGCACCCGAGGTCGAAAAGCCCACCGACCGTCTCCCGTTCCCGACCCCCCCAAAACCGTCCGAGGAAAAAAGGCAGTCCCGCAAATGACATCCACCCCCCACAAGAAAGTCGAGGCCGCCATTCGGGACGAGGAGGACGAGGAGGATGAGGACGAGGACGAGGGGGAGGATGGCGGCAAAGAGGCAGGGGAGGATGACGTCGTCATCCGGTACCAATCACCGAGCTCAATTCCAGATGACAAGGACGACAAGGGCGAGGGCGACAATGAGGGGGAGGACGGGAAGGACGAGGAGGAGGAGGAGGAGGAGGAGGGGGCAATGGATGTGTATGGTGACAATTCAGTGGCAGCGGCGGAGGTGGAGGCTGCAGCTGGGGCTGCAGAGATTGAGAGGGGCCGCGCCGAAGAGGCCCAGTTTCTGGATGGTGTTGATGAGTGGGAGGATGTGGAGGATGATGATGGATGGGAGATTGCTGAGGGCGAGGGCTTGGCAGAGATGAGAGAGAGGGTGTTGACTGTTGTAACAGACGAGTTGAATGCGGAGCGGGGGTAGCGAGATGTATAAGAGCTTTTTGCAAGTGATTTGGTGTGTGTGGAAATGGTGGAATGGTGTGGCCTGCATCATTAAGTCTGAAGTGGGGCCATGGAAATGATGGAATAGTAACAAGGGTCACAAACTTTGTTGACCCTTGGAAATCAACTCGTGGAAATGATGGAAGGGTAACAAGAGTAACAAAATTTACTGACCCTCAGAAGTTGACTCGTGGAAACAGTGGAACAGTAACAAGGGTCACAAAATTTACTGACCCTCGAAAATTGACTTGTGGAAACAGTGGAATGGCAATGGGGTCACAAAATTTACTGACCCTCGAAAATCAACCCATGGAAACAGTGGAACGGTAACGAGGGTCACAAAATTTACTGACCCTCGGAAATCAACCCGTGGAAACAGTGGAACGGTAACGAGGGTCACAAAATTTACTGACCCTCGGAAATTGACCTGTGGAAACAGTGGAATTTAACGAGGTCACAAAACTTTGCACATTTGTCCATGGAAGTCATGGAACTAGAGAGTCACAAGGTTTACTGACTATTATAAGGAATCTAATGGATCCAGGAAAAAGGCTTCAAAACCGGTGGAAATGGTGGTAAAATGTCAATTTTTTCCCGCCGGGGCGGTTTTTAGGCTGTTCCCCACCATTTCCACGGAAATGGTGGCTGGGAGCTTTTATAGTATTTGCAGTACTCGTGGAAGTCTTAGTTGCCTCATATTAGAGGCGGGAGGCATACAATTCCTCCCCTCTAATATGAGGGGTTTGGTGGTATTATCAGGTGGCTGAGAACTGTTGAGTTGGACTTCCACACCGTGTCATACACGGGCAGATGCCCACCGGGTGCCACCGGGTCTCCCTCATGCAGTTTTGTCCTTTCCCAACTACATTCGACCTTGAACTTGAACTGACGATGTTCAACATGGACTCGATCAAATTCTTTTGGTGATGTTCTGCGCACTAGATCGAGTAAATTGCAGCTCGAGACACAGGTTGAACCATTCGGTCCGGGGCAGGTAGGGTATATATAGGTCTAGTATCAGTGGTGCTAGTGGTGGTGGATAAATGAGGCGAAAAAAGATGCGGTGATATCCCAATGCTACATTGTTCGAGGCTGAGGTTTGGCAAAGAAATAAAAATGTTATGCAACGCGTACTAGACCCAGCCCCGAGTCGAACGGGAGATCTCTGCATTTTATGCATTCTACACAACCACACTAAGGGCAGATGCAAGCCGCGTGCTACCAGGTTTCTCCCAAATTTCGTCCCACCTTTCCCAACTGCATTCAAACTTGTACTCGGTTCCAGGGTTGAACCGACTGTCCCGCAGCTGGAGGGAAATCCACCACACATTAACTGTGTCTACGCCTAATTCGTCCAATTTGAGGGTCGATTGTGGAGTAGAGTAGAACACAAATCAACTTTATCTACAGCTGATTTCCGAGGTAAGTAAGAGGGTTGGGGTGGATGGATAGATACTTAGATCGAGCCGGAGCTAAAAAATGGAATCACGGACGCGATGCATGACCCAGCCCCGAGTCGAACGGAGGCTTCTGCATGTATTTCGGCTTGACCAGTTTACTCAGGGCAGATGCACAGGGCGTGCTACCGGGTCTTACTGCCCATAATCCGGTCCTCGTACATGCTGGAATAAAACAGGATGGTTGGCGAAGAATTGTTTAAAAGAAACACGAAGATTGGATGACCTAGCCCCGAGTCTACCGGGGTCTTCTGCTCGCATTTGATCCATGTTCTCCCATGTCTCAGTCACAGATGCGCACCGCGTGTCACCGGGTATCTCTCCTCAAATTTGAACCGTGTACAGGTTGGAATGAAAACAGGATGGTTGGCGAAGAATTGTTTAAAAAGTATGCACGAGATTAAATGACCCAGCTCCGAGTTGAACGGGGAACTTCTGCTTGCATTCCGCTTAATTGTGGCGATCTATCGAAGGCAGATGCACACCGCGTGCTACAAGGTCTTACTCCTACAATTCGGACCTCGTACAGGCTGACATAAAATCAGGATGGAAATGAAGAATTTTAAAAAAAGAACAGAGACAGAATTGAATGTCCCAGCCCGCCTCGAACGGGGCTCTCCGGCTCACATCGGACATAAGAACGTGACAAAGGTAGGGGCACGCCGCGTGCTACCGGTTCTCTCTCGTGCAGCTTTGGCCTTTCCAAACTGCATTTGAACTTGAACTTGAACTTGAACTGACGATGTTCAAAATGAACTCGATCAAATTATTTTGGTGATATTCTGCGCACCAGACCGAATAAATTGCAGCTCGAACCACATGCGGCAGGTAGGCCACATATATGTAGGTCCAGTATGAGTGGTGCTAGTGGTGGTGGATACATGAGGTAAAAAAAGTATGACCCAGCCCCGAGTCGAACGGGGGGCCTCTGCATGTAAGTATTTCGGCTTGACCAGTTTGCTCAGGGCAGATGCACACCGCGTGCTACCGGGTCTTACTGCCTGTAATCTGGTCCTTGTACAAGCTGGAATAACACAGGATGGTTGGCGAAGAATCACTTAAAAATAACACAGACAGAACCGAATGACCCAGCTTCGAGTTGAACGGGGAGGTTCTGCTTACACTTTGCAGTAGCTGTGTACATAAAATAAGAGGGGCAGATACACACCGCGTGCTACCAGGTCTTCCTCCTACAATTCGGACCTTGTATAACCTGGCATGTCCGGCCAATTGAACGAAATCTCTCGAAGCTGGAGGGAGTTTAAGAGGAAATTGAACACAAATCAACCTTTTCTACTGCTGATTTTCGAGGTAGGAGGGCCGGAGTCGATCAGTAATGGTGAATGGAGCAATATGTCGTGCAATGAGACAAAAGGCTAGGTTCACGAGTCTTATGACCCGGCCCCGAGTCGAACTAGGCCTTCCGCTGTATTTCAAATTTCGAACGTCGCCACGGAGGGCGGATGCACGCCGCGTGCTACCAGGTCTCTTTCCTACTGTTTAGGACCTCATACAAGCTGGAATAAATCACGATGGTTGGCGAAGAAGCGAAACGAGGAATGACCCGGCCCCGAGTAGAACAGGTCTTCTGCTTCATTATCGAAGATCGCGAACAGAGGGCAGGGGCACGCCGTGCTACCGGGTCTTCCACCTCAAATTGGACCTTGTGCAAGCTGGAATAAAATCAGGATGGTTGGCGAAGAATTATTAAAAAAGACCAGAGGAATAGACGATGACCCAGCCCCGAGTTGAACGAGGGTTCTGCATGTATTCCGGCTTAGCAAACAAACTCAGGGCAGATGCACACCGCCTGCTACCGGGTCTCTGATCAATAATTAGGTCCTCGTACAAGCTGAGATAAAAACAGGATGGTTGGTAAAGAATTGTTTAAAAAGGTGTTGCGCAGATCCAATGAGTCAATGACCCAATCCCGAGTCGAACGGGGAGCTTCTGCTTACACTTCAGAGAACCTCTGTAAGAGGGGCAGATGCACACCACGTGCTACCAGGTCTTACTGCCTCAACTCGGACCTTGTACAACCTGACATAAAATCAGGATAGTTGGCGAAGAATTGTTTAAAAAGCATGCACGAAATCGAATGACCCAGTCCCGAGTCGAACGGGGTCTTCTGCTTACAAGAGAGAAGTGACACAGTACGCAGGGGCACGCCGTGTGCTCCCAGGCCTCTCTCCTCAAATTTGAACCGTGGACAGGTTGGGATGAAAACAGGATGGTTGGCGAAGAATTGTTTAAAAAGAACGCACGAGATCAAATGACCCAGCCCCGAGTCGAACGGGGGTCTTCTGCTCGCATTTTATTGCTACTCGCCTTACCGGTCGCAGATGCACACCGTGTGCTCCCGGGTCTTCCTCTAGTAATTCGGACCTCGTACAACTAAAATGAACTCAAGATGTGGTTTGGCCAGAATTAGAAAAAGGGATGAAGATTGAATGACCTGGCCCTGAGTCGAACGGGTCTTCCGCTTCATTATCGCAAATCACGAACAGAGGGCAGGGGTACACCGTGGCCGCTTGCTACCGGGTCTTCCCCCTCCAATTCGACACTGGGGTAATCAAATCAAATCGAACGAGGTCTGTCAGAGGATCAAGCAATCTTGCACGTTGAATTGAATTCAACTCGCCAAGTAAATTCCACTGAGCCTTCGTTCCCGGAAAATGGCTATATGATAACGAGGGAAGGATTCGGATGTGTGCCATGCCAAAAACGAGAAATGGTGGCGAGAAAGAAAGAAAACGAAGTAGGCTCACGTATGACCTGGCCCCGAGTCGAACGGGGGATTTCTGCTCGCATTTTATTGCTTTATGTGCCCTACACCAGTCGCAGATGCACACCGCGTGCTACCAGGTCTCTCTCCTCGACTTTGAACCGTGTACAAGCTGAGCTAAAATCAGGATGGTTGCGAAGAATTTACCAAAAAGATGCGAGGGACTTGGACAATGACCCAGCCCCGGGTCTTCTGCTCATCGTGAGGCCAAGAAAATGGAAGGGGGGCAGGGGCACGCCGCGCGCTACCAGGTCATTCCCTCACATTTGGACCTCGTACAACCTGGCATGAAATCAGGATGGTTGGAGCCGACTTTTTAAAAAACAAGTCAGAAAAGACATGACCCAGCCACGAGTCGAACGGGGGTCTTCCGATCGCACTCCTTATAACACTACTGAAGGCAGATGCACACCGCGTGCTAACAGGTCTTCCTCCTCAAATTTGAACCGTGTACAGGTCGGGATGACAACAGGATGGTTGGCGAAGAATTGTTAAAAAAGTACGCACGAGACTCAAATGACCCAGCCCCGAGTCGAACGGGGTCTCCTGCTCACATCGGAAGAATATGACAACCACGGTGACGTAAGGGAGACAGGGGCACGCCGCGTGCTACCGGGTCTTACTGCCTCAACTTGGACCTCACACAAGAGGAAGTCAGGATAGTTGAACTTGGGGCAAACTTTTCTAAAAAGGTTTAGCAGAGGATTGGGAGAATGACCCAGCCCCGAGTCGAACGGGAGCTTCCGCTCCATTATCGAACATAAGAACGCAATAGAGGTAGGGGGAACGCCGCGTGGCAGCGCGTGGGGACGGCGCCAGTGGGGAAGTGCTTGCGTGGAGGGGTAGACATGGCAGAAGGAGGAGCCTGGGATAGTCTGGGATTGAGAAGGCGAGATATTAACGCTGAGCTCGAGACGATTGAACTCGCGATTCGTAAAGCAGATGCAGATGCAGATGAAGCGGGTGTTGCGACGGGAGCGGCGAGAAGGACAAGTCGTGTTGGGCGTCGGCGTCGTCTTGCCGGTCAGTGGGTGCGCAGAAGAGATGGTGCGCATGCAGGCAGAATCAGAGGGCCCAGCATGAGATGGGTCGTGTGTTCGTGTGTACGTGTCCTGAGTTCACGGTTCAGCGACGGCCCCGCAACGCAACGCATGCTCAGGTCCGATCCAGGAAGGTGGAACGTACACACGAACGGTGGTGGTTGCACGGCGCTCCCACACCGTGCCGGCGGGGCCTGGAAGGCTGGCGCCTGGATGCACCTGGACGTCAGGCGCAGCGTGCTCGTCACCGCGAAGCGCCCACATCAAGCCCGCCTAAGTAAAGCCGAATCCGAATCCGCCCGCGATGGCTGCGGCATCTCGGCACCGCCACCGTCACATGGCGCGCGTCTATTCATTTTGCGTTCCTCTCTGTTCCTCTGCCAGTTTCGCGGTTATCTGGGGTTATCTCCTTTGCAATTGGGCGTTGCGCATGCCTCGGATGGCTAATCTGTCGGGGACTCGCGGTCAGGCTCGGACTCGGACTCGGACAGTGGCGGGATGGCTCTAAAGCTAGCTGGATGGGATTCGCGGGGGCCGTGTCCGTGTGTATCTACACCGAAGCAGGAGTGGGTTCGTGCGCCATGCGCCCTTCTCTTCTCAGTCCGAGCTGACGCAGGCGCAGACCCATTCACCGATGCATCTCTTTTCCAACGGCAGACGCGTTAGTCTCCTCCTAATGCGTACCTCCGCTTTGCTGCGTAATGCGTGCCGACGCAGACGCGCGCTCCAGATCGATCCTAGCGCTCTACGGAGTCCATGTAGCTCGACTACACCTGCGCCCGGAAGCGCTCGCAGCAGCGTACCTCCGCATCACCGCAGTCCTTGACGCCGGCGCCCGCGGACAGACTCGCCGTCCCCCCGCTGGCTCCGATCTGTCGCGCCCCGGTTCGCATTCTGAGGCCGAGTACGTGCCCCCCGCCTCGGCGCCGCCCACGTGGTGTGCTTACCGCCCTCCTGCTCAGCGCTTAGCATCCCTCGGACGGTGACCACTATACGGAGCATCCCTACCGTGTGCAGGCCATCATCCGGCCACGCATGCGCCGCGCCACCTGCCGCTGTCCAGCAAACGGGAGCAACTTTTGGATCCCACTCTCCCAGCGCTGATACCACGTCACCGCGAGCAGCGCCAACGCCACGCTCACCAACACCGGCTCGCCGATCCTCTGCGTACCCAGCGCGCTGAGCCCACACCCGCGGGACGCGGCAGCATTACCCTCGCACCACCACCACGAACACCCTCCTCCTCGGCGCCTCGTCCGCCGCCCAACCGCCGCCGCCTCCTGCTCTCAGCGCGTCCGCTCGTCGCGGTCGTCGGAATCGCCATTGTCGGCAGCGTATCCCTTGTTAGCATCGGGAACGCGACGGCCCGCCGCGCTCGCTGTCTGCGGTGCGCCACGTCCGTGCCGAGAGGATCGCGCTGACAGATGCTGCGGCGCGCAGGTGCGCGTACTTGCGCCGTGCGATGGCGGGGTAGTGGAGGAGGCGGTCCGGCGGAAGTGGGGAGGTGGAGGGGCTCGGAGTGAAGATCGGAGGAATGCGGGGTACGCGTGGTATTCTCTTCGTCAGATGCGCGCTGGCGATTCTTGCAGATGCGCGCGGGCGGAGTGTGTGTGTCTGCGGCTGCACTCGTCGCGGGGACGTAGAGGGAGCTGAAGAGGCGGAGGTCTATGGTAAGCACGCCACTCTTTCCTAGTGGCGACGCGCCGCTAGTAGATCACCGCGATCGTCGCCTGCATGTCTGCAGCTGTGGGGACTTACCAGTACGCGCGCTGTTTCCTTCTGAAATGGTCGCTCACGCCGCTGGTAGATCCGGCCCCCGCACGCTCTGCCTGCTCCAAGCGCGTCCGCTCGTCACCTGTCCGAATCGACGCCAGGCACCCTTGTGCGAGTGTGCCGCCGCCGTCGCCAGCGCATATACCAGCACGCCTCCCGCGCGCGCCCCACCGCCGCTCGTCCCGCTTGCTTTCCGCGCTTTCGTCCGCTCCTGCGATCGTTCCCACACGATGGCGGGACGAAAGACGCGCCCCGGCCGGGGGCGGACGCTAGGCCCGTCCCGCGCGCTAGTCGTGCTCCTTCGCCGCGTTCGCGCTCGCACTCCATTCCTGTTTGGATCGGACGCACGCCGTGGGACGCATACGCACACGCGGCGCTGCATTCGCGGGATCCCGAGGTGGTGGGTTATGTAGACGGGGGATGCGTGCCCGCGGGTGTGTGCGCGCGAGGATGCGTGCCCGGCGAATGATCATGGCTCGCGGCGGGGGAGCGGGCGCGATGGCAGCACCGGCGCCGCACGGTGGGAATGCACGGCGTGCGGTGGAAGGCTGTGGAGCGGCACGCCGGTGGCGGAGGCGAGATGTGGAGGCAATGCGGCAGCGAGCGGTGAGCGTGCGGGGGAAGACCGAGGTGTGGGCGCGCGCGTCGACGGGGCTCCTGCTCTGCCGCCGAGCGAGATGTGGGCTGTTGACGAGCGACGCGCGCCCTCTTTTTGCGGCATCGCCCGGCCCACCACGATCTTCGTTCACTATCCTCGTGCACAGTGTATCGAGGCGTGCCGCTGCGTGGATGGGGCGCGGCTGAGGAGAGGGTGCGCTCGGGCGCGGGCGGGAGCTCTACGGACGCACGCGCGCTGGACGGGACGAGCGTGGGTGAGCTGGACGCGAGGAGGAGTGCTACAAGTCATTGCGGGGGCGCGTGGGCGCAACCGGAGGGATGGGGCAGGGTGTAGGATTCACCTCAACGTGCTGTGCACCCGATCCGGGCGAGCGCGATGAGGGGATGCAGGTGTGCCTTACCTCCCTTCTCTGCTCTTCTTTTGTTCACTGATGCGTATGTGTCTTTGCAGGGGTGTAAGTGTCGAGGATAGCGCGGCGTCGTGGGCTAAGAGCACGAGCCGAGGAGAATGATAGTTGGGAGCGAGGTGCGCGGTGCGAAGTGCATTGTCCTCCTTTACTTTCAAGTACTTGTACTATTCCTCGGTCTGGTACATCCACTCCCACTCCCACTCGCTCCTCCATCGTCCCCGCCCCGCTCTTCCTCTCGGCTCGCCGTCGCATCAGGCGCATCCGTCCCCACCACTTCCAATCCCGCCTTTCTCCCCCTTATTCGTTCCCCCCTGCGCTTATCTCCATCTACTTCTTAAATCCGCAAACTAACGCGCCGTGCAGGGACCGAGCGTCGAGTGCTGCGCGCGCGCGATCGAGGGTGTACACCTGCACTAGCACGCGGTCCTCCATCATATGGCGCGCGCCTACGTAGTGCGTGGCATGGCCGGCGGCGGCACGACATACGGGTGCGGGCCGACATCGTCCGAGCTCTTGGATGGGGGTGGGATATTGTCGAGGGGCCCGGGGGGTTGATTGATACGTACTTTGTAATTGCCTTGGAAGGATAAGAATCGTAATAGCACGCATCTCGCCGTGTAATGATTGACGCTCTAGGCTGACCACGAGTTCAAACTTCGCAAATCTTGAGGCTGTGGTTGGCTACGATCTTCAGAGACGCCACAATATTTTAGAACAGCTTGACAGCAGCCGCATGTTCCGAACCTTGCGGCCCACGCCTACAGTGGACACATGACTTCGGCGGCTTACAGCTTTCTTTTCTTCCTTTCTCCCATGGCTGAAGCACTGGGCACCGTTGCTAGCGTCATCCAGCTCGTCGATACAGCGCTGAAGGCCCGCGAATACCTAAAGGATTTCCGGGATGCGCTGAAAGAACAACAGAAGCTATTCTTGGAGATGGAGAGTCTCAGGCCGCTTCTTGCGGAGCTTCTCAAGCATGTCGTCGACAACCCGACCAGCGAGGCTTTTCAGCAAATCTCGGGACCATTGGCTATATTCAAGACAACAATGGAGGAATTCACCAAGAAATTGGGCCCTCGAGATGCCAGGTCGAAATTTGTTAAGAAAATTACTTGGACGCTTTGGAGCAAAAAAGAAGCAGTCACATATCTCGAGGAGCTGGGGCGCATCAAGGACTTGGTCAATGTCTGGTTGACCATGGATCTCTGGTATGGTTTCACATTATGTTACAGCTTGTGGATGTGCATGTCTGTCTTCTCCAGGGATCTAAGCCGGACACAGATTTCTAACCAAGAGGGTGAGTACTAAATAGTGCTTAACTGAGGAGGCTTCTTGCTGACACTGGTCAGATATATTGTATGTTGGCATGTTCTGTGGTATAGCTGGTGTATATATTTGTTTATACCAGGGTTCTGGGCCAGAAGCAGATTTCTAACCAAGACAGTGAGTAGTAAATACATACCCGAAGGGCCCGCATGCTGAGACTCTATTCAGACATGATTGTAGCCATCAAGGATGTTGCCCACAAACAAGGGGAGTATATTAGTGGTATGTTTAAGCTGTGTGATATCAATCCACACTTACCATCCAAAAGCTGAGAAACGCCAAGCAATCCTTGATTGGATGTCACCACTGGAATTCCTGCAACGGCAGATGGATGTGTTGAGTACTTTACAGCCTGGAACCGGTGAATGGCTGCTGGCAGATGCCCAATTTCAGGATTGGGAATCTGGTTCGGGAAAAATATTGTGGTGCCCAGGAATGCGTAATTAGTGTTACCCACTGTTCTAATTTCCTGCTGATTGGGTGAAAACACAGCTGGTGCTGGCAAGACTGTCCTCGTGTGTGTAGTTATACTCTCAGACAGTCCAGATAATAACTGACAATATGTGGTGACATAGATCTCTGGTATTCAATCATCTAGAGGTTCAAGCTCAGAATAACAACATTGGCCTGGCCTGCATCTATCTGAATCACAAGGAGACAGAGACTCAAACACTTGCAAACCTTCTTGGTGCCTTGTGGAAACAGCTGATGTTGGAGAAATCCATACCCCTGGCCTTGGACACATTATATGACTATCACTATGAACGAAAAACTCGACCCCATGTCGATGAACTCTACAAGGCATTGAACATTGCCATTACTCAATATCTCAAGGTGTATTTTATAATTGATGCACTAGATGAATACCCAGAGAATGTCCGCCATTCTTTCCTTGGATATCTGACTACACTGGGCCCCCAAGTCAATATTATGATGACCTCCCGGCCTCACATTGGTCTATATACCATTTTTCCAGTCTTTCAGGTCTTGAAGATCCAGGCGACAGAGGATGATCTCCGCAGTTATTTGAGCATGCAGGCTAAATGTCACCCTCGCCTCTCAAGACACCTCAACTCTCGCCCAGAATTGCAGGATGAGATACTGTCAAAAATTGTTGACAATTCCAAGGGAATGTAAGTAGATTTGATTTCAACATCCATTCTTAATTTTAATGTGATCAGGTTCCTGCTAGCCAGACTTCACATTGAATCTCTTGCTACAGAGAATACCATCAAAGCAGTCCGAGAGACCCTGCAGCAACTACCAACTAATTTGGACCAGACCTATGATGAAGCAATGGCACGCATCAATGTACAGCAGGAAGCTGACAGAAAACTTGGGCTGCTGACCCTGACTTGGGTTGCAAATGCAAAGCGGCTACTGTCTGTCTCTGAACTCCAAGAGGCATTGGCAATTGAAAATGACTCCACTTTTCTGGATCTGGACAATCTGCTGGACATAAGCACCATCATATCTGTTTGTGCTGGATTGATCGTTGTTGATGAGACACTTTCTGTTGTTCGCCTCGTTCATTACACCACACAGACATACCTTGACAGCATCCAGTCAGATCAATTCCCCTTGGCTCAAACAAAAATTGTGTCCACATGTTTGACATATCTGTCGTTCAAGGAATTTGAGCAGCTGCCCACATCACGGGAAGAGAGAGAGGAGATGAAGCTGATTCAGAAACACTCCTTTCTTGACTATGCCCAATATTGTCTCCTACATGCCACAGGACAGCCTGAGCTTCAGCTCCAGGACAAGATAATTGCTTTTCTAACCCAAGCCCCCAGATGGAAGGACTCTAATATCTGGAAGGGTGTGCCACCCTGGAATAGTGACATAGTGATGGGACAAAAGATCAATTATTTCAGTCCACTGTGGATATCAGCAACATGCAACTTGGGAACAATAGCCAGAGATATAGTTGGTCAAGCAGGGGTAGCCCCAGAAACCAAGGATCAGGCACTATATGCAGCCTCATATAATGGACACAATCAGCTGGTTCAGCTACTAATTGATGAGGGTGCAGATGTGAATGCGGAGGGCGGACACTATGGGAATGCACTGCAGGCTGCCACATTGAATGGACATAAGCAAATTGTTCAGCTACTCATTGACGAGGGTGCAGATGTAAATTCTCAGGGTGGATACCACGGGAATGCACTGCAGGCTGCCGCATTTAATGGACATGAGCAGATTGTTCAGCACCTTATTGCCAAGGGTGCAGATGTGAATGCCCAGGGTGGACACTATGGGAATGCACTGCAGGCTGCCACATTGAATGGACATGAGCTGATTTTTCAGCTCATAATCGCCAAGGGTACAGATGTGAATGCCCAGGGCGGACGCTATGGGAATGCCCTGCAGGCCGCCTCATACAGGGGACATGAGCAGATTGTTCAGCACCTCATTGCCAAAGGTGCAGATGTGAATGCCCAGGGTGGATACTTGGGGAATGCACTGCAGGCTGCTGCAGTGAATGGGTATGAGCTGATTGTCCAGGTCCTCATCAACGAGGGTGCAGATGTGAATTCCCAGGGCGGATACTATGGGAATGCACTGCGGGCTGCCTCATACAGGGGACATGAGGAGATTGTTCAGCACCTCATTGACAAGGGTGCAGATGTGAATTCCCAGGGCGGATACTATGGGAATGCATTGCGGGCTGCCTCATACAGGGGACATGAGTGGATTGTTCAGCACCTCATCGACAATGGTGCAGATGTGAATGCTCAGGGCAGAAACTATTGGAGTGCACTGCAGGCTGCCGCATTGAATGGACATGAGCTGATTGTTCAGCTCCTCATCAACAAGGGTGCCGATGTGAATGCCCAGGGCGGACGGTATGGGAATGCACTGCAGGCCACCTCATACAGGGGACATGAGCAGATTGTTCAGCACCTCATTGACAAGGGTGCAGATGTGAATTCCCAGGGCGGAGACTTTGGAAACCCACTGCAGGCTGCCTCATACAAGAGACATGAGCGAATTGTGCAGCTCCTCATTAACAAGGGTGCGGATGTGAATGCCCAGGGGGGGCATTATGGAAGTGCACTGCAGGCTGCCTCACATGCGGGTGTAAACAAGGTCATTCAGCTCCTTATTGAGAAGGGTGCTGATGTCAATGCACAAGGAGGAAAATATGGAACTGCTTTGCAGGCTGCATCAAGCAAAGGGCATACTACCACAGTTCAACTCCTCATCCAGAATGGTGCAGAGGTGAACATTCAGGGAGGGGAATTCGGCTCAGCCCTGCAGGCTGCATCTTTAAACAGGCACAGTGCTGTGTTTCAGATTCTCACTGAGAATGGTGCAGATATCAGTCATCTTCCCAGCTTAGGTCTGTTTCCGCTATCAATAACTGAGCTCCAATGAACTGATGTTCACCCAGTTTGCTGAGGACATTTCCCTATCATCCTGTTCCCCATGCTTTCCTGGTTAATACATGCCACACATTTGCAGGCCTGTGTGCCATTTGGACTCAGAATCGGCATGATACAGTATAATTATGAGATGTTACCGACTGAAGCTCTTATTCGGGATTCCACCCCAGACATTTTGTAAGCACAATTATGAGTACTCACTGATATTTTTAGCCATTACATAAAGCAACCCCAGCCCCAACCTATGTTCAGAATTTTCAGAATAATTCAGAGGAAAGCTTGTTCAATACATGGCTCTGGTCTTGATTGCTTGTGCTTAATGTAGCTTCAGTAATAGTGAGGGTTGCACCAGGGCCCTTGCCGTAGATGCAAGCTTAGTGATTCGGGGCAGGACTGGGTCTTCTGCTTGATTGCGGGCCTGCACCAAGAAAGCATATTGAAGGCAAGGGCCACACCGCTTGCTACCGGGTCTCCCTCATGCAGCTTTGTTCTTTTCTAACTGCATTTGAACCTGAACTTGAACTGATGATGTTCAAAATGGAGTCTGGACGTGATCAAATTCTTTTTGTGATGTTCTGTGCACCAGACCAAATAAATTGCAGCTCGAGACAGAGACAGAGACACAGGGTGAATCACATGGGGGAGGGGCAGGGAAGACATATACAGTTGAATGGCTCATAACACATTAGGTCATAATGCATAATGTTCATAATGCATTGAATTTGTGTGTCCACCGACTCGATAGGCAGGGATTTTATGCAAAATCCTCCTAACACATAATGCATAAGGTTTGGGCTGGAATTTATGCATTTTCAGGCCCAAAAATGAGAGGTTTTGACCACAATTTGGGAGTTTTTGTAGCGTGAAGCAAGGTTTTGAACCCCAAAAGCCAGGTCTTCCCCATTCCAATTGAAATCCAGCTATATTCCTCTCATTTCACCCAGAATTGACATTTCAAGATGATTATGTAATGGGTCCTCGACACCTTCTGCTGGTTGAAATTTTCTTTCAAGCGTGGAACATGCTTCTGACCTCTGTATTTGGCCTCCTGGCCAGATCCATGCAAAATTTCGAGCAATTACACTAGAAAAATGGACATTGAAGGATAAAAATATGAATGTGTCACTGATGTCACAGTGCGTAACAGAATGTCGTAACACATATTGCTCATAATGCATAGGGTTTGGGGGTCCACCGACCTTATGCGTTATGAGCCATTCAACTGTATATGTGGGTCCAATGCGAGTGATGCTAGTAGCGAAAAAAAGATGACCCAGCTGCGAGTCGAACAGGGAGCTTCTGCTCGCATTTTATTGATTTACGTCCCACACATCAGTCGGAGACGCACACCGCATGCTACCAGGTTTCTCCTCAAATTCGAACCGTGGACCGGTTCGGATGGAATCACGATGGTCAACGAAGAATCGTTTAAAAAGATGTTGCAAAGATCGAATGACCCAGCCCCGAGTTGAACGAGGGCCTTCTGCTTGCATGTATTTTGGCTTAAACAGATCTATTTATTCTGTGAACAGATTCATTATACTGGGAACCTATTCTGTTACGCTTTGATACCAATCTCCACGTGACAACGCCGAACCTAAGCGCTGAGACATAAACACCAAAGGACACGTGACACCGGAACGGAACAATAATGTCAGGGATATGTATAGATGAAACGCAGATGAAGTCCCGGGGATAATAGGACATGTTGCTACGGGGCGTTCGACAAAAGGTTCTCCTAACTTATGACAGGTGTAGCCCAACACACGACTACGGGCTATTGTACAGTATAAATACATCGTAGTTCACACGGTTCACAGAACAGTATTTAAGCAGTGTAGTTATTGCCTGTATTCTTTAGCCTTTTATTCAATCATCTTTTCGAAACAACCACTCGCATTTCCCAATCTGCTCTCTTGTAGAGTTGGACGCGAAGTCTTGACTGTGACATAATAAAAGACTCCCCTTCTTACCCTCGTACTGCCCCTACCCCTTTCCAACCCCGCTCACTCCTTGCGCACCAACCACTACCCACTCGACACCACACCCCGCAGTCGTCATTCTTACCTCTACCTGGACTCTCGTATCTGAAGCTCCATTTTCCTCTTCCGACACTCACTTCGTCCACACCGAAGTAAAACAATTGCAGTGCCCCTCGTGCGCGATCCATTTTAAATAGACAGATGTCGCGCTACGGGAAATGTTGAGTCCGTCCCCGCGCTAAGACAGTCGCAGGAGTGCTAGTCCAACCTTCGGGGAGGAATACCTCGCTATCGTCGGGAGTGTCGTAGAAGACCCGGGATAGTTCTATTCGCAAAAGACCGCTTCGAACCCACCACCCGCCCAGTGCGGAGCCAGCAAAGCCGCGACATTTCGCGCACCCTCGACCGGCTCCTCGGAGCCCACTCCTACCCCGCCTCGTGCACTACTTGCGCTCCCCCCTTCCCTTTTACCACCAACCCCGCACCTATTGCGCCGTCTCTTTCTCCATCCCCTGCCACACAACTATACCACAGCTTCCCCAACATCGCCGAGATGTCTCGACCCGCATCGCCAACACACAGCGAACCCATGGAGCATGCACCCTCTCCCATCGATGTCCCCGCTCCATTCTACCTTCCCACCCCCGCCCCGAGGTCCCACATAACCTCAAAGATCACCCTCGCCGCCACGCCGCCGCACTTCGATGGTGTGGACAAGTCCAAGTGGGATACTTGGAGAGACGCCCTCAAGAACTTCATGTGGGCGTATGGCGAAGAGTTTGCAACCCCGAAGGCAAAAATAGCCTTCACCATATCGCTGCTCGGCAGCAAAGACGGCGCGCCCACCCCAGCCTCAAACTGGGTCCGTAATTGGCGCAGAAGAGTACTAGAAGGAGATCACGAGGAGTTACCCCACGACTACTCCTTCAAGAACTTCCTGAACGACCTCTCTAGGACATTCAAGGACCAGAATGTGCGCCAGACAGCGTATATTCGCCTCACCACGACGAGGCAGGGGAAGTCGGCTCTGGCCGATTTCATTCAGGCGTTCGAACTGAATGCAGAGGAGGCGGGCTACAACCCGCACAACGAATACAGGGACCATGATCAGTTCCTGTGCGAAAATCCCGAGAACCTCGTTAACCCGGAGGTTCGCAACCAGGTGTACCCAGGCGGCATCGAGATCCCTGAGGACTACCTCGGGCTGAAGAGGAGGATGACGACCATCAATCGTGTTCTTGAATGCCAGAAGCTGCGAGACGCGCAGCAGAAGCACAACGCCGGGACACCTTTCTGGGTCCCCGCGAAGATCCCGGTCGCCCCCGCCGATAATACCAGGGGGACCGCGCCAAATCTGGCGAAGAAGCTGGCTCCAGGGGAGACAGCACCAATGGACATTGACGCGTCCCAGATGAAGGCGGCGGCCTTCAAATGTTACAACTGTGGCGAGGAGGGCCACATGGCACGAGAGTGCCCGCAACCACGCCGGGAGCGTGGGAGAATCAATGTCCGCTCACTGCGGACCGACGAAATCTCAAAGGAAGACTTAAAATTCCTTTTTGAGCAAGCCCGAGCCCGCTTTGGGCAGGATTTTTAAAGAGGGCCCCGGTCACAGCCAACCCGGTGCCTCCTCCTTCGAATCAATATACTCTGCTTGATGCAGAGTCCCCCATGCAGATCCTCGAGAACGACTTTATAAATTTCATTAAAAAGCGCATTAGTCTACGTACCCAGGACAATATAGTAGTAGATAGTGTAGAAAAAGACAAAAAACAAATACGTATTTTGGAGAACAAGAATCACATCATTAACATTAAAAATCGTCGCATGGATGAAGAGAACAAGCGCTGGAGCACATTCAAAAAGGCCCCTGGAACCCAAACCAGTGAGAAAAATAGTGCGGATAAAAAGGGCAACAATGTCGCGATGGCTCAATCCTCGAAAGAGGAGGAAGCGCCAAAGCAGTACGAACCCGAGTCCCATTTGGACTCAAGAAGCAAGAAGCAGCCTGGTGGCTGGCGCAACGCGCAATGGGGATAACCGAATCCCGATTGGCGCAGGAGCTCCGGGAGTTCCAGAAGCAACAGAACAAGCATGAGATGCTCGTTCCAGTCGAATTGTTGTCTCCCGAGACGGGGAAAACTCGCCGCGTCAAAGCGCTGTTGGACAACGGACATGCATCGATCAGGCGTATGCAAAGGCCGAAGGATTTGAGCTCAGGGAGCTCGATCAGAAGATCGTTGCTCGGAACGCAGATGGATCCGAGAATGTGGGCGGACGGATCACTCATTATGTAGAGTTGATCATGGGAGTTGGAATCCACCGTGAGAGGCAACAATTCCTCGTCACGGGCCTCGGGAAGGCTAGGATATTTATAGGATATGATTGGTTGTTTAAACACAACCCAGAGATCGACTGGCGGGGCCAGACAATCAAATTCAGTCGTTGCCCTCCAGAGTGCAACATGACCAGCAGCGAGGCTGCCGAGGGATGTGAGAAGGAACCCCTCGAGGAGGGAGAGTCAATATTAATGGTCGACTTTGCAGAGCATGTGGATCTCCGTGTGAAGGGCACGCAGGCCCAGCAGATGGCGGAGGGAGCGTATGTGGAAAAGGAGAAGATGACAGAGGATGCCGTCCCGGAACAATATCGCGAATACATCAAGGTGTTTGCGAAAGAGCCGTTTGATAAGCTACCAGAGAAACGACCCTGGGACCACGCAATTGAACTTAAGCCTGGATCGAAGGCTGTAGATTGCAAAATCTATCCGTTATTGCAGAACGAGCAGGGGGAGTTGATGAAGTTCCTAGGGGAGAACTTGCAGAGCGGATGCATTAGGCCGTCCAAGTCGCTGATGGCATCAGCGTTCTTTTTTATCAAGAAGAAGGATGGAAGCCTTCGACCGGTACAGGATTACCGGAAGCTCAACGATATGACGATCAAGAATCGTTATCCATTGCCGCTTATCTCGGAGCTGGTACACAAACTCCGAGGAGCGAAGATCTTCACGAAGCTAGATATTCGATGGGGATATAATAATATTTGGATCAAAGAGGGAGACGAATGGAAGGCGGCATTGCGAACAAATAGAGGCTTGTTCGAGCCTTTGGTCATGTTCTTTGGGCTCACCAATTTGCCCGCTACTTTCCAAACGATGATGAATGACATTCTTCGCGATCTCATAAACAAGGGAAAAGTCATTGTCTACCTCGATGATATTCTTATTTTCACGGACACCCTGGAGGAACACCAGACAATCGTCAAGCGAGTACTGGACATACTCGCCAAGAACCAGCTATATTTAAAGCCGCAGAAATGCGAATTCGAACGGACCGAGATCGAGTATCTCGGCGTAATTATTGGACACAACTTGATGCGCATGGATTCCATCAAGATCCGTGGCATTACCGAGTGGCCAGAACCCAAGAACCTCAAGCAAGTGCAGGCATTCTTAGGGTTCACCAACTTCTACCGCCAGTTCGTGAGAGGTTATAGAGAGGTGGCCAAGCCACTCACACGATTAACCGGGAAGGAAGGCTTCTCCTGGGGAGAAGCACAGAAGTCCGCGTTCCAGAAGCTAAAGGACCGGATTGCCGAAGACGCAGTTTTGGCACTTCCCATGGATCACGGAAAATTCCGGCTAGAAGCCGATGCATCGGAAGGAGCGACTGGAGCTGTGCTCAGTCAGGAGCAAGAGGGGGGGTGGAGGCCGATAGTGTTCCAGTCCCACGGACTCAATGAGACGGAGCGAAATTACGAGATCTATGACAAAGAGATGCTCGCAATAATGCTCGCATTGGAGGAGTGGCAATCGCTCTTGATGGGCACAAGGGAAACGTTCGAGGTTCTGACGGATCACCAGAATCTCCAGTATTTTAAGAGTCTGCAGAAAGTCAATCGGCGGCAGGCACGATGGATAGTAGAGCTATCTGAATACGACTTCACGCTTACCCATCAGGCCGGGGCCCTGAATAAGAAAGCAGACTTATTGTCCCGCCGGGCGGATCACGATCAAGGGAAGAACAACAACGAGAACATTGTCCTTCTCAAGCCGGAGTACTTCTGATCTCAGGAGATTATTGTGGAAGGACCGGAGGCCGAGATCATGTCACAGATCAAGGCCACGAAGCACGTAGATAAGAGTGTCAAGCTGGCGCTTGAGAAGAAGCTCCCTGGATGGGAAAAGATCGAAGACGTTATTTATTACAACAGATTGATCTATGTTCCTTTTGATAAGGAACTCCGCGATAAAATTATTGGTTTGCCCCACAACTCCGTTCTGGTTGGGCATCCCGGAGAGAACCGCACGCAGGAATTGATTGAGCGAAACTATTGGTGGCCGAGGCTCGGCAACCAAGTCTCTATTTACATCAAGGAATGCGAGGCATGCCAACGCACACGAGTCCACCGATATAAGCAAGGAAGGCTGAATCCGCACGGGATTGCGGAAGGACCCTGGCAAGTCATATCAGAGGATCTCATCGGACCACTGCCGTTCAGCAACGGCTTTAATACTATTCAAGTTTGGGTGGATACATTCTCGAAGATGATCCACGCCGAACCAACAAACATGGAGTTGACCTCCGAAGGAATGGCCCGGTTGACCCGAGATCGCGTGATTAGATATCACAGTGTAGCACGGAAGATAATCTCGGATCGAGATCCAAGATATGTCTCCGGCTTCATGAAGGAGCTTAACCGGCTCCTCGGGATTAAAATGAATCCGAGCACGGCCTTCCATCCGATCACTGATGGACAGACGGAGCGCATGAACCAGGAGATAGAGAAATATCTCCGCATTCTTGTAAACTATCGCCAATCAGATTGGGCGGAGTGGCTCGCTTTGGCCGAGTTCACTCACAACGATAAACAAAGCTTGTCAACGAGCATGTCGCCGTTCTTCGTGAACACAGGATACCATCCCTGGAAGGGGATAGAAAATGCAGTCGAGTCACACAATGAAGCCGCAAACGACTTTGCCGAGAAAATGAAAAAGATCTGCGAAGAGGCAGCAGCAGCGCTGGAAAAAAACCAAGAAAACCATGAAAAAATACTATGACATTCATAGGCGCGAGGCACCTAACTTCAAGGTCGGTGATAAGGTGTGGCTGGAAGCCGAAATATCACCACAGATCGTCCAACCAAGAAGTTTGATGACAGAAGGCTGGGACCTTACGAAGTGTTGGAGAAGATCGGAGCTTCGGCATACAAGCTCAGATTGCCTGAAACGGACCAGTCACATCCGGTTCTCAACGAGGCACTGCTGACGCCCTATATCGAGCCACCGATTGGACGTAGAGAAGAGAGGCCGGCGCCTCAGATTGTGCAGGACCACGAGGAATACGAGGTGGAGGAGATATTGAAGCACTGCAAACACGGCAGAGGCTTCCAATATCTAATCAAGTGGAAGAATTATCCTCTCGGGGAGAGGACGTGGGAACCCAGGCGTCATTTGACGCACGTCAAGAAGATCCTTGATAAATACAACAAGGATCATGGCATTAATATTCGTGCACTCCCGATCTTTCCGAGAGGACATTGGGATTATTTAATCAAAAGATACAAGCATAAGGAGGAGTCCTTGCAATACTCGACGAAGAAATTATTTATTCCCGAGTCCAACATGTTCATTGAAGTCAACGAAGATGTTGATCCTAGAGGGGGGGTAATGTCACGCTTTGATACCACCTCCACGTGACAACGCCGAACCTAAGCGCTGAGACATAAACACCAAAGGACACATGACACCGGAACGGATCGGAACGGAACGATGATGTCAGGGATATGTATAGATGAAACACAGATGAAGTCCCGGGGATAATAGGACATGTTGCTACGGGGCGTTCGACAAAAGGTTCTCCTAACTTATGACAGGTGTAGCCCAACACACGACTACGGGCTATTGTACAGTATAAATACATCGTAGTTCACACGGTTCACAGAACAGTATTTAAGCAGTGTAGTTATTGCCTGTATTCTTTAGTCTTTTAATCGATCATCTTTTCAAGACAACCACTCGCATTTCCCAATCCGCTCTCTTGTAGAGTTGGACGTGAAGTCTTGACTGTGACATATTCTGCATACACAAACTTCTGTATATTCAGCAAAGATCCAAGGTCCCGCATTCATTGTCCAGCCGATGATAAGCTAGCTAAATGACCAGACATGAAAACACTCTAATTGTGTGTTCTTGTACTGTGTTATAGGCTGTTACATGTCCATATGAGAGCTAGTGTAATGCCCAAGCAGCTAGCTAGGAAGCTACACATGTGCAGAAGTAGAAGAGCTCTGATTTGATGATGATACCACTATGGGTTGGATTCCAAGAGAGCACGGAAGCTTTAGCTAAAGATCTACTCAACCATTCTATGACCGAATTGGGGTTTATCTGCATGTATTCTGAACAAGGGTAACACATACCATCCATCTAGACTATGAGCAAGGCCAGGGAGTATTGATTGCAGGTTAAATTGAGTCAATAACAGTGTTGAGACAGTTGAGGGCGCATAGGGTTCAATTGTGACATACTCTGTCACATGTGGGCACAAGTACAAAGGAGTGGCAGGTTCTTACATAAGGATTTACTACTATCAATGGTCACTTGAGGGCAATAGAGCTAGCAGCAGGCAGATCACGGATGAAACCGGCAAAAGCTGATGACTCACCGGGCCGGGTGATCGGTGGAATCCCATGCCTGACAGCTGTCAGAGGGCTTCTACGATTAAGTTCAATCGTTATTTGACTAAAGAGTGATGGGAACGGGCAGAGGGTACTGCATGTTGGCCCAGGAACAGAGATGAGGCAGTGTTGGATCAGGTCTAGACCAGGGCTAGGGCACGGGGATATTATTACTCCGCCTCGGCAGGATGAGTAAGGCAGTCTGGGCATGCAATTGTGCTGGATATATACTAATCTATTTGAAACCGACTGTTTATAGGTGGCTTTTAGGCTAAATACTGTGGAAAGCTCCACAACCCTGGTCCTAGGGCATGAATCGTCCGTGTTATTGTTGTTCCTGTAATTTCCTAATTGAGACTTGCGGGTTTGTATAAATAGAGTAGATATCTTCGTTGTAGAGTACTGGATCCTGCCCCACTGATAATTGGTTTATACTGGTTACCTTTGGGACCAAGCAGCTTCCTTGTCAGTGTAGTAGAACCCAGGAAGGAGTTGAATTGATTATATTGGGATTTATCGGATATTTGGCTTGTTGGAGAGTCTATTCACCTTTTTCTCACTCCTAGGACTGTCTAGGAGATGACTACGCCAGTGGGAACGCCTTGAATACGCTCGGAGTACCTCAGAGAAATATATTATTGTCTTTCTGCTTGTGTATCTCTTTGTTTACGGAGAAAGTGTTGAGTTGGGAATAAACCACTTGTTGCATGCATTGGAGATAAGGGAATTGGATAAAGGGTTATTGCAGCGAACAGCGGATTATTACAGCATACATCGACAGCGTCAGCGGGCTCTAGGGAGTTCACAGTCACCTTTAGCTATAACATAGTAAACATCGGAATTACAGTGTCAGCAGTCCTACCGAGATAAGCAAACCACTCTGGAGTTAAATTCACTAACCCTTGTTGTAAACCCAACCTTTCCAATGCCTTTAGATCGTGTCAAAGCACCTAGAATGGTCAGGACAAAAGTCCGTATTGCTGAATTAGCACAAAGTCTTCTACATAAATTGTATTGAACCAAATTGCAGCAACCTAATACCTGGTTGGAACCCCGAACTTGCCACGTTGGAAGTGTGGATTTGTTGTGTGATTTTAGGACTTAGTTTGGTTAGTTTGGTCTCGCAAGAGTCAGCTTACTAAGCATCACATTTTCACGTGCAGTTTTGCACGCCGCGCGTCACTGAAGTGGTGGGGCGCACAGCACCCCACCGCGCTCTTGTAAGGATAAGAATTGTAATGGCACGCATCTCATTGTGTGATGGGGCTTCAGCTGGAGGAGCAGCAGTGTTTTACCCCGCTAACGGTTACTCATACAGGAGGGTCTTGCATTTCGATGTATTGGCGACGGGCTTACATCTGTTGGAGAAGCACCAGACAGCGATGGTGGGGTGAACAAACAAGCTGCGCTGCAAGGTCTTCGCCTGGATCAACATCCAGCGATTGTTCTTCCATGTCGTTGAGCTGCTGCGCAAGGAGGAGGACGAGGTGTGGGCGCATGAGGCAGGGTCATAGCTGGTGCTGGGGGTGAAGGTCCACAACATCGACCTGTGGCTGTCATTGGCACTGAAGCGGAGATCAGGAGAAGCCAGCGCAGAGGACCGCTGCACGCTCGAGATCTTGGCCTGCAAGTACTGGCTGCGCGTGGGGCAGGCAAACGAAGCGCTGCATGACATCCGGCCATGCGGACCCACCTGTATATGCTGAAGGATCACCATGCAAGGGGGGTAAGGGCCAATATGAGGTCGAAGACGAAGATTGAGGTGATCGAGGAGCAGGTTTGGCGGTGTGAGGGTTCCATACACTCTGTGTATGCCCTCGCGCACCAACGAGGCTGTGACGGACTTGACATGACACAATCACCCGATTTGGACTACAAGAATCCGCATTTGGACATTCCTCCAGGAATCTCACTCGCTGCGCCCCTTCCCGCGGGAATCCACCTTGTACAACACTAACCGCACCCCCAGCGACCTCTTCCCTTGGGATCTCATATAAATCCAATGCTACAAGCATCCTCACAAATCCAATGCTACAAGCATCCTCACATACTCAATCCCACGGGATTTCGCACACGTCACCACAGCGCGATACAACCAAGATCCCACAGGATTACGCCGTAGCTCGCGCACCACGAACCCCCCAGACGTCTTGAATACCACCTACAGTTCGGACTTTACAAGATACAGGCTCTACTCATGGGAATCCTCCGGAATACGCCCTCAGAGAGGCCTGTATCCTCGCACTCCGCCCACGAAGTGACAACCACCGAGCTCCCGCCGGATAGAGGACGGACACCGACAGCAGGCGGGACGATTCATCCATGTTAGGACGTGTTCCAGCCCTGAAACACGACCCAATGAGTCCACATCCCAAATCCTGCTGGTCTGTCAGCGAATCCTGCCGAAATCAACTGTTACAACGAGGTTTTGACACCAAATCCCGCCGGATTTGCTGACACAGCGATTCTATATGCCGAACCCTTGGGGATTGGCGCTCTCTATCCGCTGGGATCGTTCTCTAGGGAAGGTCTATGGTGCGACGGGGGCCGAAGGCTGTGTAGAGTCGGAAAAGGTATAAAAGGACCACCCATTTTAGCCAGTAGTCAGTCAATTCTTGGGCAAGAGTTTTCCCCCACTCTTCAACCAGTGTACCTTGTCCCCCCAATACAAGAGTTGATCACACACACACACACACACACACACACAAGTTCACACTTGCTCTAGGGCACTCTACTCTCCTCCCACACTTGCAGCTCCTCTTCAAAGAGCTCGCGCTTCATCATCCTCGAAAGCCTTACCTGTACCCACCTTCCTACGCAGACACATCGTTGTGCAGTAGTGTGAACCTTGTAAAGGTCTACATAGCAAATCGTCTACGACCGCAAGGACGTACCAAGCAACACCATCGCTGTACGACCAACTCTTGTTGACGTTAAAGCCACCACGGAATCCCCGACTTGGAGGATTCACGCATTCAGTCTCTCGCCCAGCACCTAGGGGAAAGGTGTTAAACCGAATCGAAGAGGAGACTTTAGGAGTTTCAGACCGTTCACCACTGACCTATCTGAACAAGTATTTCTATATTCTAAACCATCCATTTTGTTAACCACACAGTTCCAACCGAGTACACCATCCGGACCAACATACCTGTTTCTCCACCGCCACCCTCTCTAAACTAGAAACCATCTGATATAACCCCTAGAGGACGAACGCAGCTACACCGCGAATACCGTCATCATTTCACACCGTAGCACCGCGGTCCTTATCACAGCGGGCCTCCACTCAATACTGGCGGCGCTGAAGGTGTTGGGGACATGGTTAGGGTGACAGGAGTGGGTAACAGTGTGATAAGGACAATGGTGCTATGGGTGTGAATGGGATGGTATTCAGTTGGTAGCTTGGTCGTCCTCTAGGGGATGATACAGATGAAATCTGGTTGGAGGAAGTGGTGGATACATGCTCTGGTGGTTCCTGTTGGTTGACATTTGAGAAATCGCGAGATGGTCAGTGCAAAATGGGGTCAAAGGTGAAATATACTCGTCAGGCTAGCTGTCTTCTAGCTTCCTGAACTCCTAAAGCCTTCTACTTCTCTCTAGGTCAACACCTTTTCCCCAAATGTGCGAGGCGTGAGCTGAGATGTCGGAATCCGCCAAATGGAGGCTCTGTAGGTGACTTTAATGTTGTCGAGGGTTAGAATACGGCGAGGGTGTTGCTTGGTACGTCTGTGTGGTCGCAGACAATTTGCCTAAGTTGATGTCTTTACAAGGCTTCCACTACTGCATGACAGCGTGTCTGCATAGGAAAGTGGCGCGAGTAGGATGTCCGATGGTGGTGAGCACAAGCTTCTGGGGGAGAGCAGCGGTGGGGAGGAAGGTAGAATACCCGAAAGCAAGCGTGAACTGAGGTGGGGTAAACTTCTGTATTGGTGGGTCTTGTACACTTGGTGTAGAAGTGAGGGAGAACTAGAGACCCGGAAGGTACTGACTACTGTGTCTAAAATACATCCTCCTTTATACCATTTCTCGCTACACAGCCTCAAGGCGCCCGCTACATGTGCTACTTGCCTCGAGGCAGGCTCGTCCATGTGGTCAGTGTTGGCGTCTGGGCGAACGTGAGAGCAAAACCGAAGATTTGCACAAACACGAGCTGCCAATTTGAATTTGGAGGTCGACTTGGTCAAACATGAGGGTCTAGACTGTAAGGAGTGGACACCCTGTTCCATGGTTCAGCTGTATACAGGGTGTGGGCTCCCGCGATGTGTCAGTGCCCTTGTTTTGGGGGTAAAAAGTGGTGGGGATGCAGTGTTTGACCAGAGTTCTCCTGCAACTGGTGGTGCTACGCTCACGAGTGTCCTGGTGCATGGTGATTGTGAAATTTGAGGATGTGACCACTCTCTTTGGGGAATTGCCTTCTAACCAGTGGTTGGAGTCGTTTAGTGCAAGTGCCGTGTCAATAGGGTTGCCTCCTGTTGGTCTGCATCCCCATTGAAGGAGTTTCACAACCTCGAAAGGTCTTGTCTATGGTGTGTGTGAAGTGGGTATGGTGTGTTTGGTGAATTGCAGCTTTTTGCCAAATCGGGTTTCCTGGTGCTTCTGGATTGGGGAATTGCCGATGTAACATTGCTCCTGCACTTCGGGCAGCCCCCAACTAGTACCAGGTAGGGTTGTATGGAGCATCTGGAATAAATAACCCAGTGGTGCCTCAGCCCAAGGGTGAGGCCCATGGCTCTCAAACCATGGGCACACCCGCCTTTTTCTTTTTCTTTACCTTTGGGCTTCCCCAGAGGTGCCTGGGCTGCCCCTTTATTCTGCCTGGGCTAGCCCGCCATTGTCACCTGTCACACTGGTGTCTGGGGTCTTTTTCCAGCATTTTGGGCCTGCCCAGTGGTTAGCGCTCTTTTCAATTTTTTGTTCGCAATTTTTGCGGGATTACGGTGCTGCACAGCCACCCAAAAAATAGCACCATCCACTGCAGGTTAGGCTACCAGAGAACAGAGAAGAACGAGAACAGGGCTTGTATCACATAATAGCTCAACCTTTGGTAAAATACAATGCACTAGTGACAGGGT
The DNA here is from genome assembly GCA_029204335.1 of Mycena vulgaris. Taxonomy (NCBI): domain Eukaryota; kingdom Fungi; phylum Basidiomycota; class Agaricomycetes; order Agaricales; family Mycenaceae; genus Mycena; species Mycena vulgaris. The sequence goes on from JARGYA010000322.1 coordinate 107,935, forward strand.
ATATATAATGAGACAAAGATAATATGGGATATGAAAGAGGTGATAGCATGATAAGAGGTAATTATATAGGCAGTAGCAATATTACAGTTTTTCGTCAATGTTCGTTCATACATGTGAGAGGGTCCTAGAGTGCACTTATGTGAAAAGAAAAGACAATGAGAAGCAGAACATAAAAGCTTAGTTTATGTTACATCTTACAGGATGCTAGAGTGCAGTTATGTGAAAAGATAACACAATGAGAATATAAAAGCTTGGATGACTAGTGCTGTATAGACAGAAACATCCGTACCATTCCAACGGAACTGTGTTTTGCGCCCCCATATTCCACTGCCTGTGGGGCCGCCCATCCGTATTTTGGCGGAGTGGTGGGCACACCCATCTCCCTCATTTTATCTGTTGTGGGCCTGCCCACCTCCCTTATTTTCCTGGGTGGGGCCACCCATCTCCCTCATTTTATCCGCTATGGGCCTGCCCACCTCCCTTATTTTTCCTGGGTGGGGCCGCCCATCTCCTTTATTTTTCCAGCTGTGGGCACACACCCACCTCTCTGATTTTTAGCTGTGGGGCTGCTCACCTCCCTAATTTTCCTTTGGTAAGCCTGCCCAATTGTTTTCTTAGTAGTATATGATTTTTGTCCCACCCATTGAATGAACTCACTGATAATTACCATACAGGGCCCATAGCGGTTGTTGCCAACTGTTTGGTTCACACATCGAGCTTCATCTTTAATTTCTTTTTTGTATCCTTGCTGGTCTTGTTAGCTGTAGCAGAACAGGATCAGATATATATATACAGTTTTGTAACATATATTATACTGTACTTAATGTTATTTCAATGTTGCACTTGACCTTCGGACATCACTGCCTGTCAAACCAAAACGAATGCAAACAACCACTACGAACCCGATTAGGGAATTCATGATAATCTTATCTCACTTCTCTTTCTTTCTATCATCGTTGGTCTTGTTCACTTTCACTGTATTAAAATGGTGTTAGATAATATACACAATAACAGTGATATAACATGCAATATATTTCTAAATTGAATCATACACTTCACCTTCGTTTGTCACTGCATGTCAAACCAAAACAAATGCAAACAACTGCTACAATCCCGATTTGGTAATTTATCATAATCTTATCTCGGCGGTCTTATATCACTCAATCAGATCAAAACACAGTGCAAGTGGTAAGAATATGACACCTCAGGCTTCCCCCACCTGACCCCCATAGGGCCAAATTTTTTAGGGTAGTTAATTGGGCCTATGGTGGGTGTTTCTAAGTGGGTATCCCATGCTGCATGGGACATCCCATGCTTTCTACTGTTTTGCCTTGGGATGTCCCACAGGTATTGTATGGGACATCCCTCACAGGTTCAAAATCCTCTTTGGGATATCCCACTGGCCCATTTGGTGGGTAGGACCCCTGGGACCAGCCGGGCAGAAAAAATGCATTTTTGGGCCCATTTATGCACCATTTTGCATGATCTATAGTGATCTATGAAGCTGTTCACTGGGGCTTTCATGCCATGGTGCAGCGGGTACATTTGGGGGGTTTTTTCTCCCAACCAAACTGCAATATGAGTATGCTGGCCTGCGCTCAAATGGCGAAATATGGATACCCTGGCCCATGCTCGAATACTGCAATACAGGTATGCTGGCCCACACTTGAATAGTGAAATACGGATACGCCAGCCTGCACTCGAATACTGAAATACAGGTTCGCAGGCCCATGCTCGAATAGCGAAATACGGGTACGCTGGCCCGCACTCGAACAGTGAAATACAGGTACACCAGCCCACACTCAAATACTGCAGTACAGGTACATCGGCCTGCACTTGAATAGTGAGATACAGATACACCAGCCCACGCTCAAATACTGCAATACAGGTACACAGGCCCATGCTCAAATAGCGAAATACAGGTACGCCGGCCCATGCTCAAATGGCAAAAATACAGATATGCCGGCTGGCGCTCAAATCCTGCATACATTGACCCACACTTGAATAGTGAAATACAGATATGCCAGCCTGGGCTCAAATACTGAAATACAGGTTCGCAGGCCTGTGCTCACCACTCAAATAGCCAGATACAGATACGCTGGCCCACACTCAAATAGCGAAATACAGATATGCTGTCCCGCACTTGAATAGCAAAATACAGGTACACTGGCCCGCGCTCAAATAGCAAAATACAGATATGCCATCCTGCACTCAAATACTGAAATCTGGGTTTGCAGGCCTACACTTGGATACCAAAGACGGGTTTGCCGGCCCATGCTAGGCAGCTCCAATTGCAATAATGTGCTCTTCCATACACCAACACTATCCCCACACCTCACTTTTTCTCCAGACAGCCCACATTTCTTTTTTTCTATTTCTTCCTCTTGGTAAGTACACAAAATACATAGTTTGCCTGCTCACACTTCAGTATTGTATTGATATATCAATAATTTCTGATATGGACTGGACAGGATGTCCCAGGTATTTCTATTCCAAGTGGGATGTCCCTCCCATTTTTTGTTAAGAATGGGGCATCCCATGTATTTTATATCAACAATGAGATGTCTCAATGATTTTCTATCAACAATGGGACGTCCCATTGATTTTCTATCAAGAATGGGACGTCCCACATATTTTTCTGTCGAGAGTGGGATATCCCACATATTTTCCTATCAAGAGTGGGATGTCCCATGTATGTTCTATCAACAGTGGGATGTCCCACCCATTTTTCATCAAGAGTGGGACATCTCATCTGTTTCCGTGAGACGTCCCTCACTATTTCTGACATAAGTGAGATGTCCCACTCTGGCTAGAACTAGCCAGAGTGGGACATCCCATCTCTTTTCTATTGCCCATGGTTTTCAGTCACAGGCTTTTACCGGTCAATTTGGTGGATAATTCCCAGGCATATACATCAAGTTTGCCATCATTTATTGCTGGCTCTGGGAATTTATTTTGCATTTTGCACAACAACCAGGGGCTCTTTTACCAAACCGTAAACACATTCAGATAGGCCTCAGCAAACTCTACAACTTTGATTTTGGGTGTATTTTTAGATATATACCACCAACTTCCTTTTTTGGCCACCACACCTTTGGCCGAAAAAGGGAATTTCACTGTTGTTCCCCTCCCTGGCTCGGAATTTGATCATTTTGGATGTTCTAACTGGCCAGGGGGTAATGTTTAATACCATAAAAAATGAACTAACACACAGTTAGAAGTAATGGTGCCTTGTAATAGGGATATAAAGAGGAAGATAGCAAATTTAGCTCTAAACTCTTATATCTTTGTAGTATAGCCATGCAGGCTTTGGCCAGCCACTTTAAGTTGCTTGTGAGTGGTAAAGGTATGTGGGGAAATACCATAATAGACTCCCAAGAAGAAAGAGTGTAGATTTTGACCAGAATAGAAAATGCTATAATTGCTCTATTCTGGGGTTATGCAATGATCCATGAGGCAGCATCCCTACTCATGGAACAATTGTTACATATAGAAATCTGTCTGGTGGGTTTCAAACCCACAAACCAGTCTACAGGTGACGATCAGATGTGAAAATGTTCAATATGCATCCTTACCTTCCCTAGCATGCCTGAAAGACTTGGAACAGAAGAAAAGAGTTCAAAGAGGATTTCACAAGCCTTCTTGAGGTTGGGATGCAAAAATTGTGCCAATATATAGTCTGGAAGTTTCAGAATGTCAGATGACATTTTTCGCTTATTTGGTGAATAGGGCACCAAGCAGAGCAGCTACTGCATAATAAACACGAAGAAGGGGAAGAGCTATGATGAAAGATTCATATTCAACTTTATTTGAAGAAATTTGGTCAAGTTTCAAGTTGATTGTGTTTCCGAGTACATAACATTTAGTGTACTTGTTATACATGGTTGAAAACACCATCTGGCCAAATCTTGACCAAAATCCCTCAAATAAAGGCCAATATAGGTCTTTCATCATGTCTCTTCACCTTTGTATTGTTTATTTCACACTACTAGCTCTAGATAGAGCACAATTCAACAAAGAAGCGAAAAATGTCACTTGAAATTTTGGAACTGCAAGGCCATATATTGGGATAATCTTTGGCTCTAAATGTTTGAATAACTCGGAAAATCGGTTCTAGGTCCATAGCACATGGCCCACAATGGTGGCCCATGGCAAATGGGGTGAACAGTCATTCAGAGCATGTTCATCTTCAATCTTGCCATGGCAATGCAAAACGAGATCAATAACCTCACCATTGTGTTTATATAAGTGGTATATGTATTAGCATTCTAAATACAACCACTGAGGTGACTATGAGCCATGGGAATACAGCAGTCATGTGTTTTCTACTATGGCCAAAATATGCTCTCTTGACTGGTCAAATCCTGTTCTACTACATGTGGAGCGTATCTCTGGCATAGATATATGAAGGAGTATGAGTGAGCTCTGAATCTCTGGCTGTATTCCAAAGATATCTTGGTTGGGAGCAGGTTTTATCATTTTGGGTATTATGAATACATTGCTGGAGTCTAGTGCTTCTGAGTGTGTTCTAATTTACTTTTTATAGTATCAAACATTACCCCTGGCCAGTTAGAACATCCAAAATGATCAAACTCTGAGCCAGGGAGGGGGAAAACGGTGAGATTACCCTTTTGGGCCAAAGGCGTAGTGGCCAAAAAAGGAAGTTGGTGGTATATATCTAAAAATACACCCAAAATCAAAGTTGTAGAGTTTGCTGAGGCCTATCTGAATGTGTTTACGGTTTGGTAAAAGAGCCCCTGGTTGCTGCGCAAAATGCAAAATAAACTCCCAGAGCCGGCAATAAATGATGGCAAACGTGATGTATATGCCTGGGAATTATCCACCAAATTGACCGGTAAAAGCCTGTGACTGAGGTAGAAGGTGTTGATTGACAGGCAAGTGCTGTCAATCAATCTGCAGCCCAATGCCGAAGGTGTATAAGCAGGTACAAATAAAGAAACCCCATGCCATTGATGCCGGAACCGGCAGTAGCATGCTGGGAATAGCAGGGGAAGGGTGCACATTATAATGGTACTACAGGAACTGTTGATGTTATTTGTTGAACTATGGGATGTCCCATAGAATGTCAGTGGAATTGAAACTCCGTGGGACGTCCCATGCTCTTTATTGAACCATGAGACATCCCACATGCAGAAAATAAGGTGGGATGTTCCATTTTTGACGTCGCATGGGACGTCCCATGTGTCTGTTATGAAAACATGGGATGTCCCACGGTACTTTCTGAGTGCGAGGGAGATCCCACTCATATTTGGTCTTAGATGGGGCATCCCATGTGTGTGATTTGAAACCATGGGACATCCCATGTGTCTATTTGAAATTATGGGACATCCCACATTATTTTCTGCATGGAAGGGATGTCCCATTCATTTTTAGCCTCGCATGGGACATCCCATGTGTCTGTGTTGAAAACATGGGATGTCCCACCCTTATTTTGTGAAAATATGGGATATCCCTCTGTCAGGGGAAATGAAGTATTCATATTTCAATATTTGAATGTAGGCCAGGCCAACACACCCATATTTCTCAGCAATTATAAAGTCTTTAGGGATATGAGTTCAAATAGCACTTGGACACAATTGAAGGACTTGGAGGAGATAGTGTACTGAGAAGAAGAAACAAAAAAAGAACCAGTGTACCTGTATTGTGGTATTCAAGCATTGAAGGACGTGGGGAAGATAGTGTACTGAGAAGAAGACAGAGAAAAAGAACTGGCATACCTGTGTTTCGATATCCGAGCGTGGGCGCACGTGCCCGTGTTTCAATATCCGAGTGTGGGCACACGCACCCATGTTTCAATATCCGAGGGTGGGCCAACGCACCCATGTTTTGATATCTGAGCATGGGTGCATGTACCTGTGTTTTGGTATTTGAGCACGAGTCAACATACTGTGTTCAAACACAGGCCAAAGTACCTGTATTACAGTATTCGAGCGTGGGCCGGCATACCTGTATTGCGGTTTGCTCGAAAGAAAAAACCCGCCCCAATGCACCCGCTTCACAATGGCATGAAAGCCCCAGTGAACAGCTTCATAGATCACTATAGATCATGCAAAATGGTGCATAAATGGGCCCAAAAATGCATTTTTTCTGCCCGGCTGGTCCCAGGGGTCCTACCCACCAAATGGGCCAGTGGGATATCCCAAAGAGGATTTTGAACCTGTGAGGGATGTCCCATACAATACCTGTGGGACATCCCAAGGCAAAACAGTAGAAAGCATGGGATGTCCCATGCAGCATGGGATACCCACTTAGAAACACCCACCATAGGCCCAATTAACTACCCTAAAAAATTTGGCCCTATGGGGGTCAGGTGGGGGAAGCCTGAGGTGTCATATTCTTACCACTTGCACTGTGTTTTGATCTGATTGAGTGATATAAGACCGCCGAGATAAGATTATGATAAATTACCAAATCGGGATTGTAGCAGTTGTTTGCATTTGTTTTGGTTTGACATGCAGTGACAAACGAAGGTGAAGTGTATGATTCAATTGAGAAATATATTGCATGTTATATCACTGTTATTGTGTATATTATCTAACACCATTTTAATACAGTGAAAGTGAACAAGACCAACGATGATAGAAAGAAAGAGAAGTGAGATAAGATTATCATGAATTCCCTAATCGGGTTCGTAGTGGTTGTTTGCATTCGTTTTGGTTTGACAGGCAGTGATGTCCGAAGGTCAAGTGCAACATTGAAATAACATTAAGTACAGTATAATATATGTTACAAAACTGTATATATATATATCTGATCCTGTTCTGCTACAGCTAACAAGACCAGCAAGGATACAAAAAAGAAATTAAAGATGAAGCTCGATGTGTGAACCAAACAGTTGGCAACAACCGCTATGGGCCCTGTATGGTAATTATCAGTGAGTTCATTCAATGGGTGGGACAAAAATCATATACTACTAAGAAAACAATTGGGCAGGCTTACCAAAGGAAAATTAGGGAGGTGAGCAGCCCCACAGCTAAAAATCAGAGAGGTGGGTGTGTGCCCACAGCTGGAAAAATAAAGGAGATGGGCGGCCCCACCCAGGAAAAATAAGGGAGGTGGGCAGGCCCATAGCGGATAAAATGAGGGAGATGGGTGGCCCCACCCAGGAAAATAAGGGAGGTGGGCAGGCCCACAACAGATAAAATGAGGGAGATGGGTGTGCCCACCACTCCGCCAAAATACGGATGGGCGGCCCCACAGGCAGTGGAATATGGGGGCGCAAAACACAGTTCCGTTGGAATGGTACGGATGTTTCTGTCTATACAGCACTAGTCATCCAAGCTTTTATATTCTCATTGTGTTATCTTTTCACATAACTGCACTCTAGCATCCTGTAAGATGTAACATAAACTAAGCTTTTATGTTCTGCTTCTCATTGTCTTTTCTTTTCACATAAGTGCACTCTAGGACCCTCTCACATGTATGAACGAACATTGACGAAAAACTGTAATATTGCTACTGCCTATATAATTACCTCTTATCATGCTATCACCTCTTTCATATCCCATATTATCTTTGTCTCATTATATATACCCTGTCACTAGTGCATTGTATTTTACCAAAGGTTGAGCTATTATGTGATACAAGCCCTGTTCTCGTTCTTCTCTGTTCTCTGGTAGCCTAACCTGCAGTGGATGGTGCTATTTTTTGGGTGGCTGTGCAGCACCGTAATCCCGCAAAAATTGCGAACAAAAAATTGAAAAGAGCGCTAACCACTGGGCAGGCCCAAAATGCTGGAAAAAGACCCCAGACACCAGTGTGACAGGTGACAATGGCGGGCTAGCCCAGGCAGAATAAAGGGGCAGCCCAGGCACCTCTGGGGAAGCCCAAAGGTAAAGAAAAAGAAAAAGGCGGGTGCGCCCATGGTTTGAGAGCCATGGGCCTCACCCTTGGGCTGAGGCACCACTGGGTTATTTATTCCAGATGCTCCATACAACCCTACCTGGTACTAGTTGGGCCGCTGCCCGAAGTGGCTCCTGCGCGAGGGCATACACAGAGCGTATTCAGCCCTCACAGCGGCACTGAAGGAGCTGATCACCGACGACATGCGAGGGATGCCGCAAGAGAGCAGAGTGACCTGTCGATGCCAAAAGGGGCATTCAAGGGAGCGGAGATGGGGGTATCGGCAACTGCGAAGGGGAAGAGGTAGAAGATTATATGGCCAATGTCTTGGATCTGGCTTGCGCAGATCAAGAGCAGGAAGCCGGGCGAGCCAGAGCAGCAGGATGAAAGTACGTGCGAGGTTTTGAGCGGGTACATGGGAACTTACAAGACAGCAGCATTGCACATTGAGTGGGCGAAGACCCGAGCGAGGTCCTTGCAATGGTCTGAGGAGGTGGACTTGCTAGAAGAGGAGATGTGACACATCCAGCAGTTCTTGCTGTAGGGGTCAGATTGGTGACTGGAGAAGGTTGGGGCACGGTGTTGAGTGGAAAATTAGTTTCCCTTGGGTTCCCTCTTCAAGGAATAACCAAGTGTTCTGGTTCTCCAATCGAAATTCCCTTTCTTAGAATTTGGCGGTGATTTCTAAATAAGGAAACAGCAGTACTCATTGGTCGGCGGCTATATGTGAGGTCTTTCCTTAAGACCTATAAACAGGGAACAGCGACTGGGGCTGTCCCAGTTACGGTTTGGCTGAAAAGAATGTGATGAACTTGCTGAACTTTCCTTACGTAGAATTAAAAGCTCAAGAAGAAGCACAAGTAAACAAAGGAAATTAATATTGACTTCTGGAAAAATACAAAGTTGGGTGTTCAATAGAACTACATAACCGAATCCACCCTTCTTTTATATGCCTCTTTCGTGACTCATTCTTCCCTTTGACTCACTTTATGAGTCATTCTGACTCCATTCACTATGTTTCCCATTTTTCCCAACCGGTGTTCGGAACCCATGTCCCGATGACTCAGCATGAGTCATGTTATTAGAAAACCGAATATTTTATTGAGTGAAGATTATTTTTCGATGCATACACTTTATAAAAAACAATTATTAGGTGGGACAGTGGGGTCTGGAGGATGGACCGCAGGTTGAGGGGGAAACAGTATATGTGATGTGGCAGGCAAGGCTCCAAGTAGTGATGTTCTGGCTTTGGCTTTGTCACAGGCCAGTCACAGGCCAAACCCGAGCGTGACAAAGCCAAAGATTTTGAACGGCTCCGTCCGGCCCAGATAAGATAACCTCAATATTTTTTACGGCATAGTTCGGCATTCTGAATCAGATGGCTGACTCGGATTTCGAAAAAAATCACAGGGTAAAAAATCACGTTTTGATTTTTGACCATATAGCACATGGATCAGGAGGAAATTGAAGTCTAGACCAAGAATATAGTGTCAGATCTTGCCCAAATGAAGTGACGCGGCCAGGAAATTGATTTGGGTCTCGATCAAAAGCCAATCAAAAGCCGTGGCTTTGTCACAAGCCAAAGCCAGAACATCACTAGCTCCAAGCAGACCTGTGGGTGCAGTTCGCAGCCCAGTGGATAATGGCGCAGCTCCCAGAGCTCATCGCTGCGGGGAGGGCTGGGACTGATGGGGCCACGGAGGAGGAGGGCTGCAGAGGGGAGGGCAATGAGAAGGCTGCAAGCGGGAGTAGTGACGAGGTTGGGTCGCAGGCGGGCATGGCGTTGGGCGCGGAGTAGGGCAATACAGGAGGAGACTCAATGCATTAGGGAGAGGGGCTCATCATTCTTTCGAATTTATTTGGCTACATTACAAGTTTCTCATGCACCTCATCAGAGACGACGTCGAGCATGGCCTTCACGTCGTTGGGTAAATGTGGTTATAGTAGCCAAATACATACAAATCGGTGGGCAGCACAACAGGAGGCTTCCCTACTGCTGGGGAGGTGTGTAGCTAGATGCTGGAATGATGCATGAAAACAGATCGGTGAGTAGAGTAGAGGCTTTCTATCAAAGTGATGCATCACTGATTAGAGATGAATGATTGATCATCCCCCCATACAGTGGTGCCCACTGCACTGATTCTGTACACCATTCCACCCTTGCAGTTCCTGTCCTTACGATTTATGCATGTCATCTTTGCCAATCATCATAATCTTGTCTCAATCAATATTTTGAGCTTGACAAGGCACACATATTTTTCTATGTCATCAAATGCAAGTAAAACAAATGATCCTCAAAGGCAAAGCGGGATTCAAAAAAACGGGTATAGGGTCGAAGAAAAAAAATTGACCCTCTGCCAGACCCCCCCCCTCCTAAGGAGTTTCCCACCCCTAGCGGCGGGCCTTCTCTCTGGGTCATGTGTGGACCCCACTGCATTGACAGCTTCCTAATCCAACCAACTATGCTACTACTCAGCCGTCTGGCTCTTGACACCAACAGTTTTTTTTTTCACCTTAGAGCTGGCACGCAAGTGTTTCTAAGAGCTGATCTGTGCACGTGAGGGTCATCAGTAGTCCAAATCAGGACAATGAAGTAGCACAACAGCATGCACGTCTTCTAGGTCTCATGTTCCACTCTCCTACCCTCTAATGACGTCTTACCATGCTGTGGGAGGCATTTTGAATCTCCCTCATACTACATGACAGAAGTTTTTCTCAGCCGCCCTCGGGACCCCTGAATTCGAAATTTTAATGCTGAAACCCCCTTGATGATTCTTGAATGATTCCGAGTCAGGAATGATTCAATAATTTTATTTGAAGTGTATCATGTTTGAGGATGTTAGGCATAAGTATTCTGAGCGCAGCTAGGGGCGGGCATGAGTCATAGCCACACATATGCAGGTCACTGGCGAGCACAAATGTGGGGAGAACCGGGGGAGCACCTCGCCAGACCTACTATTGATCGCGGTCTTCTGCAATATCATTTTGATGGCATTTGGATGGACTCCGCACACATTCATTTTTCAACTGTTGAGCTTCAGGTTGTGCAAGAAGTACTTGTAGCATGTGAGATGAGTAATCCAAAGTGTCTTAAGTAATATTTTAAGCACAATCAAGGCCGCGAGGAAGGCCCCGAGACAAGATAGGCTTATGCAAGATTTTTTACATCCGAATTTGGCGGGCGATCAATTTGCCTCAAAATCTGACTGTTGATTTTTCACAGGGCTCAAAACCCTCCCATTAATAGTATAAAGACTTCAGTGCCTATCTGCATCCTCTGAGACTCCTTAGACTGATCCTTTTTCCCGAGGCCATTGGGCTATAAATGAGACCCGAAAAGTGAAATATTGCATAAGCCCATCCGATTGCATAAGACCGCGATCGATAGTAGTCACAGCTGACTAATGTGACTACTCACACCTGTCCGGCTAGGTCCGGGGGGCGGTGCCTTCGGCTAGCGGGAGTGATTTACGTTTCCAAGCTAATTCCGGGACCTACCTCCAATTCTCGTCTGAGCGCTGGTGAAGGAATGAGAAACGCTGAAAAAAATGGCGTAGATGATTACTCTGCTTGAGGTTTGAATTAGATGATCTAAGTCAAGGCGAACATAATTTTGAATTTAGATTACATCTTTTGTGGATCGATGACAACTGCCTGGATAGAACTACATGGCAATCCAAGGATGTACGCTACAAAATCACTTTACGCGTCGTTACGCTGGCAGAAGATGCTTCCGATCGTCCTGTCCGTGAGGTCGTTTTCGTCACTCTCGTCGATCCGGAACACATCGCCCTGGCCGTCCGCGCCACAGTTTACGTCCCTGCGAATAATATTAATACGTCAGTACACCAACGGGAAGGGGCGCAAACGCACTGGAATCCGAGGCAGCTGTCCGATATGACCGTGAGAGCGGAGCCGAAGGGAGCCGTAATAACGGTGCACCCGTTAGTCCCGCCCGTTGCGAGATCGATGAAGTTGAGGGGCGTACAACTGCCTGACCCGTTGGTGCCGGTGCACTGGAGGGGTCCATTCGAGGGGTCGGCGCGCTTCTGCAGGAAAAATCGCGACCAGAGTGTAAGCTATAATTGAACACGGATTTGGAACATTTTGACTCGCCAGAGGAGATCCATAAACGACGCCAGAGAGGGAGAGGAAGGATGCGATTGCGAGTGCAAAGAACATGGCTGATTAGTAAGTTGAAAGGTGTCGGGAAAGGCAGAGGCAAATGAAGGAAAGGCGATTGTATGAAGATTGCGGACTCACCGGGCTCCTTTTATACCCTTTGCCTCGGTCTTTTGTGCCCGCGTCACGCATGCCAAGCCTCCTCATGAAACTCCGACGAAACGGAAGAAGGAAACCTGTGATGTACGGGCGATGAGCCCGAAAGCGGTAGGTGAGCCGAAGCAAGCCTAAGCGATCGAGACCAAACGAGCCTGATCGCCAGTGGACCGCCGCAAGAGTGCGAGTGAACGGGAAAAGAGGGATTGGGAGGGAGGAAGAGCAACAAAAAAGAGGAAGACAATCTTATCCCCCTCGTCACTTGCATTTAGGGAAGAATTGCGAGCGAAGCGAGCAATCAGATCTTTGAACAAGGTAAGGTTGTTAGAAATAGAGACTAAACAAAGTCAGACTAAAGTACAGCGCCACGTTAAGTGATGAAGGAAAAGGGAATACAACGGGCGTCTGAATCGGGAAGCTCACCTCAGCGTTGAAATAATGTCTGAGGTGAATACAGGATTCAAGGGTACAGACATCACAACTCGTTTCCGCGATGCTCAGTGCTGCTTCTTAATTCCAGATCTTTCAACATGTCGAACTAGTTCTAGGGCAAATCAAGGACCTTGATTTGATTAGCCGGGACGCCGAGGGTGTCGTGGGGGATTTTAAAGCTAAGGGAATGTCAGCATCAGTGTTCAAGTAGACTCAGAGACAAAAATGTCTCACGAATGAACTAAAACAGTGGAGCAGAATAAATCAGTGCACAACTCCGAGGTGAGACAACGGGGATGCACACATAAGGAGTGAAGTCCGGACCTCAAACGCTTTGCATCTTCCGACCCATACCGCTGTAACTGCATTCAGCGTTCATGGCGCCTGTCCGCCACTTTCCCTTTTGTCAAGCCCCTCAAGCAATTTTTCAAACCTCTTCCAAACCTCCCATGGTGCATATTCTTCAACGTCACTCCCTATCATTTTCTTGCTCGTCGTCATTGTACCCTCACCACTGCTCAAATTTCATCGCATCAAGTTCCGGCGCTCCAACTCTCTGCGCCGGACTTCGCAAGCACCGTCCCCTCACTCTACATCCGCTTTTGCACAACTCGCTTTTGTTCATTCCACAATCCACTGTTCAATGTTCTCTCCAGACCTCCAATCTTGAATGCTCTCATGGGCTGCACAAGTGTACCATAAATCTTGCCCTCAAGCTTCATTTAATCTGTTCTCCGATGCTCAGTATCTTCCGTGGACCAGAAACCTTGTACAGAACTCTGCACCGGGTTCGCCAGACAACGGCCAAAGTCTATAGTTGCACGTGTGTGACCCATATCGGCGGTCATCGCGAGATAATGTGTGCGACTGTGCACACATGTCAAGCCAGCTGAGGCGGGGGAGTTTGAATTTAATGTGAGAAATGGAAACTCGCCGACTATGTGGTCGGGGAATGACCGGTGTGAACTCGACGGGGCTTAGTCAGTACAGTAATTCAGTTGGTCATGGCATTCAAGTTGCGAATTGAGGTTGACTACGAGGAACTTCCTCAACCCAAGAGACAGAATCTGGCTCACTCACTAATTGAAGCTATAAAACTGCCCTGAATGAACCAGTCCACCAGGAAATTCAACATTGATCTCATGCAGTTTTTTTAGAATCAGAACCATAATTTGGGAGCCGAAATTCCCACCCCAGTATGTTAACTCCCGCGCATGGGTGGCAAGCCAAAGCTATCCCGGTTCGAGCCATTTACAACTATGTCCTTTTCAAGAAATTTCCGAGCGTGGATCAAGTCACCACTGAGAATTTTACTCAACCCGTTTCACACGCATGGGCAGCTGACCGCCCGGCTCACCCGCCACCTTCGGGTGCGGGCCCAAAAACATCGCCTTATCATATTTCGTCTCCTTCCCATCACGCGGGGAGAACACGAACTTGCGAATAAGCAACGACAGCACGATCTGGCGAATTCATCAATCAGTGCTTGGATAATTTAAATAAATTAGATTGAATACCTTCATCTCAGCGAGCGCGAAGCCCTTTCCCAAACACGTTCGCGGGCCATCGAGGAAGGTCATGGTGTGGTGATACCCAGGATACTCCTTGGCAGTGGCCGGCACGCCCCCCGCGTCGTTCAGCCAGCGCTCGGGCTTGAATTCCGCCGCGTCCGCGCCCCAAATGGACTTGGCGAGATTCGTGAATACGAGGGACGTCGTAAGCACCGCGCCTTTTTGAACGGGGAGTTTGTCGATGAATGTGCCCCATGCTGTGCGGATCGGTTTCGCGAGGGGGAGGACGTCATCTTCCAAGGCCTGTATATATGATATCAGTCTTGCGGATGTGTTGGGCTCTAAATACGCACCACGCGGGTGGACTCAGAAAGCACGGGGTGAAGGCGCAGGGTCTCGCATACGACGGCGTCGAGGTAGGGAAGTGCAAGGGACGTGAGCTCGTCGTAGGTGGGATCCGTCGTCGAGAACAACGAAAGCTCCGCCCTGAGGCGGTCCTGCGTCTCTGGCTTCATCGAAAGCTCTACGAGTGCCCACTAGGTTCGAAGGTCAGTGATGGTCCTATATTCTCCGGATAACGTGCCTTGATACTACCTGGTTGAAATGGTCAGTTTGAGCATCAGGTTGAAAATACAGGACGTACTCGCCGTCGTCGCAAACCCTGCCAATAGTGTGGATTTCGCCTTACGCAATATTCAAGCAGGGGATACACATCGAGGAACGGTACCTATATGTACGCGAATCTGCTTGGGGGATAGTTCCTTTGCGTTGACTAACACCGCCGTCAGTGCGAACTTGCATTAAATTTACTTTAACCCACTCACGCAAGACGCCCAACGCGGACTCGGGGTTGCCTTCCCCGATTCGACCGGAATTTGCCGCATCTGTTAGTCCATCTACGACTGCATCCATCGCGTTCGAGAGATCTGCGACCAGGGCGCTGCGGGGAAGGGGGAGTTTGAGAAGGATTGGGTACGCTTGCGAAAGAAGCAATATCTTGGACACGTTTGGCGAGGGTTTGGAATGGCCCACAGCAGTGAGTGCAGTCAAAACGTCCGACTTCTCGCCCTAAAGATATTTTAATTGAATTATGGCCTGTTTTACTAGACTGATCTCCACCTCGAGAGATTTGAAGTCATGCGCGAAGGCAGTGAGTCCGATGACGTCGAATCTGGGTGGGACATACAGTTCGTGCTGTACTCAGGAATGTAATAATTGAACGTACGACACATTATTGATCCTGCTGGGTCGTCAAAAGTGTACCTCGATCGAAGAGGAATAAATACTTGCCATTCAGAGACGTCCACAATTATTTCGTTGGCTGCACTGCCCTGCAACTCCGATTCCCAAGCCGCGAATACCTTTACAATCTGGATTAGGTCAGATTCAACAGAGAGTTAAGAGGGACGTGCCTTGTATGCTGTGTCGTACATGACTGAAGCGTACGTCTTCAGAGCCGCTGGTCCAAAGACCGGGTTGAGAATTTTTCTTTGTCTGGATTACAATTATTTAGTGTCGTGCTGAATATGCGAGGAGCCCAGCCGAACCGACTGTGCGATTCTCCGACCGCTATCAGCAGACTCATCGGGCCCGTCTACGCGGTACGTTCAGTGAAAAGGCCCACGTAAGGGACATGCGGCAGCACGCACCAGACTAGACAACTGCCGCCGCGCAAGTGGAGTGTGGCAGTACTTCCACGAGTCAAGCGCGTACACATGTGCGATGGCCTTTGGATCACAGACGACGATGCGGTCGGTTCCCAGAGGTCCGCGAACACGATACACAGACCCATACGTCTGCGCCCAGCCGTCGTAAAGGTCTGCGGGGCTCTGGGACCCCATGATTTCCTTGGTGTGTCCAAAAAGAAAGCTGTGGGAGGGCGGGCCTTGTAGACGAACTTCCCGTAGGCACTTGATGAGCCAGTACCCCGCAATAGCCGCCGAGCCGCACATAAAGCTCAGAAAGTAGGCCATGGGCGTTGTCTTGATGTTTCCAGTGTCACTGTGCTTGTTCTGCCGTGTTAAGAGTAGGGCTCTCATCCGTCGCCGTCTTCGACGGGACGACGAGCCGTTTCTAGGGGAACGGCCCTGTCCGTAGCGCAATTTTTGGGACGCATCGACGTCGACGGGCGCGGTTTTGGTGTTTGTGGCATCAAATTGCCTTAAAAGAGTGAAACCGTTTTTGGATTCACCCCATTTGGGTGAAACCGTTTTTGGTTTCACTCGAATTGGGTGAAAGCGAATGGAGATAAATGAAACTGAATAAGGGAATTTCACGTGCACGTGTCACATATGTTACACTCTGTGACATGCGACCGAAAATGAAGATTTGATCGTTCTTCCTCAATTATAAATCCTTTCCTGTGATTCAAATTGGGAGGTCGAAGGGGGGAAAGTACCTTGCATACACTGGAAAATTCAGATCTATTTGGCGACCAATTGACTAGGAATTCTATCATATATATAAATTACCCTACTCTCCAGGTACTACCCGAAAATGGCACGGTAGGATGAGCTCCCAATTGTCCAGAACAATCATATTGATTGCAGTCTTGACAGACATTGCAACACAGAGTTTTTCTGCTGCTACCTCTGCAATTATCGTGCCCACATTTAAAGCAAAGTCGTCTTGGTTTCTTTGCTCCGTCTTCTGCAATAAATATGTCTGAGGTCTCCCGTTTCCTTGAGTTTATATCCCCTTCCATTGGGATATATACTACTGGATGAAGCCACATTTGGGAGACTTGGCCAACCTTTGTCATTCTGGCTAGTGAAGTTGATATCCGAAGAATAGCTGGGATCAGCAACAAAATTATGTGCAAATACTAGCAAGCCATCCACTTGTGTATCGGTGGGCCAATCAACCATCATATTCTGGCTGTCGTTTTGCTGTCCATCCCAGGCAAGATCAGCTTGAACACGAGTTGTTTGAGGCTGAGACGACTCGTGACTTAGAGGTGCTTGGAGTCGGGTGCCTGATCCACCAGAAGGAATATCAACTTGAAGCTGAGTTGCTTGGGACTGAAAGAACTGGTTATTTGGAGGCCCATAGAGTTGAACACCTAAAATTATTGGTTGTCTAAGGCCAGTGGGGACAGGAACATCTGTGGAGAGCTGGATAGCTGGCCCAGAGGGCATTCCAGTCACCCGATCATTGCTGCGATGTTTTCGCTGTAGAACCTGGACATTGGGTAATATCTGGGAGAGTGAAATTTTTCATTGGTACTACGAAGCCATTTCTGATGGTATGTCCGTAAATGTTCCTCGAGCTATTGTACTCTGTAAGAAAAATAAATTATCAAAACATTTCAAGTCGTACCTTGTAAAAAATGGTGTTCCCATTTACATCTTTATTCCATTGTAATGCACCCTGAGTTCAATCCGGGGACTTATTGGGCATGTTGAATGGAAGAAATGTTTGCATCATTGTGGTGAACTTTGTTTTCTCCTCAACCGAATGCACTGCAATCACAGCATATTTTGTGCCTTGATGTTCTGCAAGGTATGCATGCTTGCAGTTAGAATCAGTGGACTGTGAGCCGTTATCTGATTGTGGCAGGCCAGCTGATCACATGATGCTTGTCTATAGGGTGACCAATAAACAAAGATGATTGTACTGCACTTCTTGCTAGCAAGTCGTGCCTGATGCATAGCTGGTAAGTAAACCTCTGAATCTCTCCCCTTTCCCTTTCCTTCTCTTTCCTTTTTGGGCGGATTTTTTGTAATTCTTTTGGGATCCCACAAACACCGTTACCGAGCCCATCGACGGGGGTACGGTAGACCCGTAAACGGGTAACCCGTTGATGGATACATGAGGGTCCATCTAGCCCAAATGTGGGCGAAATCGACCTCAGCTTTGGCCGGTGCGGGAAGCAACCGAATTTGGGAGTAGAAGTAGGAGAAAAAAGCTTTTCTTTGCTGCCGGATACGGCTCGATACTGGTGGAGGTGCGTGAAATTATTAAAATAAAGATAATAAAGATACTAAAATATTGCGTGCGAGAAGGGAACTTCCGGAGCTCGGCCGACATGTACAGCCACAACAGCAGATACTGAAGAAAGTCGTTGGAGATACTCTTCGCGGCTCAGGACGTCGTATAGTAAATTTGATGTCAATCTATGATGTTTAAATACGTGCCTCAATTGTTTCTACAATTATTGGAGGTGTTCTGATTCACCAGTAAAAGTGCCAAGGAAATTCGGATACTGAGCGGAGTTCTGGATACCTAGCGGAGTTTGAATCTCGCCGGGATCCAGCCGATACCGACTTTTCTCCCTCTTCCACCGAATTTTGCAGTCAAAAAAACCAACGATTTTATTGCTCTACTTTGCTGCTCCCTCCGATTTATGTCCCCGGTCAGCACCCAACTGCAACCGCACTTGGTTTCAACTCGCTAATCGTGTTTCTTGCATTGTTGCACAGACTCTTGTCGCATCCTCAGACTTCCAGACCAATCCTACACCCATTTATCACTGGAAGAAGTCTTGAGGAAGTGTTATTTTATTCCCCTTGTCACTTCCAGCCCCAAAACATAGATGCACATAGTTGAATTGTCTTTCGGTTGCAGCCGGAACCAGCTGCAACTTGTTGGATAAATGGGATTGAGCTCTTCTCGAGGTTCAATGAGCAAACAGACCTCGTTAGGTCCATTTTCAGTCAACACTGCGCCTCAGACAGCAGGAAAATAAGAACACGACTTCGTGGCTTCGAACTCGCGCACAGTGACACTTGATGACCTAATTCAAACTCCGCTAGCTATCCGTTATCAGTATCGCGCACTGTCATCAGTATCGAGCCCCGGATACAGGTGTCGGGAATTACTACCATCAGTTTGTCATCGGCTTGGTCGGAATTACACGGTGCCGGCGCTCTGCCGAGACCAAGCCGACCCATTGTGACTTTTTACAAGTGTGGCTGTACAGTAAAAGATCACATCAATTGAGCTTTGCACCAAGCTTGCACCATGGCGCTTTCTGTAAACCACGAGCCTCATCCTCCTCCAACCCGCGCTGGATCCCACCTTCGTTCTCGTCTCATCGGAATCGAAGCAAAAATGGCTGACCTAGAGTCGCAATTGGCGTTTCTACGGGTCGAAAGGGAGGGGGTGTTGGACAGTCTACACTGCATAATCTATCCAGTCTTGACACTCCCACCGGAAGTCATCGCCGAAATCTTCCTCCACTACGTAGACATCCCCGCCTTCCGCTATAAAGCGTTGCGATTGGCGGGCGTTTGCAGGGTGTGGAGGGCCATAGCGCTCTCAACCCATGCACTTTGGAATCACTTTTATGCCGGTATTAGCACTCGTAATCCGGACCTACTATCCGACACTTTACGGTCCTGGCTTCCACGTGCGGGAAGTCTCCCTTTAAATCTGACGATCTATCTGCCTGTATGGCCAGATGCGGTCCTGTCGATCCTCGCCCAACACTCCTCGCAATGGTCCAGTCTTGAATTGCACTCAGGGAAGCCAATTTTCTTCCCCATCGACAGCATTCGCACCCCTCTTTCCTCACTCAAAAAGCTCAAAATCGCCGTCAACTGGCCTGATAATGGGCCGGCCCCCATATCCGCATTTCTTGACGCGCCGAAGCTTCGAGAGGCCCACATCGACCTGTCGCTCGCGCGAATATCACTGCCCTGGATCCAGCTCACAACTCTCGGACTTTCTCGCCAGTCTCCTACCGAATGCCTCAGCATTCTAGAACAAACGCCAAACTTGGAGGTTCTTACCTTCTCTGGGGTGGGCATGGTGACAGCCTCGGCCTCCCCACGTATCATGCCCCACCTCCGTACCGTCAAATTATCCAATCCTCATTCCACTCTCCTCGACCACCTTACTCTTCCCGCTCTCGAGCGCCTTGAACTCATGCAACTTGCGCCAGTCGGCTGCGAGGCGGTGAAAGCCCTCGTTACCCGTTCTGGATGCTCCGTGAAGGCGTTGCACTTGTTTCAGACGTCCTTCAACGAGGCCTACACCTGCATCTCTAACCTGCCTTCCCTCACCGAGTTCACAATGAGATTTCCTGAGTGGTCTACTGATGAGTTCACCACCCTTTTTGATTGGATTACAGAGGACCCAAATTACATGCCTGCCCTAGAGTCATTCAACATCGATTTTTGTGGGGCCGATATCGAAATCGGCCCATTGGTTGCCATGCTTTCAGCGAGATGGAGAGGCGTCGAGACAACAGCAAAACTCACGTCTGTCCGTCTTTCTGTCGATCTTCGGCCAGGTTACAGTCGCGTTGGTCGTTCGCAGCCAGCAGCCAGGGATGCGAACGTCGAGTGGGCTTTAGAGGACCTCCTCGCTTTGCGCGATGAAGGACTGAAAATGGACATCAATTCGCTGCCGAAATGGTCCACAGCCAATATCAGTTCACAAATGGTAGCTCTCGCAGTTTTCTCGTTCAATTCTGTCTGACTTTCTCCCTAGATGGAGAAGCTTGAGACCGATATTCCCAATTTTTGAACCTTCGCCGCCTATTGAATGAGCCCTCTATGCATTCCGGGTAGCGACCGACGATGTTGACGCCAAGACTGACCAGGCCTGGCTGATTCTCCTACCTTTAATTCTGAACTCGAGCTCGACAATTACTTAGTAGAATTCTCATTCTCATTTCCTTTTGCTTCAAGTTCCGAGTTTTATGGTGTGCATTCTGGTGGTCGCACAAATTTGATTCTTGATTCCATGTCTTCCTGAGGCCCTCACCCCGACCACTGCATTCAATGTTTCTTTCATGATGTTTATCAGGAACACCCTTCGAACGCAGGTCATTTCGTTCAAATCTGTCATGATCGTAGGGAATACAGTCGAACAAGGTTAGACCGCCAACCTGAATCAACTTCCAATTCCTAATTGAGCCGCCGGAGATCAATGCTTCGACTGCAATGACAAGCTCACTGCCCTCACTCTCGGAATTTGAACATTGATAATATTTGAGTCACAGAAAAGAGAATGAAATGCGAGAGTTGAACCACATCAGCAAGCACGGAATCTGCAACGCAATCAGCGCCAAGAAACTGTACCCCAATCGTTGATCCGGCGGATCATCGTTGCTTTGGCGCTGGCCGCGGTAGTGCTCTGTAGCACCGGGTAGCAGTGGCGCGGGAGGCCGGTAGTGCGATCGCTTCTGCGGGACCCTTGGCTGTGTGCAACATCACCTTTCGTAATTACTTACCAATTGCCGTCATGACCGGTCAAATCGGGGCGGCACTTTCAAATCATGGACTCCGTTCATCAATTCCCATGTCAACACATCAACATATAAGTATTGCTGGCAGATTCTCGTACAACATTTCTCTTCCTTTTCCCCCCACTATATGCTCCCCTTCAGTTCGTCCTCGACATGCGCCATTGCCTTAACAGCACCAACTGGGCGCTCCAAGAATCACCCCCCAAGACCTTCACAACCGCAAACATCCGCTCTTCTTGCCTGCGGCAACTGGCCACATCACACATTGCTTGCTGACGGACAAGACATCAAATGCTTCCTTCGCCGACGGACAAGACTTTCTTTTACTTAGCTAATGTTGCTCACTGACGGACGAGACAAGTGCAAGACATCAAGCGCTTCCTTCGCTGATGGACAAGACGCTACGGCATCAAGTGTCAATCAAGATTCCTCAAGTCGTGACGCAACACTCCAATCAGCCCTAGTCCCTCAAGTGTTACCTCTCCGTCCCACCACTTGTGTTCTACAGTCTTTAGTAGATCCATGTTTGAGGCTTCATCTGTATAGGTCCTCGTGGTCAGGTTTGTCGGCTGTACTGTATGTTGTATGTCGTTAGCCGTGCAATAGATCATTTCTTTCCGAATCCATTTAGTACGGTGTATTCCATCTGAGCTGGGCTGGAGAAGCCGGGAGCAGATGGAAAGCAAATGCAAAAAATGTGGCTGCAAACTATGTTGCTATGAACGGCTGGGTAGCGTCGCGTAGCACAGTAGCCGTGTAGCTCCCGTAGTCACATCAGATGCTACCGAGTGCTACGCGGACTACGAGCCACTATACCGTACAACCTATTTGGCAACCAATCTACCATGCTACTAGTGCAATGTAGCCTACCTAGCACTATATAGGAATTCCCGTGCTTGCTGATGCAGATTGAAGCTAGGGTAAAAAATCTCGAACGGTCGACCCATGAGCTGACCTCGAGTCGAACGAGGACCTTTCTGCTGAAGTCAATTTCCCCACTCTCGAGGATGTGCAGAAGCACGCCGCTGTGTCTCCAGGTCGTTATTCAACACGGCAGAATCAGACTCGATGAGTCACGCCTCCCACAGAGTGCCAGAAGTGGAGAAACTGAGAGCCTTAGATTGCATGTTGGAATTGTTCATTGCGTGTACGAAACAGAGTTCCTGAACTGTCCAAGTCGTCAAGTGAATCGTAAAATGTCCGTGCGTCTCATGTCGTAAAAAGTCCCGGCCCCTTATGCGGGCGTATCGCTCTCAATCGTGAACATCGGGCTTAAATTGCCCGAGTCGCCGAATACTGGACAAAGAGATGTCGAATGAGTTAAACGTCGCAGGGAAGGAATAGGTTAGACCAACGCACAAACGAGCTGGTAATCTCTGCCCGCCAGGACGTGCGGGACCTCGATCTCGAACCGCCCAGCGCGGAGATCAAAGCCCTTCGCGAGGATGACTGTTCAAGCAAATGAAAGTCGGAGGTTTGTCAACCTCCGACCACGGAAAATTCAAGGACACTTACACGGCGCCTCCAGGCCGCCCTTCGCCAGGAGCAGCATCCCCGCATTCGAGATGGACTTCGGCGCACCCGTCGTATCCCTACCAGTAAAGGAATGGCATCGTCAGCGATAATTCACCCGAGATATGTGGCGAACGCACCAGGTAACGTTATGCCGCTGGAACGACGTCCACACCGTCCCCGCGTGGGGGTACAAGATCGGCGGCACAAACACGTCCCGCGGCGTCGTCGGGCGCGCGCCCACCCCCCCGAGCACCACCACGATCACCGACACGAAAAGGCCGAAGTTGAGCTGCATCGTCGTGTGGATCCGAGACTGCGCGCGTGAAGTACCCCGGGGAAGACAGAAGTGCCCTGCAGGAAGGGGCCCACGTCGCCCGTTATATACCCAGGCTCCAGCCCGCGCGGGGGTGTATGTACGCCCGCGGTGCAAGCCCCTGACTGTTTTTAGCTCGAGAGGCCAGGGTCCTGGGTCAGGCGCGCGAGCCGGAACGCTATCTGGCGTTATTCTCGCGGCTCGTGCGGTCAGCTGGCTGAAACATGCGTGTAGGCGAACGGCGGACCTGAATTTTGAACACCGCGTAGGCGAATTTCGAAGCTTCCGATCCGACCATCGCCGACGGAGAACGTCGTGGGGTCGATTAAATCTTGGGGGTTGGCCAGGGAGAAGGAAAGGCAAAGAGGACGAGGGACTCGACTGGAATCCCAGGTGGAAACACGGCCAAAAAAAACGGCCGTAGTAAAGTTTCCGATCCACGCCCACTGCGCAAGGAGAACGTGCGTGGAGAACGAGAGTCACTGATCCGCCTTCCGCCGATAATTCCATTCACGGAGCTACTTTAAAACAGGGCCGTTTGGTACCAGGTAAAGTCTCGGATGCGAAAGAAAGAGATTAGTAGGAGACAGTGACATAGATCTCGCCGATCCGCTTCTTGCCCTCGTATCGCAGGAACGCCCAAACAAAACTAGAGCATCGCCTTGTAGTTTCGTGCAGTTTAGTCCCGGCGCCACTACGAAGGATTGTGAAGGAGATGATGGCGGGGAATGCAGACTCGGAGAACAGAAGTGACTCACTGATTGATCTTGATCCGCCTCCCCACCTCCTGCCTCTACTTACCCCCAGATCCACCTCCGTCTGCACTCACCAGACCCGACGAAGGGAACGAGAACGAGTAGGAATCAGTACAGTCTATTTTTGCAGACCCACAATCGCACAACAAAGATTATGGAATAAGATTAGTTCGTGTCCCCATCCCATCCTCCATCCTCCATTTCTCCACCTATCACCCCTCCGCCATAAGTAATCGAGGCGCGCCCTAAGTACGCGAGCCCCACCTATCTCCCGACATACTTGAGCTCGAGGTACCGCGCGGGTAAGCTGAGGCGCACGTCAGCGGCAGCGTCAAGGGAAAGGGGAGGGCGAAAAGAAACGTACTACACAATCCCCGCAAACGCGCCACTAAGCTCGAACCCGATATCCCCTCCGAACGGATTCGCCGCCCCGCCCACCAGCGCACCGATCTTCCCAATATACTAAACGCCACCGCATGAGCATCACTATCCAGAATCAAGGGAGCGGAAGACGAAAACGCACCCAAACCTGCGCCATCCCCATCGCAGTCCCCAGCGCGCCAAACAGGAATGCCACCAGCGCGGCGAGCCCAATGGGCGTCCGGTCCTGCCGATTCCACGTCTCCGCCGCCTCGTACCGCGCAAAGTCGCCCCCGCGGAAGACAAAGTGCTCGAGCAGCACGACGACGACGAAGATGCTCAGCCAGTACCCGAGCACGTTCATGAAGTTCTCGAGCGACGACGAGAACGAGTCGGCGCCTGCGATCGCGATGGGGATGTACTGCGCGTCAAGTTAGCGGGAGCGCCCAAGGAAGAAAGAGATGCACGTACGATGGCGGTGATGACGATGGGCCAGATAAGCCGCGGGACCTTCGCGAGCCACACGCCGATCACGCTGATCGACAGCCCCATCGAGTACACATCTACCCTCCTCGTCAGTACACGCACACCCGCAGCATACAAAGCGATGCGACGCACTGATGATATTATTCGCCACGACGCTGAGCACGAGCAGCACCATGCAGAACTTGCCAAAGTTGCCGACGACGGGGACGAGCACCGCGCCGAGTAGCCCGCCGAGCTCGTTCGCTTCGTACGCCGCCGTCCACGCGTCGTTCGACGGCGCCGCGCCGCCCGCGACGCACATCACCGCCGCGCCGAGCCACTGAATCAGCACCAGCGGGATGATCAGGCCCGTCTGCGTGTGCGTCACGATCAGTGTCCACCCAACACAACAAGCAGAAGAGCAAGGCGCACGTAGGTCCAGGCGAAGGTCTTCCACGCGGGCGTCTCGGCCGGCTGGTACACGTTGTAGTCGCTCGCGAGCGACACCCACCCGACCGCGAACCCGAAGATCACGCCGATGAAGGAGAGCACGTTCGAGGCCTCTGCCTGGCCGCTGCGGGAACGTCAGCGCGCGTTCGATGCGGGGCGCATTCCAAGGGAAGGCGCAAGCGCAATCCAAGGAAAGGGCAAAGGCGGCAGAGAAGAAACCACTCACGTCCCCATGGGCACATTAACGAGATGCTTCGCCGCGCAGCCGAGCACGATGAAGAACGTGATCGCCGTCGGGATCCACGACCACTTCTCGTAGATGTGCACGTACTTGTACCCGAGCATGCCGAGCGCGAGCGTGATTATCTGGAGACAGAGGGCGTTAGCATACGGAGGTGGAATTGGGAAGAGGGAGGGAAGGAGAGGAGGGCTGGAATGGAATGGACAAGTAGGAGCGAGATGCAGGGACGGGATCACGGAAGGCGGCGGACGGCAAGACGGCGGACGGCAAGACGCCGTCCGTCTGATACTCCACAAACCAGCCACACCTCTTCGTACACGTCCACGACGCACCCAACGAGGGCGCCGCGGACAGCGCCATCGCCGGCAAGGCCCCGCCTCCAAGACGACCCGCCCTTCGCGCTCTTCAGCAGGACAGCAGAAACCGCGCAGTGATAGCAGCGCCGTCTACGTCCCGCCTCGACACACCTCCACCTCGACGTCCTCGAGCCATCCTCCGTTCCTCTGTCTCGAGCGGAGGAATGGGGCGCAGACGATCACGAGCAGCACTCGCGTCGCTCTCCGCACGATAGCGAGGATCGCCCCTGCAGCTCCTGCACCTTCCTCCCCGACGACCGCAGGAACAAACTGTCAAAATGCGCCGTCCGCGACCGTCCCGCATCCGCAGAAAACGACACGCTGCACGTCCCGCGCTCGCTCCCAGGACAGCTGGGACAACTGGGACAACTAGGATCGCCACGACAGCTGGGACCTCCATCGCAGACGCTGCGACCGCTACTGTAGCGGCTCACAACGGCGACCGCGCTCAGCAGCCCGAGGCGCGACGTCGCACCCCGAGGATGCTAAGGAAGACGCGCACGAGCAGCGTACCCGAAGGTACCCTCCTGCGCCGCCGAGCAGTCTCCGGCTCATCCTGCCGGGCCTGCCGCAGGATCCCTCCTCCGGCACGCCCCGAACGAGCATCTCGCATAGCGCTCCACACCCGCGCCGACCGAAACCGGCCCGCGGTCCCACCCGCGACCGCCCCGACGCCCGCACCGGCGTCGACGGCCTCGAAGAAGACCCGCCCACAGCTCGCGCGCCCCCACATCCGCGCCGCAGGATACGAGGAACCGCCGCACCACGACCTCACGAGCGCGCCCCTTCCTTCGCTAACGCCACGTCCTCACCCACGTCCTCGGCCCACCACCCCAGCGCCCAGCCAGCGCACACGAACGACAACAAGCACACCCCCAAAAGAGTCCAACTCGGGACACGCAAACAAGGGAAGAAAACGGAAAAACGAGGAGGAGAGAAAATAGGAAGAAAAAAGAGAGAAATGGGAAGAAACGCACAGCGATAATGACCACCCCCGCCGCGTCCGAGATGGTATCGTCCGCGACGACGCGCAGCGTCTGCGCGCCTGCGATCGTGTTGATCGCGCTAAGGAGAAGGGGAGGGTTAGCGAGCGGAAGGGAGGGGGGGAGGAGGAGTAAGGGGGGAAGGAGAGGGAGGGAGAGTTAAGGAAGCGTAGAAAGGCACCACCGCGAGCCTGCAGCTGGTACGGCTGGTACGGAGGGACACCGCCCGCGCGACGACCTCACTCCGCGACCGCCAGCGCCGCGAGCGCGTACGACCACCGGCTGCGCGCGCGAGTCGGCGCCCGGGACCGCACCGCCGACGAGATGGCACCAGAATCCAGAATCCAGAATCCACACACAGCCAAGCCAAGCCACCACGGCCTCGACCTCGCACGCACGGACACGGACACGCGCGGACGTGTAGACCGCTGGGCAGCACGCCGCGGATAGAGCACCACCCGTAAGCTCGAGCTCGTGGTCGCGCCCACAATCCGCCGCGCGCGCGCACGACCGCGGGCCCCTACTTCGGCACAGTGCAGCGCGCGCCCTTCCGTACCCGCACAGACGCGGACGCGTGTAGCCCGCTGCCATCCCGCGCCCGGCGTTCTCAGCGTTCGGCAGCGCGGTCGTGGCCGTGGACGCCGTGCGCGCCCCGGCCCCAGGGCATCGTCTAGCTCGTGGCCGCGCCCACAATCCGCCGCGCGCGCGCACGACCGCCCCTACTTCCGCATGGTGCAGCGCGCGCCCTTCCGCGCGCGCACAGACGCGCACACATAGACGTAGACCGCCGCAACCCCGCGCGCGGCGTTCTCAGCATTCCGCAGCGCGGTGGTGGACGTGGCCGCCGTGCACGCCCCGCCCCGCCCCGAGGTGCGTGTCCGTGCGTCGAGCAGGGAATGCCTGCGGCATGGAGGAGGAGAACGCCCGCGGCTCGCCCGGGCGTTCGCTTTACCCGCCCACCATCCCCGGCGTCCTCCCACATAACCACGGCCGTCCTTCCATCCTCCCGCACACCCACACCCGAACCCATATCAAGCAGGAGAAGACGAGTAAGAAAAACGCAAACGCACCTCCACCCCACACACGCGACGCAATTCAGCAGCGCGACGATCTTGGCGCCGTGCCACCCCCACGAGTAGCGCGCGCTCGTCATCTGGCGCAGGCCGAGCTTCGGGCCGAAGGAGGCCCTAGAAGGGGGGGGGGGGGGGGGGTTAGCGAGCGTTGGCGGGGGGGATTCAAGACACGCACATGTACGCGGGCAGCACGCACGTCGCGGCGTTGGTGAAGAAGATGGCGAGCATGCTGTCGCCGAGGCCGAGGAAGAAGAGCGCGGGCCCGAGGATGCCGATGCCGAAGGTGGAGAGGACGCAGTTGGCGGCGAGCCAGCTGCGGGCGAGCGTTAGCACGAGTAGGGGGTGGAGGAAAGGCGTACGCACATGAACATATTCCCGCTCGGATGGTCCGGGCGCGCGTCCTCGGGCACGCGCTGGATCCCGCGCGCCTCGATGCCGATCTGGGCATCGTATGTCAGCGTCAACATCAACACCGTCCTCCAACGCAACGCACCTTCCGCTCGAGCTTTGCAGACAACGCAAGCGAGCGGCCCCAGAGGGAGTGCGGGTTCACCGCGTGCGCGGGGCCGTCCAGCACGTTCAGGTCGTCTATCCCCCATAAATAAAAATGGTTAGCGGTCGTGTGCGCAGAGAGGAGGAGGACACACCGAGGTCATGCTCACTGCCGTGGTGCACCTCGGCGGCGGGGAGCTGCTTCTCGGGGTCGGGGGACGTGCTCTTGGTGGACATGTCTGCTCTTGCTCTGAGGGAGAGAGTCGGAAGTCGGAACGGGAGAAGGCGACCAGGAGCTGGAGCGGGCCACTTCCATTACTTATGATTTTCGGGTCAGAAATAGATCAGATTGGCGCATTGCGAACGCCCGGTAGGCGGTGGTGCGTGATAGATCTTCCTGTCCCATCCACAACTTTCCACATGGCGCACGAACCCACTCCTGCTTCGGTGTGGATACACATCGCATATGCCCCACCAAGGAAGAAGACACGCTCCCCGTGGATCCCATCCAGCTAGCCTCGGCCCTCGGTCGGGGGCGAGGTGGCTCCACCTTGGACGCTAGCCAGCTATGGAGCCATCCAAGGCCCAACTGCAAAGGAGATAACCGCAGATAACCGCCGCGAAACTGACAGAGGAACAGAGAGGAACACCAAACGAGATAAGCTAAAAATAAACGCACGCGCCATGTGACGGTGGCGGTGCCGAGATGCCGCGGCCATGATCCATCGCGGGCGGATTCGGAAGTTGGCTTTAGGCGGGGTGGGCGTAGGCTTGGCTTGGCTTGGTGTGGGCGCCTTAGCGGTGGCGAGCACGCTGCGCCTGACGTCCAGGTGCGTCCAGGCACCAGCCTTCCAAGCCCTGTGGGAGCGCCGTGCAACCACCGCCGTCCGTGTGTAGGCTCCACCTTCCTGGACCTGAGCATGCGTTACGTTGCGTTGCGTTGCGGGCGCCGTCGCTGGACCGTGAATTCAGGACACGTACACACGAACACACGACCCAGGCCCTCTGATTCCGCCTACATGCGCACCATCTCTTCTGCGCACCCACTGACCGGCACGACGCCGCCGACGCCCAACACGACTTGTCCTTCTCGCGTCGCAACACCCGCTGCATCTGCATCTGCGTCTGCTTCGCGAATCGCGAGTTCACTCGTCTCGAGCTTAGCGTTAATTATCCCGTCTTCTCAATCCCAGGCTATCCCAGGCTCCTCCTTCTGCGTCTACCCCTCCACGCAAGTACTTCCCCACTGGCACCATCCCCATCGTCCCCACGCGCTTCCCCTCGTTCTTCTATGCAGGCCGTTCTCCACGCTGTGTTCGATTCCGATTCCGATTAGTAAAAGTGAAATTAAAAATATTTTAAACCTCGATTTGTCCCAGCTCGTATGAGGACCGAACCGAGCCGGTAGCACGCGGCGTGCCCTACCTCTATTACGTTCTTAATCTCATCTTCGATAATGAAGCGGAAGCCCCGTTCGACGCGGGGCCGCTCTCGCAGCGCGGTGTTTTTTTAAAAGTTGGCCCAACTATCCTTGTATGAGGTCCGAGTTGAGGCAGTAAGACCCGGTAGCACGCGGCGTGCCTCTGCCTTACTTCGTCATGCACCGAAATATGAAGCGGAAGCCCCCGTTCGACTCGGGGCTGGGTCGTTCAATCTTCGTGTTTCTTTTTAAACAATTCTTCGCAACCATCCTGATTTCATCCCAGCTTGTGCGAGGTTCAAATCTGAGGAGAGAGACCCGGTAGTACGCGGTGTGCATCTGCCTCCAATGTCGATGTTACATTGGGAGTGCAAGCAGAAGACCCCCGTTCGACTCGGGGCTGGGTCGTTCGATGTTGTCTGTTTCTTTTTAAACAATTCTGCGCAACCATCCTGATTTCATCCCAACCTGTACGCGGGTCGGATCTGAGGCAGTAAGACCCGGTAGCACGCGGTGTGCCCCTGCCTCCCTTGATATAG
Organism: Mycena vulgaris; assembly: GCA_029204335.1. Taxonomy (NCBI): domain Eukaryota; kingdom Fungi; phylum Basidiomycota; class Agaricomycetes; order Agaricales; family Mycenaceae; genus Mycena; species Mycena vulgaris. The sequence goes on from JARGYA010000322.1 coordinate 138,176, forward strand.
CGGTGTTGTGTTCTTCCGATGTGAGCAGGAGACCCCGTTCGACTCGGGGCTGGGTCGTATTCATCGACGTATCATTTTTAAACATTTCTTCGCCAACCATCCTGATTTCATGCCAGGTTCTACGAAGTTCAAATCTGAGTAGAGAGACCCTGTAGCACACGGCGTGCATCTGCGACTGGTGTGATAGCGGGAACCGCAAAAAAATGCGGGCAGACGACCCCGTTCGACTCGGGGCCGGGCCATTATTGTTTTCGACTCCTTTTTACAGTATGTAGTGCACTCACCCCCGAGTCCGTCCCCCTGCGCATACTTTGCGTGTTATCCCCGTGATCATTTAGCACATACTGAATACACCAAGAAGGCTGGGTTGCAATTATCTAAGCGGTTGACGTCATATCGGGCTCTTGAATGTGAACGAGGTTTAAGGAGTAAAGATGTTGTTATTATCTCGTGAACCTATTGAGATATCACTCTTGGCCGTGAGGCCTTAGGTTACAAGCTCATGAGGTACTCTACAGTAGGTACTGTATTTATACAAACATGAAATTATTCCTGCATGTTCCGGCAAGTTCCATTCCATTCCATATCAGTCAGCATCCTCGGGCTGCGCCTCGGGCATGTGCTGGATTGCTAATCTCCAACAAAAGACCTGGTCGCAAGCCGGTAAGACGTGGTGTGCCTCTGCCCTCTTACATCCCCCGCACAACTGTAAGCAGAATTGACTCGGGGCCGGGTCATCCATGAGGTTCTTCCTTTTCTATATAAATTCTGCACGAACCATCCTGTTTTCATCCCAGCTTGTCCGAGGTTCGGGTTGCTAAAAGGAGACCCGGTAGCACCCGGCGTGCATCTGCCCCTCTTATGTAGTCAAAGCCACCCAAAGTGTAAGCAGAAGCTCCCCGTTCGACTCGGGGCTGGGTCATTGTCCAAGTCCTTCGTATCTTTTTTTGGCAAATTCTTCGCAACCATCCCGTTTTCATCCCAGCTTGCACGAGGTTCAAATCGAGGGAGAAAGACCCGGTAGCACGCGGCGTGCATCTGCGATTGGTATAGCGTGGACACCTAAAATGCGAGCAGACGACCCCGTTCGACTCGGGGCTGGGTCATTCTTCTTCTCACGTGTCTAAAAAAAATCTTCGCCAATCATTCTGATCTCATCCCCTTGGACGAGGTTCAAATCGAGGGAGAAAGACCCGGTAGCACGCGGTGTGCATCTGCGACTGGTGTATGGGATCAGGAACAATAAAATGCGAGCAGAAGACCCCCTTTCGACTCGGGGCCAGGTCATACATGGGCTGCTTCGTTTTCTTTCTTTCTTGCCACCGTTTTTCGTTTTTGGCATGGCACACATCCGAATCCTTCACTCATTATTCCATAGGCATTTTCCGGGAACGAAGGCTCGGTAGAATTTACTTAGCGAGTTGAATTCAATTCAAATTCAACATACTAGTTTACTTGATCCTCTGACAGACCTCGTTCCATTTGATTTGATTACCCCGATGTCGAATTGGAGGAGGAAGACCCGGTAACACACGGTGTGCCCCTGCCTACTGTTTCGTTTCTCACTTGTAAACAGAAGACCCCGTTCGACTCGGGGCCGGGTCATAAGATTCATAAACCTAACCATTTGTCTCATTGCCCCACACATTTCAGATCCATCCACCATTAATCATCGACTCCGGGCCTCCTAACTCGAAAATCAGCTTTGAATTGCGTTAAACTTCCTCTGAGTTGCGTTACAGTAAACTCCCTCCAGCTTTGGGAGATTTCGTTCAACTGGCCGGGCTTGCCATGCTCAATATTTGCTTGGTTGGAGGAGGTTCAAATCAAGGAGGAACATGCGGTGTGCATCTCCCCTCTTGCACAGTGTATTTAAGCGGAGGACCCCGTTCGATTCCGCGCCGGGTCGTTCTGCATGTACTCGCTATCTTTTTAAAGGTCCCCAACTACTCGGAGTTAAGGAAATGATGTTCTCACCCTTCGGCCCGCGATCAAACGGGTCACAGCTTTCGATCAACTCACCAATTTGTTGGAATAATCCGAGGTTGGGTTGACTCGAGACCAGGAAATTAACAACCAGAGATTTCGTATTTGGCCGAGCTCTGCAAACACGTAAGGATACAAGCGCCCGTACGCTACTTTAAGTATCCGTGTGATTAGGTAATGCTCCAGAACATTCACCCAAGATTGAATATTCCCAACACAATTTGCCCCAAAATTTGGTACAGACCCGCACCGGAGGTCAGACTCCCTCCCCCAAGTCCAACCACTTTACAGTTCCTTGCATCAATGGTTGTATTTTGCAAGTGGACAGCTACCCCGTCTGGAAAGCTAGGCAGTTTGTGCGCTCTGATTCTCTTAGATGGTTGGTACGGTTGAGCTTTCGCTCGCTCGATAATCTAAACATTCCTAAAACGGAGATCTACTCTACCGCTCTGCGCTTACAGTTTACACCCTATAACTTTAGAGGGCTCCCGCAGAATATTTAGCGAAATTAGCCAGTGGTTCGTTGATCTTAATGTAATTATTGGAAGCTGACCTCATCCAGGGCACGAGCACAATCATAATATCTATACGAATTCTCGGTTCGAACCGCGGTTTAAACCGTGATGGTTCGAACCATGGTTCGAACCGTGGTTTAAGCCGTGATGGTTTGAACCGTGGTTTAAACCGTGGTGGTTTGATGGTTTGAACTTGCCATTCAAGCTATCATGGTTTGAACTCAGAGTCAAGATGTTCAAGCTGCAGATTCTTTTTTTTTTGACACAAAAGGGGCTGCTCAGCTGCTTCAGCATCAACTTCTCTTGAGAGCAAACAGGCTCAATTTCCATTTCCCTAGCTTTGAACTTGCCTGAGTTTCCTGAACTTTTCCCATAATCCGAGGTTAAGTATCTGACATAAGATGTGATGGAACGGTGAAATGAAGTGAAATTAAAAAAAAAACAGGAAGATGATGGCATTTGGCAGAAATTCAAAACTGACAACAGAGGTTCAAAAGACTTCAGACAGATGGACAGACAAAAGCAATTTTATAAATAGAAGTTTATAAATGAATATATGGACTAGAGCCTCTTGCCCTTGCTCGGAGAGTCTCGACGAGTCAATGTGAGGGCGACGGGGCAGTAGTTTTGGGTAAAAGTGTAGATAGATCATTATCACCTGCTGGCAGATGACTAAGCTAAATCACATGATGTAACCTGTATTGTACGAGAACTTGTAATCATATAGTAAGTAAAGCGTTCAAAAAATATATGTAGGTATATAGGAGAAAAGAATCCTTACACATCCAAGCCCAAGCAGACAAAATGAGTGGTATTTTGGCTCATATACAACACACCTGTTAATACCATATAACAGTACTAATTAGAGTGGCCAAGGCCTCGCATGTGGCCCTTCTAATTAGAAGTGATAGAAGCAATCTGCCTATGCTGCAGAATATGCTGCAGATTTTGGTCAATATGCTGCAACTATCTTGCAGCATATTGGCCTTGTAGGGACTTGGAACAATTTCGCCAGTGTATTAGCTAATCCCGGCACATGCTAGGCCTTGGCCACTCTAATTAGTACTGTTATATGGTATTAACAGGTGCCGACGCCCGCCATCCCAAAACAGTAATCACGCCCAAAAAAATCAATTAAAATGCAGTAAAATATAACAACGCTGTGTATCAAGAAAGTACGACTAATCAAGCCTCCGAGCGCATCAGACCCGCAGCCCAGGAGGCCCGCCGGCCTTCCCCTTAACAACATTGCGCCTGGCGGGCTGGCTGGAGGTCGCGGGCGCCTCATTGGAGGAGGTCGCGCCGGCGCTGCTGGTGGAGGTTGCGCTGTTGGTGGTGGCGGCGGCGGGATTGGACGAGGTCGCAAGCGCCTCATTGGATGGGGTCGCGTTGGCGCCACCGGTGGAGGACGCAGGCTCGCCGCTGGACGAGGTCGCGGGCGCCTCATTGGAGGGGGTCGCGCTGGCGCTGCCGGTGGAGGTCGTGCGGTTGGTGGCGGCGGCGGCGGAATTGGGCGAGGTCGCTGGCGGAATTGGGCGAGGTCGCTGGCGTGGAGGTGGTTGCGCCGTTGGAGGAGGTCGCGGTGGCGCCGCTGGTGGAGGCACCGTTCGTGGCGGTGGTGGTGCTGGCGCCGGGACGGGGCTTCATCCTTGGCTTTGGCCTCGGCTTCGTGTTCGTGGGGGCGGACTGTGTATCGTCGACCGTCGTCTTCGCAGCGGGGGCGCGCTGAGCGTTGTCGCCCGTCCTCTTCTTCTTCTTCTTCCGCATCTCCTCCTCGTCGTCATCCTTCCCAGCGCCCCTCTGGCGCTTCGAGCCCTTGCCCCTTCCCCGCTCTTCCCCATCCTCGCCCTCCCTCTCGTTCTCCTTGCATCTCACCTTCTTGCGAGGCCTGTCGACGCCGCTGGCCCCTCCCTCGTCGCGGGCGCGCTTCGATGTCTTGCCGGAGGGCACGCTCGCGTGTGCTGACCTTGCGCACCTTTTCCACAAGCCCAACCAGGCGGGCGCGCTTCTCCTCTACCGTCATCTCGGAGATGGGTTTACAGGGGGCGTTGCCCTTCGAGCGCGGGAGGTCCGCGCGGGGGGGGTCATCGTCGTCGTCATTGTTGCCGCTCGGCTCTTCCCGTGCTGTCTTCTTCGGCCTCGCGCGCGAGAGGCGGCTTGACACCTTGGGCACCGCCTTGGACGTCGTGCGGGCGGGGGCGTCCTCCTCGTCGTCGCTCGACTCCTCCCGTGCCGTTTTCTTCGACCGCGCAGCGCGGCTCGAGCCCTTCCGCGCCGTCTTGGCCTTCCCCGCCTTCTCCTGCACCTCGCCCGTCTTCACCATCTCCCTAAACTGGTCGACGAGCCTCTTCTTCTCGCCCGCGCTCAAAACCTTCCACCTGACCGTCCCGCATCTGAGCGCGTCGCGCAGGATGCGGAGCGGCCCGATTTTCGATTGCAGAGACATGTGCTTGAAGTCCACACCCTCGGGCCACCCGATGAGGCCCACGTTCTTCCCTTCAACGAGCACCTTGATGTAGTTTTCAAAATTCATCTTCACTTTCGTTTTGGCCAAGACCGCGCCTGTTTAATAGAATAAAATGATCAGCGACGCTCCTAACAACAAAGTATTGTAGAAACGACTTACGCAGCCCGTCCGTGATCATCTTCGTGCAGTCCTGCTGCATCCCCAGCAGCGTATCGGCGCCCGTGTCCCCTTGAACACGAGAATAAGTCAGCGGCAGGGCTACGTCATCGAAATCAAGTCCGTACCTCGCTCTCGGCTCACAGCCCAGAGCTCAAAAAGGGCGGCCACATCCGCGGGGTCCTTCTTCAAGATTTCGCGGAAGAACTCAAGCGCTCCCCATGACTGGATCGTCACGGGGATCGTCCTGTCGTGGATATGGCCGCGGGTGAACATGGCGAACCTGATCATCCCCGCGCGCTCAGCGAGGCCCGTAATCTAAAACCCCGTCAGGGAGTAGATACAAAAAATTAGGAAAACAGACATACCTCGACCATCATCCGCTCGACCGTACGCTTCGCGTCTGCACCGGCGGCGAGGTTGTTGGCACGCGTCCCCCGGAACTTGGTCTTGCGTTTCTCCTCGAGCTCCGCAACCATCTCTGCCTCCTCCTCCGCCGTGAAGCCATCGAGCATGGATGGGTCGTCGCGTACCATGCACTTGACATCCTTCATGAGGAGCTGCTCACCCAACTCACGCCCTGGAGGTATATCCCGTCAGCACAGCACATTATCCAACCAAAAAGAGGACGCACCTTCGTTCTCAGTCGCCATTATACGCCCAATCTTGGCGTTGTACACGCTAACCTTCCGCTTGGGCTTGAAGGCCGATGCCGAGAGCATGCGGCGGCGGACCTCTTTGAGCTTCATGCCGTGCTTATCCGATAGCTCCTGCGCGCGCTCCTCACGTTCCACCTCCTAGGCGGCGAGGTCAGCGGCCAGGGACTGGCGCTTGTCGGCCTTTTTGCTGCGCGTCTCCGCGGTGGCACGTGTGTTTGCACCGCGCACACGGCGGTGTTTGCGCACGGGGATGACCGGAACAGCGCGATTGCGACTTCGGTGAGTCGTGGTCCCCAGCCCGTCGAGTTGGGCATCGTCGTCTTCCCAGTCATTGTCATCAGGGTCAAAGTCCACAATCTGCCGCTGGTGCGGCTCATCGGGTGGGGAGGGGGAGGATCCAGGGCGCTCGGCATCGTCGTGGTGGTCGGCCATGCGGTTGTTGCCAAAAGATTGACTGCCAGAAACCAAGCCTGCGTGCGTTTGGGGAGGAGGAACTGTTTGTTGCGGCCTATTGGTGCTCCAGAGCACGTGCCGCGACGTTTGAGAAACGAGCCGAACAGGCGCGTTCGACATTGCAGCGCAGCCAGTGGGAGATAAAAGCACAGAGCGAGATGAGAACACGGTGGGAGAAACAGAGAAAAGTACGGCATGGACCCACACAATATAAAAATAGAGATCCTCACGGTGATTATTGCGGCGATTGCAAGATATATATATTCTAATCTCCGAGATTGATACATATCATATCTAATCTCTGACACCGTGGAAACCTGGACTTGGGCACACAACCCCCATACCAAGATGGTACAGGGGTTGTGCGTACGAGCTAAGTGAGCGATTACTTAATTCGTAGGTCCAATCCCTGGACCATCTGGTATTTTAGTTCAATCCCCTGAGTCCGCATTTATTTTTCGCTCCTTCATTATTTACTGCGCGCCATCCAAAATAAATAAAAATAACCATGCCATTTGAAAGCGCGCTTGGGTGCGCTCCAGAATACACATATTCAAGTACATAAGACTACAGAGTAGGAAACGCGTGTGTACAAAGAAAAAAAAACACGGGAAGGTATAAAAACTGCCCAGCGCGCTCAGCCCGACATTTTGGCGCTCTGCCCCGCACAGAACTTCACAACTTCGGCGCAATCCACCACCTGGACACTATCTTTCAGCCCCATCTCCAGCACCGCCTTCTCCCTGCGCGTCCATAAGCCGTCAAGGATAAAAATAAAAAATAAAAAATGGCCACGTACGCGTCTTTGTACAAAGTGCGTTTGGCGGTGTTGTAGAGAAGGCACGGAAGGCACGTGGATGCGCTCCCGCCAGACGCGCTTGCGCTGGAAGCGTCAGCAGTCAATTGAGCCGCCGCATTGCGAGGGACACGACACACGTCCGCGCGCGATGCAGAAGACTCCGCAGTTGTGGCAGTAGAGACGGAGGACGTCGAGCTAACACTCGGCGAGAGCGGGGGGGGCAATGGCCCCGACGTGGCGTGGCCCTTGGCACGCGATGGGGAGGGTGAAAAGATGTGGCGGCCCCTCGTGCGCTTGCCTGTCGCAGTGGGTGTGGTCGTCGTAGGACAGATAGACTGCTTGGAGGAGGAGATTCTGGCGCTTGGCGGGGAATCGTCCCTGACCATCATCTTGACCATCATCTCCTCCCCCACGCGCCCCGCGTCATCATCATCGGAGGAGGAACTGTCAAGGTAGAGGGGCAGCTTGCGCGGCGGGCGGGGCTCGAGCCTCACCGGCATGCTGGCCTCGTGCATGACCTTCGCAGGTGCGCTGGCCTCGCGTTTGACGGGGGTGGACACGCCCCGGCCAGTTCTGAGCGCAGCAGAACTCTTCGCCTTGGTGGCAGAGGTGGTGGGGGCTGGGCGAGAGGGGCGGGAAGCGTGGGAGGAGGGGAAAGAGGTTGAAGTGTGAGACGGGGGGGAGGCCCTCGAAGCTCTCGCAGCTGAGTCGTCGCGTCCCTCGTCTTTGTCGTCGTCGTCGTGAGAGTGCCGCTCGCGGGAATTTGAAATCCAGAGGCGCCGGGCCTGGGCTTTAGTGAAGGTGATGAGAATCTCGTCCGGCTCACATAGCGGGTCAGCGTCAGCTCTGAAATCGCAGTTAGGCTTCGGCGATGCTACGGGGGATTTGGGCTTGATACGCACTTTTTGGTGAATAGGCCGCGGCTCAGTACAAGGAACCAGAACTTGCGCGGGTTAGTGTCGTGTTTGTTGTCGTTCACGTAGTTGCCCGCGTTCGGGAAGAACGGGAGTTCGCAGAGCATGAATACAGTAGGAGTGAAAGAGGGACGAGGAGGTTTGGCTTGGCGGCATGATCAGTGCATCGCCACTGATTTGCTCGATATCGTGGCGATTGGAGTCTAAAAATATTTAATACACATGGCGGAATTCCATGTATTGTAGCTGTATTGAAGAATGGTGGATGTTCGAGATTTACTTCGTGCCTCCCGAACCCTCTGGAGGATTTCCTCCGCAGTTTGAGCGCCTCGTCCTCTTTTTCTTTTTTGCAGCTGGTCCCTCATCGAATTGGGCCCGAGGCAGGAACCTTGTCCCGAGCTCCTCGTACTTGGGGAAGTAGTACTCCATAAACGCGTCTTGCCCGTATTCAGCGACAAACTTTCTGCCCAGGGCGGTCAATCCAAAGCCAATCACCCGAAGGAAGGACAACGCGACTTACTTCCTGCGGCGTCTATCAGAGGGGACATGAGCGTGTGGGATGACGGCAAAAAAGTGAATGTACAGTTCGTTTTCCTCCGTGTCTGCAGGGCGTCTTGAATTTCTCTGGGAGAGCGAGGTTTCGCGCGGAGTCTGTGGAATGTACCATTAGTAGCTACATGCTTGAGCAGAAATACACCCAACATACCTTTTCATACGTTCGCGCGCCAAGGCTCGTGTTGCCTCGAGGTTTCTGGGGTGTGCCAGGTTAGAGGTCGAGCAACTCGATACTCGAAGGTGCACACAATTTTACCTTTCACGGAATCGTCTTTGAGCTGCGGCGTGGCTGTCCTGCTTCTCCACTGATAAGCCGTCTACAAGGCCAGCCTTGCAAACACGCATTTTGCGATCTTTAGCGCGCATCTAGAGTTAGCACGAGACCCGAGTGTGTAACTAAGGGCTAGAACCATACAAATGGTGCCTACTATCAAGGGGATAATTATCATCCACTCTGTGAACGATGGACGGCCGTAATAGAATATCTACTATGTTGACTATTATTTGTTGTAACGACGCGACACGACACATCACGTGACCGACCGGCAGTCGGGGATCATTAACCGCACTCCGGTCGACATCGGGTTTAACCGGGTCTGGGTCTATTCCGAGTGGCAGCTCAGTCCGCGCTAAGGGGTTTGGTCCACAATAAGAGTAACGAGGGGACCAAGCTCCCAACCAGGGAGTTTGGGGTATCGATAGGAAGCTACGGTTAGTCCGGAGCTAGCCTATCGCGAAACAGGACGAAGGGAAGAAGAATATTAGAGATTAGTGGTCGTTTGCTCAACAGGAGCTGCACCATATACCCGATCGAAACCAGGGACCATAGGCCCGAAGCCGGGCCAATATGTCAACAAGCGACATAAAGGAGTTCCTAGGAAGCCAATCACATTAAATAGCTCAGGCAATTAGGATACCAGATTTCATATCGTATTAAGTAACATATATCCGCGATAGTGTCATCACATAGTGTAAGCGTAATTAGAGTAGTATAAAGCTAGTGTAGAAAGAGCGAGGACGGCACTGAATCACCACCCAGTTAGAGTTTATCTCGAACAACCAGGCGGTCGCATTTAGGGCTTTGTTCCGGACTCCTTATTGTCCAACGAATATAGGCTTTTGGTTATCTGCAATAGTGTTCTGCTTTGAGTTTTATAGGCAGTGACCCCTGTCTTGAGTACCTTGTCCCATAGGCAGTGATCCCTGTCTTGAGTACCATTTGTGCGACTACAGAAGAGTTGGCTCGGTTACGGAATTGTGTATTGTGTATCGTGTTGTATCAGAGGCTTGTTGGTCTCCAAAGCGGACTTACGTCCAAACCAAACCCTACCGGCCATCCACGCCGTTATCTGCACTATAGCTGTGAAGCTTTACAATCAATCAGCGTTGTAACCTTGACTCGTCAAAGAGCGTGTGTCGTATTGTTGATTTGAAGACTTTCCTTCGGAATAAGCTTCGCATACAAACTAATTACTTGATTTATCAAAGCCTAGTTTCCTTAGACCTATACTACAACCCTAGGTCTATAAAAACCCGTCTTTCTCGTCAGGTCACCCTAAGGGGCATACAAGGAGTGTTTAGTGTTTGGGATTTGATTGTTTGAGTGTTTGAGTTGTGTTAGTCTCTCTCGTAGAGTCTGGTTCAGTCTCACTCGTTCGACAGTTGGGTTTTGTTCATATTTCACTTGCAGCCTTAGACCCTGAGCAACCGTTTCATCTGGAGCCCACCGCGAGGGGTAAATCTAGATTTGATATTTCAAATTTGTGTGTGTCAAAATTATCCTTGGATATTTCAGGTCACCTTATTGCGTACCGTTCAGTTAACGTTACACTCCGTTCGCGCTTACTTCGTAAACGCTTACTGAGCATAAACTACTTCGGGGTTCTTACCTAGAAACCGAAACAACACGTCTTCACAACGCTCGGACTTGGAATTGAGTGGAGAGGGGTCGTCCGAGTTCACAGGAACCGGGAAACAACCTTTAGGTTATTGGGATCGTCCAGGAGCCCGAAAAACTAGAAAAGGACCAGCGCTTTTAATAGAGCCAGTCTCGCATCCCATAGCATCGGGATCTAGACCAAAGACAGTTTCTGCTGCCGATAAAGCAAGAGCAGAAGCTTCCTCTGTCACTTTCGAGAGACAGAAAGCATATCGTGGATTACAGTCCGCATCTCGCAATAGTGCTATTACTAGCCACGAACCTAGTACCAGTCCTGTTCCTGAAGCTCACCCACTTCCCGACTCGCCTACGAGTTCTGAACACTCAGACACACCTAGCACAGACCCCGGTCTAGCTAATACAAACAGTGATAACACAAAGCCTGTTATTTCAAACACCGTTATTCCGAACCAAATGGCAGGAAACTTTAGAAAGCCCCACCCTTGGGACAAGAATAGTCCTGACTTCGATGGGAAGACAGCTACTAGTCTGAAGCGTTGGATCCGCCACAGCAGGATCATTGTTGATGGAGCAGGAATCACAGACGTAGGGGAACAGAAGAGCTGTTTTACCGACTATCTTAGTCAGGATAGGGTCAGAGAACAAATGGAGAATTTGGCGACATTCAATAATGGTACCTTGGATGAATGGATCGAAGAAATGGAGGGCTTATACCCGGAAATCCAGGATCTCGAAGTGGGCTCATTGGAGAATTTGAGGTTGATTTGCAGAGAGCACGCACTGTTAACCAAAGCCAGCGAAGGCTTGGTCAAGCGGTTTGGCGTTGCTTTCGTAACTGAAGCCAATAAACTACTCAAGGCACCGGCCATAGTGTCCAACAGAGAGTTAGTCGAGTACTACCTTGCGGTTTTCGAGTCAGGCTATGCCAATGAGATTCGGGTAATGATGAATTATATGACGCTATGGGGGAGTGGGTTATTAAAGAACGCCGTTAATACTCCCACCGTTGCGGCAATTGCAGGTGGAGGTACTGCTACTAGTACAGCAGGTACCGCTACTGGTACGGGAGGAGCCGCTACTGGAACAGGTGGTGCGCAAGGAGCCACAGTAGGCACAGTTGTACCAGTTAGTACAGGAGTCAAGCGTAGAGAGGATTCCCTTCCTCTGGAAGAAGTCATAGGGATTGCGGAGGGCATAGCAAGAACGCATTCAACCGGTGCGCTCGTTGCCATGAACCAGATAGCTGCTGGGAAAGCACCCACTGCAACGGAGAGTCTAGTTCTGAGCGACCCGTCTGTTCCTAAGATCAAGCAAGAATTCAATGATAAATTGGAGTCCTTTGCAAATGACATTGCTCAGATGAAGGACAGGGAAGTGCTTCGTGAGAAGCGTCTCTTGGAATCTCTAGCTAGCTTGAAGGTGTCATTCACACAGGGGACTAGGGATCCCCCACCGCACCAAGAGCAGTTCCGTAATAAGGACAGCTACAACCAGGGTGGCGGCGGGAATCAGTCTCGCAATAATGAGGAGCGCCGCAGTAATGATGAACGTCCCCGTAATGAAGAGAGAGGTCAGTGGAGAGGCACTGATGATAGAAAGTGTTTCTATTGCTTTAAGGACCATCTCATAAGAGACTGTCCCGAGAAGCAAGAACACATAAACAACGGGAGAATTATCGTGGAGAATCAGATCATTAAACTGTCCAATGGGCAGCAGATTCCTTCATTCCCCCCGTATAAGAGCAGGAAGGAGAGGGTTGATGACTATTACGCCAACAAGGGCATACCCAAGTTAATAGAACCAGCCATGTGGCAGTCTTATAACCCAAGTTCTTATTATCTACATCATCACTCTTACGAGTCTGGAGTTGATAGTGTCTGGGACGTGTATGATTCCCGTGACGATGAACTTAAGTCGATGAGGATTCAGCGGGCCTTACAACAGCAGCAGCAGCAGTTCGCTCATCAGCAGCAACCGCAGCAGCAGTACGCGCCAGTTACGACGCCTCAGACAGCGGTTCAACCACAGTTTGTGCCTATCCCCGCTCCTTCACAGGGACAAGCGGTTAGCTCAGACATGACGCAGTTCGTTCAGTTGTATAATCTACTCAAGGGGAATGGACAAGGCAGTTCTGGTGTTCAAGAACAATTCGTTCACACTCGGACAGGGGCAGGCGAGAGCTCCCCTCCGCCTTCAAATTTCTAAAAGGTTCAAGGAAGGAGGTTGGGGCTAAGACGAAAGCTAAGCCCCTACCAGCCAAACCTCCTGAGGACCGGAATAAGGCTTTAGAAACAAGGACAGAAAGGGATTGGAGAACCAAGGCTACTGCTGGGAGCGACCAGAGTGAGTCCAGTGATGAGGAGGAGGATGTGCAACCTAGGCCGCCAAAGAAGTCAGCTCGCCGTACAATAATGGTTGATGATGACTTTTCTGAGGAAGAGGTACCGTACGTTCCCTATAGGAGGTTGGTGGACGAGAGTCAGCCGGCAGATAAGAAACGAGGGGGCCCACCACCAAAGCCAATTTCTGTAGAAAAGGCTTTCCGTTTGATGGCGCCAGTACAGAAACCAGGTACCGCTGATAAAGTCTCTAGCCGCATCACAGATGCGGTAGTAGAAATGACCATCGGGGAACTAGTTGCGGTAGCACCTATGATAGCAAAGAAACTCTGTTGGAGTATCACAAAGAAAAGGCAGCCAGTTGAGGTACAAGCAGCCATGGTTCAGGAGGTTTTCATGTCTATTACGGATGATTACTTCCCTGAGAAAGTTGAACACGATGCGATAAACATCGATTTTCTACCAAAGGTTGACTCTATGTACGTGGCTACGGATGAGGATGTAGGAGTACCTACTGGGTCTCTCATAGTCTCAGACCCGTATCTACAATACCTGGCCACGCTTGGTGCTGATGAACAGCCCAAGCAAGTCTATGTTGCTAGGGAGTCAGCCGCGCTAAGAGTAATATTTCCCACGGTCTCAGGCAGGGAGCGTATTGAGGCTGTAACAGACAGTGGTTCTCAAATAGTATCTATGGCTCTCTCCACTGCTGAGAGACTCATGATACCTTGGAACCCTGATGTTCAGATATTCATGCAAAGCGCAAATGGACAGTTAAAGAAGTCTGCGGGCTTAGCGCGTAACGTTGCATTCTTGTTTGGTGATATAACAGTCTATCTCCAGGTTCATGTAATAGACCAGCCAGCGTATGAAATACTGCTGGGACGCCCTTTCGAGATCCTAACAGAAAGTACCATCCAAAATAAAATGGATGGTACTCAGACTCTCACCATTCGTGATCCAAACACGAGGCGTAGATGCACAATGCCAACTCACGCTAGGGGAACCTATTCCACACCTGGTCAGCCTAGAAATAAAGAACAAAGGGCAACCATGGAGGAAGCTCCAGACGAGGAGGCTCCTGACATAAAGACTCGGAAAAGCAGAGAGAATGTTCCGCCACCTTCGGAGGATTTTCACCAATCTTCGATGAATTGATGAGTGATCGTCAACAAGGGGAATTGGCTCTGCAATTCGGTTTTAATGAATGGGGAGAACTAGAGATACAAGGGTACCTAGAACCTCGAAATGGCAACTCGTTTACGGACCAAGAAATAAATACAGCGTATTTGCTGGCTTCTGCTGAAGCACCTTCGTTTAAGCAAGACGTAAAAGCCACAACCCTTTTTCAAGAGTTTGTGGCACCAGTACAGAAGGAGGCAAGCGGAAAAGAAGCTTTTGAGATATTCATGTTCGACGAAGCAGTTCCTGAGGGATTAGGTTTGCCTAGGACAAATAGCCCACAGAGACAGGAAGCGGTGAAAACAAGGCATACCCTTAACCGCGAGATCCGTTGTGTATGCTGTCAGACTGCGGACTTTATCATCCCACCAGAAAATGGGGGAGATGAAGGATTCAGAGCCGAGACAGAAGCAGTTCCTGTGGAGTCAGTTTTTGCTGGCAAGAAATATAAGCCAGTCGCGTTGAAAGTCAGGCCAGTGTTTGCGGAACTACCAGAGCGGTTCCGGATAAGGCGTGAAATCACCGGCGATCCGTTAAAGGACATGCCGGGCTTATCACCGAATCCACCGGACTATTGCCCGACTGGGAGGTACACTGCGGAGAAGAAAGAAATCATTGATAAGATCCATGAAGGGGACTTTTTATGGCTGGAGGAACGGAAACTGATGCATCACTTCATGATGATTCAGGATCAGGCCTTTGCTTGGGATGACTCTCAGAGGGGAAGCTTTAGACAGGACTTCTTTCCTCCGGTTGAAATACCGGTGGTAGAACATAAAGTGTGGGTAGAAAGGAGCATTCCTATTCCCCGTGGGCAGTTAGAAGAGGTCTGCAAGATTATTAAGAATAAAATAGACGCAGGAGTCTATGAACCTTCTAATTCTTCTTACCGGACGAAATTCTTTGGAGTGGTCAAGAAGGATGGCAAAAGCGTTCGGCTAGTACACTCTCTGGAACCTCTTAACGCTGTAACCATAGCACACTCGGGCCTACCACCTGCTACAGATGAACTTGCGAACCACTTCGCGGGCCGTGCATGTGGGGGTGTTTTGGATCTATACTCGGGCTACAACCATAGGGACCTGGATGAGAATTCCAGGGACTTCACAACGTTTCAGACGCCTTTCGGTGCGCTAAGACTGGTCAAGTTACCGCAGGGTTGGACCAACTCAGTCCCAATCTTTCATGACGATGTTACATTTATCTTAAGAGATGAAATACCCACCGTCACAATACCCTATATTGATGACGTACCAATACGAGGGCCAGGTAGTCGATATCAGGATATAGAAGGGAATTATGAAACTATTCCAGAGAATAGTGGCATAAGACACTTTGTATGGGAACATTTTCAAAATATGAACCGCGTAGTTCAAAGGATTAGATATTGCGGAGGGACATTTTCAGGGACCAAGGCGCTCCTGTGTCTGGACGAATTCCCGGTTGTGGGCCACATGTGTTCATTCGAAGGAAGGAAGCCGTCGACCGAGCGAATTGGAGTTATCACGAGATGGCCTGCATTAGAAAACGTGTCTGAAGTAAGGCAGTTCCTCGGCACAGTCGGGGTACTGAGGATGTTCCTAAAAGACTTTACCATAATGAGTAGACCTCTGACGCGGTTACTTCGTATCGCGATTGAGTTCATATGGGGAGACAGGGAGCAGGCATCTATGGATGCCATAAAGTTCGCGATAAGCAACTATGGTGCTTTAAAACCCATTAACTACAAGTGGCTGAGTGATGTGGTGCTGGCAGTAGACACGTCTTGGATGGCAGTTGGGTACCAGGTTTACCAGTGTGACCCAGTAGACCCCAAGAAGCGTTATTACGCCAAGTTTGATTCGATCCCTTTGAACGAGCGCGAGGCTCGGTTTTCACAACCGAAGCGGGAGTTATACGGGTTGAAGCGGGCACTAGAAGCTACGAAATACTGGCTTTTAGGATGTAGGAGGCTGGTAGTCGAGACAGATGCCATGTATATCAAAGGTATGTTGTCAAACCCGGGCATGGGGCCAAACGCCACAATTAATCGTTGGATTGAACAAATTTCAATGTTCTCCTTCAAGCTTAAACATGTCAAGGGAGCGACCTTTGCGCCGGACGGGCTGTCACGTAGAAGACCTCAACCAGGTGACGAAGTACATGAGAATACGGAGATTGGCTATGACGAGAACCCTATTCCAGAAGAACATGCGGACTGGGATGAAACGATTCCTCAGCCGCACGAGTTCGAGGATTTTAAGGAGGAAATAGACACCAGGGGAGGCTATTTCCAAGAAGTCTTTATTTCAGAAGATTTAGCTCGGGAAATATCGAGCTTCGAAGAAGACTGTATCCAGGCGAGGACAGAAGAGGAAGAAATAGATGCTACAATCACGGCTGCGTATAAGGCGGAGGATTGTGTCATGCCCCAGTACTTGATAACTCATATACGGCAGGAGGAGCCTCTACTACCCAAGGCGGAACTCAAGTATGATCCCACTAAACGGGAACCTTACCCAGAGGATCGACGCTCTGCAGCTGGAATAGAACAGGACGAACGAGTGGAAAAAGTAGGAGAGTGGCTGAAGGATCCGATGAAACGTCCTAAGGGTCTCTCTGACAAGAAGTACGCTAGATTCAGACGGTTTGCAACCAAGTTCTTCTTGGACAAAACTGGACGACTGTATAGGAAAGGTGTAGACGGTGCCCACCAGTTATTCGTGAACAAAGTTCATAGGATGTATATGCTAAAAGCATCTCACGACAGTCTAGGGCATAAAGGGGTCTATTCTACCAAATCCTTGATAGAAGTAAGATTCTGGTGGCCTGAAATGGAGCGAGACGTAGGTTGGTACATTAAGTCCTGTCACCTCTGCCAAGTCAGGCAGAAGAAGCTTTTACGAAAGCCTCCTCTGGTGACCATGACACCCAGCCTATTTCAGAAGATACACACAGACGTTATGATTATGGGGGTTCCCTCTAATGGCCACAAATTGTTGGTAGCCGCAAGAGACTCGTTGTCCAGGTATCTGGAGGCAAGAGCGCTACGTGCGGACAATGCCAAGGCACTGGGAAAATTCCTTTTGGAAGAAATCATCTGTCGTTGGGGGTGTCCATGGTGGATAGTAACGGATAACGCACCACAGTTTCTAGCTGCGTTAAGATGGTTAGCGTCGAAGTATGGGATAGTTGGAATAAGGATTTCACCATACAACTCTCAGGCGAATGGGCCAGTTGAGACAGGCCACTGGGATATAAGACAGTCTATATATAAAGCCACTGGTGGAGACACCAGGAAGTGGTACTGGTTCTTAGCGCAAGTCATTTGGGCGGACCGTATTACCACAAGGCGAGGACTGGGTTGCTCTCCTTTCTTTGCGGTAACCGGGGCACACCCGATTATTCCCTTAGATATAGAAGAAGCGACGTGGTTGGTTGAATATCCTGATGAGATAATATCCACGGCGGATCTAGTAGGCTACAGAGCACAAGCCCTTGCGAAACATGTTCATCATGTGGATGAGATGCGAGTTAGAGTTAGCGCAGAACAGCTGGCCGCGGTAAGGAGGTATGAGAAGGTCCACGCAAACCAGATTGAGGACTTTGATTTCCAACCTGGGGATCTAGTACTAGTCCGTAACACCACCGTCGAGAAGTCTTTGAACACCAAAATGGCAATCAGATACCTCGGACCAATGGTAGTGGTACGACGTACAAAAGGGGGATCTTACTTGTGCTGTGAACTCAATGGGGCGATGGTTCAAGGGAAGATTGCTCAGTTCAGAGTTATACCATACGATGCGAGACAACGAATCAAGCTTCCATCCAAGATTGAAGATCTAATTGATCTTGGGAAGGAGCGTTTAGATGAGTTGGCCGCAGCTGCAGACGATGCTGAGGAATACCGAGGTCAGGATCTGCAGTTCGATGGGATCAACCTGGATCCTGAATGGGAAAGTCGCCTCCCTGAGGACTTGTCCGATGTGGAAGAAGACGAGGAGGAAATAGAGGAGTCGGAAGACGACTCGACTCCAGTTTATGGCAAGACAAACCCGAGGCGCTCAAAGCGTTAAAGCGGAAGAGCAAAAGGGCGTTCACGATAAAGCGAGGGAGATTACGAGTCCTAAAAATTTATTTTTAGACTTGTTTTTCAAATTTTTCTCCGCCAAAAGTGAGGTTTTTTTTGGCCCAGTTTACGTACTTGACTTGTTCGCTTTCATCTCTTCATCCTTACATCCTGCAGGAGGATCTGTTTCATGTTTTCGCCGCAGTCAGTCATGCGTCTTTTGATCTGTTTCAGTTACTCCAATAAATCTGTTAGCCCCGAGTTATTGATATGAGGTTTAAGTTTTTGATTCTTTCGGTGCTTTTTTTAACCTGGTGTTATTGCACTGGCTTTAATGAGTGGAATCAGTATTTTGCTTGCT
>JARGYA010000323.1:0-155720 GCA_029204335.1 Mycena vulgaris
TAACTGTTACTTAACGGGACCGCCCCGGAATATACCTCCTCCTCCTGGCACTTGAAAAAAATTGTTGTAGAGTCACTCAGTCGAGTCACTCAGACCACTTTGTTTCCAACGTTGAGCCTTGTTTCATATTTGAGTCGTTTCATATTTGAGTCGTTTGAGTAGCTCGCCATCTGGCCGTTGAGCGAACATTGATCCTCTGAGTAGTCGTTGATCCTTTGAGTCACTGCTCATCCTGTTTGAGGGCGTCTGAGTCGCTAATTGTCCATTTTGTTGAGTTGTTTGAGTTATTTGCTCATCCCGTTCTGCAGAACGTTTATTTGGTATATTGCTTGACTAAGTGCAAGACTAAAGCAAGGTACAGGTATCATTCTAGTATATATGCACATGAACAATTATTACAAGTGATGCAGGTTGTCGCGATAGTGCTTGATTATTGCATGAGGCTCTTTCAAAACCCTCTTGTTCGCCCCACGACCATAACAAAAAAATCGTCAAAGCGACGCCCAAACTGGGACTTGATCTTTTCCGCCTCCTCTTTGGCCTCGTCGGAAATAGCCTTGTTGATTTCTTTAAGGGACGCCGGGTCTCCGTTGGGCCTGGAATATTTTGCCCAAAACCCAGAATCCCCCAGTTTTCTTGTACTGTTCGACGAGCAACTGGATACTTTGAGAACAAAAGAGAGAAAGATATCAGCGTTGACTTACCAGCCATTTACTGAACTTGGAACGTAAACTCCCTGGTGCCTTCCAGTAGGCGGTTTTCTTGTAGACGTTGGCGAACTTACTGACGGGGAGATATTTCCCCTCGTATTTCGGCCACGTTGGATCTGGGTTCCATTCGGGCCATGAAGGATCCCAGTGGGCTAGGAGCGTCTGGACACCTTTCTTAGGGTCTCTGTCAGCGAAAAAACCATCATTTGGGGGTACAGGTAAGAGGGTCTTCAAGGCCGTCTGGGGATCTTCCGCAAAGAAGAAGCCAGGTGGAGGAAGTTCCGGAGACGGAGGAATATTTGCCGATGCCGCTAAATGTTGAGGGGCATATGACATGGAGCCACCATGATTGTGGGTGTCAAGGGGTACTGGGCAGACCTGAGCGGCCGGAGGAACCACGCTTTGCTGCTGTGGGCACTGTGGGCGTTGTCCCAACTGTGGACCGTCGATCGTCGGAATGACCGCCTCCTTCGAAGGGTCCGCTGTGTTAGTAGCTCGGAGAAGAAGCTGGAGTATCGCATTGGCATTGTTCATGTTGGCAGATAACTCCTCTCTCCACTCTATGTTGCTCTGCCCCAGATCGCGTCGTTACTTTGATTGAATGGGTCAAATCCTGAGAAAGGTACGTACCTGTGGTTGGGGCGCGACCCTTTGAGAAGAGTGCAAGACTGGGTGCTCCCGTACAAAAGGTCCACCTATGTTATGATTAGATAACTAGCACTGACGAAGGAGGCCGAGCATACCATGTTGAGGAGTTTCGTCCGTTCTTCTTCCGTCTGCTCGGGGATTAAATATAGGTCGGCGGGCAGGGCGGTCGCCACGGGGGCCACAGGCCCGATGATTTTGCCGTCTTGAATTGCTTGATTCCGCCGCCTAGTGACCGCGTTTGGGGCAGATCCTGCTGCTTGCCCTTTATGTGCTCGTCTTGCTTGAGGATCAAGACTTACGAAGTATCAGCCAGTGTCAGTTATTCACATCAGATTCAAAACTCACTTTGACCAATCTCCTTCAACGCCATAGTTTTTGAGCCTTTCAATTAGCACGCCCCTGGTCCCATTTGAATTGAGAGCATAGCCTGAACAGTGGTCGCCTAGGGTGGCAAGGTCAAGTCTTCCGCTGCGAGAGTTGACTCAGCCTTATGAGATTTGAGGAAGTGAATGGATACATACACATCGACGGGTACAACGACGCGGTCCCCTTGCTCGTCGCGCTGGCTAGCAGGTAGTTGCGCAAAATGGACACCGGGTGCTGTGGTGTATGTCGGTTTCTTCCGTTTGGTCGTCTGGTTGTTGTTTGCAAACTCAGAACTTTTGCGTTTGGGAGGGGCCTGAGTCACTGTCGTCGTTGAGGTTAGAGATTGAGTGGTGGCCGACTGCTTTTTTCTCGTTTTTTGCGTCGACCTATATATCTGTATTAAGCGCCAGGGCACGTTGAAACGACAATGTACTTACGGCGGTGAAACCGGCTCGACTAGATCAAATAGAACTTGGTGGGCATGCTGATGGGGCGGTTCGAATTGGACTGGAATAAACTGGTACGCCTGCTGCTGTTGTTCCGGTGTGGGTAGTTGGTCTACCGCTGGACGCGACGACGCCGCAAATGGAGTTCTGTGCATGTGAAATCTGCTGCTGCTGTTCGGGCTGCTGCTGCTCGGCTGGCTTGCGCTAGGTATGGGAAAAGCGATTGGCGTGGGTGGTGGGCTGTGGCAAAGATTGACTCGTAGAGCACGAGCACTAGCAGCACCCTCGAGATTCCGATTTCGGCGGAGATCGTTTCGGAGAGGTGAAGGTGGGGGTGGAGGTGAGTCGGAGTCGTAACGATAAATGTCGGCGCCGTCGTCGGACACGCCAGTCTTTATCCTATGACGACGCGAAAACCACGTTTGAAAAATGAGGACAACTGCGACGGTCCCGTAGACTACTCCCAGATACAGGAACGGGAGCCAAGGAGGGGAAAGAGAGTAAGAATCGGCCAAAGATGATGCGGCGGTGGCGGATGCAAATGCAAATGCAAAGAGCGCGTCCGATGACGATGACGCTGAAGTTGGCGAGAGTGTTCTCTGGCTCTGGCTCTGGCTCTGGCGCGAGTATTGCAAGTGTTGAGCGGACTCTGTTGTTGCAAAGGGCGAGGGCGGCGCAAAGACTGTGGGCGCTGTGGGCGCCGCGGCGACGAGGGCGGCGTTGTTGCTGTTGTTGTATATTATTGAGAAACGAACGAACGACGGACGGACGGACGATCGATAGATAGATAGATAGATAGATAGGGGTAAGAGACGAACCGAGCCACGAGCACGAGCCAGCCATACACAACGGCAGGCAAGCGTTTTCAAACAACACGTGACTAAACTAGGCGTGACGAAAACGTATTTCCTGACTGAGAAGGTAAGTCTCTTTATAAGTGTTTATTTACGGGTGTGAGTAAATTGATCGTCACATCACGGTAAATAGTGGCGGTGAAGCGGATCGGTTCATCAGGAGCTCGTTTCCCGATGGGGACGCGACGCCTGATCGCGCCTCCGCTCGCGCGTTCAAAGGTCGCGTCCGCCCGCCTTCTGCATTCCCCACACCTGGCAGAGCAGTAGCTATATATACTGGGGTTGTGCTGGTGAAAATGTGCTTTGACTATACCTTGAGGTCAGTAAAGAGGGCCCGTAGTGTGGTCTATACTGCCAGTGGGAACGAATGATGACCGGTTAGCAAGCGTTGGTGGGAGTAATGCCATGTTTCATGTCGTTCTCAAACATTATCAACATGTTATCGACCCGTCACGTCCAAAATCAAGGACATAATGAATTGTTCTCCACTTTTTCGGTCGGAAGTATCGGTTTGTCCGGTCGAAGGCATTGAACGGTGAGCTCTTTTCTCTTCGGTCGAAGATTTCTCAATATGATCAATCTTTCCGGTCGGATATCCTCCAGTACAAGTCCTTTTTGTCCGGTCGAAAAACTCCAGTTTGTCCAGTGTTATCGAGTCTATTTAAGCTGACAAGCCTTGACATCACCGTGAGTAATTTATAACCTATTTGGTGGCCTCTCAATGCACCCAGTAGTGACACGAGCGGAACATGACTGTATTACAATTCTCCGCTGTGTGCGGTTGAAAGTCCCGTTCTGACCGGTTGAAGGAATCAAGCGGTGATTTCTTATCTCTTCAATTGAGGGTTTACAGAGGTGTTCATTCGTCCTTGCCAGATATTATGTCCAGTTATTCAGTCCACGATGGCCGCTTTATCCGGTCGAAAGATCAAAAAGCGACTTTGAGCATATATTTCGGCATATCCCGATGTTCTTGATGCCTATTCATGGAGATTGGCTCGCAAAAATCAGAGTTTCTGGGACACATTAGAAGATACTTCAAGAACCTTTCGTTCAATGGGCACACCCTTCGTCCCCACGCAATCCCTTGGAGCTCCATTTCTAAGTCTCCGGATCAGCCATCAATGTATCTTCCAGTTCCCGGGGTCCATTCCCCTCCGGTCATCGGTTACAAGCACAGTGCAGGTGAGGGTGGTTATAATTTGAGTCCAAGCTGGACTCTCCAGTCCTCACATCTTTTTTAAATGTGCTGGGACGAGTAAGACTTAGGGCACATGGCACACAATCAACATCTCACTCACCTGCATTATTTTGCCCTGAAATATTCACACTGTTGGGCCGGTTAAGACACCTCGGATGTATGGTTTGTAGACATTCGACTGATCGAGTCCGGGATTAGTAGAGATTTTCACGGCGTCCCCCATGTTTTAGATCAATCAGACCTACGACTAATAACATGCTGTAAAGCCCGCCAAACAAGCTCTTTCCACATCTTCAATGCAAGCCCGTTCACCTGGATAAGCTCTGATTCCATTTCCACTACACTGATGCTGGATTCGATGATCTCCAACCTATTTAATTTGTTGAGGAGTCACTGTTCAATGAATTTATTTGTTTGTCCCCCATGAACATCATTTGGATACCATACATTGAGATCTAAGCACATATCTCTGCCTCGTTGGGTGCCTCTGAGGTTTCTGACAGTCACATATATGAATCTACACGCTTCCCATACTCAAATACACGTCCAAGGCACTAACAAGCATCGATATAGAGGCACCCATCGGTAACTGGCCGTGAGGGAAGAACTTTCAAAGCCGGCTGAATTGACGCGTTTTTTCGAGAGTTACTCACCCTTTAACATCTATCCTAGAGTTCAGGTGGTTCAGAACGCGTCGCAAATTGCGGAGGAGGCAAAACGACGCGGTAAGTGCTGGAAAGTAGCAGCGATCAGGCTGCTTGATGGAAGTGATGGATTTACTGCATATGGGTGCCCACGTGGCCAGATTTACGATCTTTACGGTAAATATCGTAAATATCCAGGGCGTAAGTCTTTATGCGACTTACTCCCGCCAAATCCACTTTCCTGGCTGGAAATATTGGTTACAAAGCTCTGCCGCATCCCTTGCTTCTGGAAAAAATCAAGCAACATCTTGGCAGAAACTAACATGATATTACACGTTCCAATGAGTTATAAGGCCCGAGAGCCCGTCTGGAATGGCGAGAACACCCGCGGGAAGGCAAGAGTCAGTTGCCAAGCACATCCAAACATCGTCCCTTCCTGCACCGACCTTCGCCCACCACAAACCCGGTCGCATCGACGAGCACACCAAGCCGTTCCCGCGGCCCACGGCGCTGCCCATGCTCCCAAACTGCCACGTGTCGACACTTGAAAAGGTCGGGGTGGGGAGTTTGGGAGGATTGGATACAACATCGCAGAAGATTTTCCGTGCGCTCTCCTACACCCTCGACATCACCTATCCATTGAATCCACACGCACTGGAGGGCGCTGGGCTATTTCCAGAGCGGTTTTTCTCGTCATGAAGCACCAACAGCTGCAAAATTGTGCACGGCTCCCACAAACGGTGAGTTTTTTCTTACTAGGTCCTGGGAAATTCCCCCAGAGTCTCACTGAATCAAAAATCATCCGCTAGCATTGGCTTCTCAAGCTGCCTTTAGTCCGTGACTCTCCCAAACGCACGCGACTCTGCCGTCTCGAAGCTATGCGCCTGAAGCCGCCGGTGGGCGCACAGAAGAGAATGCAGCGGTGCTGCTGCACCTGTCGGCGTTGTAGCCCACCTGACGCTGTGCACGTAGCTGCTGCCCTTGGAAGACGGCTGAGCATGACGGCGTACCAGCAACTCAGGCAAGTGCGTCGCCACTTTACGCACTTCTCTTTCTCACACCTTACCAACGCCAAGGCGCCCGGCCGCTGCCCACCTCAAGAAGTCAATCCATGGATCGATCTGGAGCCCAGCGCCGAGGGTGCACAGGGGCGTGTTGCTGCCCCCCGCAATTGACACCCGCCCAACGGCGGCTGCGACTGCGACGTGACACGACGCGCGCCATCGTCCCCGTGCACCCTGTGTACACGCAGGCTATTGACGAGTTAGCGGTGTCTGGGTCTTTACGCGCACACGGCCCACGAGCACGGGGCCCCCCATTCCCGCCGGGACTTGGGCTAGTTTACGTACGTCGCAACCCATCCCTTTATTTCGGTATGCAGACTAACACGTCAAGGGTTTACTGGAAATTCGCGAGACGGTGAACGTCCTGCTCGCCATCTCCGCCGCTGCTGCACATGCGCAAAGACGGCCCACGCGGTGATGGAGCGGCCGCACTCTGTGTTGTATCGCCCATCGCCGCCGCCGTCCGCGGCAATGGACAGCGCACTGAGATCGCGCGGGCACGCCCGTAGTACACTGGGCTTCGGTCCGGGATACGCGGCCATCGGGAGCTCGTTCCCCGGCGCGGACGCAGAGCCTACACCATCGCGGGATGGCCGCTGCGAGCTGTGCCTAATTCTAATCCCCGTGCCCATGATGCGCTGGCTTCGTCCCGCGATGTGGAAGCACAGATGTCGACGAGGAACAGGACTGCGCCTCGCACAGCACCACCACACCGCATTCTACATCCCACCCCGACTTTGACTTACCTCGCCATACCACGACCAGCGAGCATCATCCTCCACCCGCACCTGCTGGCCCTGCCGCCGTACCTGCAGCTCCTCACGCCTCCACGCCGCGCACGCCGAGTCTAATGGAGAAGCCCCCGCTGACTATGCGCCAGCCGCCTGGGCGCCCAGTCTTGTGTGCGCGCCCGGAGAGCGCCGCGCTCGTAGCGGGGCAAGGTGATCTATTACCTCTCGTTGGCGGGCCCCGCGATGCCCGAGTGTGAGCGCCTGCAGCTCGCTATGTCTTCGACCTTTGTTGTGTTCATGCAGCAGCTGCTGGAGACGACATAGGTGTGTGCCCCCCCCTTCCCTCGTCCTGCACCCGTCCCTTCTTTGTCGTGGGTCAATGCTTACGCACACCACAGTGATAGCTATACAAACACCACCTGGGCCACCGTCTCCCTCATCCCCCTCGCGCAGATGAACAAAATGGAGCGCGAGTTCCTCGCCGGGTGCGGGTATCCGCTCTTTGTCTCGCGCCGCGTGTACGAGACCTGGGGCCACTTGATGTGGGAGCTGGTCGGGGCGCGGAGGATTGGGTGAGCCCTCCTTTCTTTACTTCTCGTCTCCCTCCTTTGCTAACCATGTTATTATTTCACAGCGCCTTTCGCCACCGCACCACGAGTGCCACGCGCACGCGCACCTCCTGCTGCGGCCCACCTCCCGTCGGCGACGCAGCGCCAGCCCGCCCCTCCCACGGTGCAGCGGCATCAGCCACTTTGGGCGCGCCGAGGTGCGCACACCTACACCACAGGGGTACGCACACATGTACACGATGTAACGCAGGCGCACCGTGCTGGGCGGCTCGCGTTTGTGGCCGGTCGTGTGCATGCTCACGCTCCGTTAAACAAGTGCTGCTGATGGCTGAGACGTCTGAGCTGATACAGAGCTCACGGCGCGCCATGATCACGTTAAATTACCTGTACTCCCTTTTTCCAGAGCTCTGGGGTCGCGCACCCGCTCATATGTAGTACTAATACAACTGCGGCCTTCGTTATTGCCCACTTCACGTCAGTTTTGGTAGGATGGACGACCAATAATAATATCAATAAATAAGCCCCTGAATCACATTTGGCCGCCGCAATACGACGAGCTACCATGCCTAAGACACCGAGCAGTCCACACCCGAAGTCCAAGACGCCGTACAAGATCACTAAAGGGAAGAAACGCGGTCTTCTTGCTCAATCTGGCCAAGCTACGCTCGAGACTATCACCGCTCTGCAGCAAACCGGCATGAAAAAGCACGGCAAGGCCGAAATAACCACGAAGAAATATGGCCAGGTCGTAGCAGCTACTCGCAAATGGTTTGCCATGTCGCTGGGGGAGAAGGTCACGGAAGAAAAGAAGGGGAACGCGAAAGCGAGCACAGCCGAGGAGGCTGAAGACTCTGATAGCGAAGAGGAGGACGACGACTTCGAGGATGGTCCTGCAGGGCCTGATCCAATCGCACCAGATGTGGGGGAGTCTTCGGAGCCTCAGGACGGCAATTCAGACACGTCTTTCAAGTTCGACGCGCCAGAATTTAAAGACGCGCTGAATGACACCCCCAATGAGCATTCTCCCAAAGTTCTCTCGCTTTACCTCGTTTACAAGATTTTCCACCAGGGGAAAAAGATAGGAACTGCGGACACAGCCAGAGCAGCCTGGAAGAGGCTGTGGAAGCTGAGGTGAGTTCTTCTACGCGCATTAATAATTGCGGGATGATTTACCTACTTACAGGGACGGTGATACCTACCGCGACAGATGGCACTACAATCCAGCAACCTCTCGGTGGGAGGGAAACCCTGTAGACTCTGCAGAGGTCGAGGACACCATGGAATCTATCAAGAACAAGTGCGGGAAAGATGACGGAGAGCGAAAGCACTCACTCGCAATGACAAAGGAATATATGGAGAAAACATTTGCGTGGTCGGATGCCGTGTGCCCGCCTGCCAGTTATAGCTCCCCATCGACAACAGTAGAAGAGCGGGCCTTGAAGACGAAACATTTGGAATACAAAGCCTTCGCGTCCACGGCGTGGACAATCTGGTCCAGGTATGGGTAATTTCTCGCGATAGCATCATCTGACCGTGTTCGGTGTACTGTAGGAACTTCGAGTTGGTTAAATTACAAGAGAAGGATCTCACCTTCGGACTTGAGGATCCCCGAGCGCTCAACACACCCTACTTCGAGCTCAACCTCACCAACCGGAAGGGCTGGCAAAAGCGAATTAATAAGACGCAGAAGGAATCTGATCTTCGAAGTACTCTCACGTTTGTATGCCGAGAATAATGATCAAGCTAACGTCTTTGGAATTCTAGGTGGTCGGTATAAAATCTGCTCGCAGCCAGATCTTCCCGCCTGTGATGCGTATCCCTGGTTGCTGAAGTGGCGGCAGCATCTTCAGGACCAGGTTTACCAGCGCCCGCTTCTTCCCGACGATTACATTTTCCCAGCGATCGGGGCAAATGGTATCGTTCAAACCGGGGAGCATCTCTCCCATGACGACGTCAATAAATGGATCAAGGAATTTGCAGCGGGTGCGAAGTTGCCGCAGCAAAATGGGACTTTCTCCACTCATTGCTTCCGTCGCGGAGGGGCGCAGTACAGGTTCATGTTTGCCGCTGTCGGCCGGCGTTGGACACTTCGCCAAGTCCGATGGTGGGGAGGGTGGGCTGAAGGAGAGCATGTGGGTACTCATATTGAACTTGCGCTCGAACACTTTACTCATTTATCTCAGCGCGACACTCTCGTCAAATATTTACTTGATGAGTTATACACGTACGAAGATGACTACAGCGGGATGCTACTTCCCCTTCAACCTGAAGCGAACAAGACTTTTCTCGGGGAAGCCGTTGCTATGGGACCCGCGACAACGGAGCAGCTGTCACTGTT
Source organism: Mycena vulgaris (assembly GCA_029204335.1). Lineage (NCBI taxonomy): Eukaryota > Fungi > Basidiomycota > Agaricomycetes > Agaricales > Mycenaceae > Mycena > Mycena vulgaris. Next base: position 9,572 of record JARGYA010000323.1, read on the forward strand.
CCACCAGTCACTTTCAAGTGATATGCGTGCCATGTCGGGTGCGATGAATAATTTAGTTAACAACTTTGCTGGGATTAACAGCGGTAAGGCTCTGGTATTTCTCTTGAGTATAAAGCACTAAGACTCATTCCTAGGTCCCCGTCCGATTGCGCAGACATCGTGCTGTCAATATATAGCACATCAGTCGGTGCTCGGTACCCGCGCACTGGTTCCGATCCCGCTGTCGATGGTAAATTCGGTTAACCAGCCTCTCCTCCATGTTCCCTATGCTGTCACAACACCACCATTACCCGCAAAGAGCGGACGCCCTCTCCCTACTGCCGGATTAATTGTTCCCGACATTCCTGTAACACTTCCTGACGGAAGTCGCTCCCTTAGCCGGGACTCGTGGAAAATTGCCGTGCAGCATTGGCTGATTGGTGATCCCGCTCACGGCCTTCACAAACCGCTGAAGGACTGGTCCAAGAAAGACTTGACAGGCCCGAATAAACCCTTTGCGATGAAATTGCGTAGCCGGATGGTTATCGCAACGGAATATATCACACAGTGAGTCCCCCTTTCCATTCGTTAAGTACATGAACTGATTTTACATATGCAGTCATCATTCCGACGAGACTTCATTCCTAGCCGCATATCCCGAGGCAAATCAGGGACTGTCGAAGCTTTTGACAGCCATCAACAACGCGCGACTGACAAGGGGTGAACGGATTCCCCGCAAATAATACAAATTGTATTTCCGTTTCCGTACCATTCCCTCTTCCACTGAACGCTGAACGACTACTGTTGTTAGGGATGTTAGCCCCTAAGTGAATATAAGTATTGATTTGTCAGTGTATTTATCTTTGTATATTACTGTTAGGACCAGCCGTTGGCTGACCCCTATATAATCCTTAGATACACTAGTAAACAGGAGCTTTTTCCTATACTGTAACCTACACTACTGTCCAATACAATCCTACGGGAACGTGCTGGTTAACGTGGTGCGAACTCAGTCGCTAGGATCTAAGCTTAACACTTTTTTTAACCATACGTACCAACGTGTTGGATCTCATCGTCGCTCATAACCGACGCTGAGGTGGAAAATTGACTGCGATAACAAATTTGACTATGACTTCGGGAAAGAAAAACAAAAAGCAGAAGACCCGTCAGCGAACCCGCACAAGCGAGATCGCGGACGGGGAACCTGAATCGCAGAGATCGGTGACGGATCCTCCGCCACCGTTATCGTTATCGTTATCAGGACCGACCGCGACAACAGATAATGCGGTCGATCGGGGAAATCACGGAGATCATAGACGATCCCCCGAGCTCGGATCTGACAGGCGTACGGCATCATCTCCGTTGCCTGTGCTCACCACCTCTGACCACGACGAGGATGAAGCGCGCGTGCGCCGTCCATCGCAGCCGTCGGGTCCCGCTGAAAAATCGAGTCATATTTCACGTGACACGATTAGCTCGGCTCCGAACCGCCGCGGGTCTCAACGAGCCACGCTCGAAGAGGTGTCCGATGAAGATGACAGGCGTCAGCTTGGACCTACGCGGACCAGCTCGGCGCGGAACGATAAGAGGACGGATTCGAGAGAATCGGACCACGCTGAAGTAGCCATAAAATTAGCGGTGGTCCCACCGACACCTACGCACGGTCCTCGGACCGTACCTGAGTATACACCCAGTGACCGGTATAACCGGCTACCCGGGTCGTCCCCGGTGTTGAGTTCATCACCATACCCCAGTGGTATTCACCAGGAGGAGGAAGTCGGGTCGGATATTCCGAGTGACTCGGACCGACGAGCACGGCGGGCGGAGAAACAGCGCCGCAACCGTGCTGATTCCGTTGAGTCAGCGGAGCTGCACATTGCAGCTACCCGTAGCTTGGACCAGAGACGCGTCAATGAGGAATCGGACGCGTCGCATCACCCAAACATATGGAATGATCGCAATATTAAAGCGGCCAATGAAGCTCTTGCACGCGACAGATCGCTGCATGAGTCTACTGAAGTATTTCAACGCCGCCGGGCCGCATGGGCGCGTAGCGAGCAGCGGCTGAGAGAGTTCCGCGTTGAGGACGATCGTATCATTGCGGAAGAATTATATGTTGACCAACTACGGGAGTCACAGGACCGTGAGCTGGCTGAACAATTACACCGTGATCAGCAGAATGTGGAGCGTGAACGAAAAGAGTTCGACACGCGCCGACGAATTATGGACGAATATATTGAACGTGAACGCGCACAGCTTGGGAAACCTCGTACGGCTGCAATTCCCGAAGTGCGTCGTGAAGGTAGTCGCCTCACGACGCGGCCTTTACTCGCTCCAGGACGGGATCCATCGGAGGAACGTCCTGAAGGAAATAATCGGGCCACACACACGTTCAATGATCGAGTAATTCTCCAACGGTTTCGATGCGCAGATTTAGCGGCCGGTCAACTATCCCGCATTCTGGATCAAGGCATTGATTGGGATGATGACGGAAAGCCCTATGAAAAGGGACCGGCTCCGAGTCGCGGTAGTTCTGTTGGATTCGGTGGTAAGTCAGTCAATCCAAACATTCGCGCTGACCACAGGGCACCTGATATTGTGTCGTCGCGATCGTCACATATTCCGATGTCGACGCGACACAATAATACTCCAGTATCCGTAATGCGAGGAGTGTCCCAAGTGGCTCCATTCCCGCAAGGAAACCGTTCTGGTCACGGAGTAAGCTCCGGAATGCAGAATGAACGAACATCGCCCGTTAAAGACGAACGAGCATCACCGTATTATTCACGGGCGGGAACGACCCCACTCAAATATAATGGTGGAGGCAGTGGCTCAGGTGGAAAACCACCTGGTCGCGGCAAAGGAAAACCATCTATTCCATCGGACTCGTCGTCATCGTCTTCATCTGATGAGGGATCGCGTAGTGAGGAATCAGACCCCACGTATCAGCCGGAGAACAATTATTCCCGGTCAGAGGAGACGGACAGTGCCTGGGAACAGGATCCGTCCGTCACCATTGAGGAGGTCACTCTGAACGCGAGTGATTCACAACCGAGTCAGAAGAGGACACGAAGTGGTATTCCGTATGCGGATCATCCAGGAGGCAACCCGGATGATAGCTCGTCATCTGAAGATAGGTCGAAGCGGGGATCTGGATTTAATCCGCGCAAGCATCCAGAGGAATCCGAGCGTTCCCATAAAAAGCGGCGCCATCGCAACTCACGAAGAAATCATCATTCCCATGGATCGCGATCGCACCGCACACCGCTGTTTGAGGCGGGAGACCCCGTGATGGCTGGAGTACCGCTCAGACAACAACGTAAGTGGAAGCGGTCGTTACACGAGCCATTTATCAGGCTGCATAACGAGATGCTTGCAAAAGCGTGTCCATCTGACTCCGTGTTGGACGAGAATCGCGCGTTGAAGTTACCGGCGCCTGAAAAGTACGCCGGTAGCAAGGACTATAATAATTTTGAAGGTCACGTCATTTCCATATGTCGTTGGCTTAAAATAATTGGGATGGGGGGTCCCGCGTTCTCGGAAAAACGTCACGAGATACAGTCGTATTACTTGACGGGTGCCGCAAAAGAGTGGTACGAGACAAATGTCGCGGGATTGGGACGGCAAAAACGTCACTGGACCCACTTGGAAGTAATACTCGGACTGTACGATCGGTTCATTGACACGGCATGTGTTCAAAATGCGACCGAGATGTTCTGGTCAACAAAATTCTCCTCTGAGATGGGAATTACCGGGTTCTATCATGAACTTATGAACTCGGCAAATCGGATGATTAAACGCCCGGATTCGTATACGTTTAAGAACCAAATGATGTCCCGCATGCCTAGGGCCATGGTGGAGGCACTGATTGAACGAAATATTACGGCGGAGTATTGCACAATCAAACAAATACTGGAGTCAGCGGTGAATTGGGAGTGGCAGGAGAACGTTCGCGCGAGATACGCGGCCACGCGGGCAGCTCACCGTGGTGAGCCGCGTGCGGGGTATTACACGGGCAACAGGAGACCTGAGGCCCGCAGAGAAGGCCCGCGTATTGCTGCGGCAGATCGCGAGGAGATAAAACATAAGCTATACAGGATTGTCCGCCGCGACCCAGCAATGAAGGACGAGGCGCGGGCTCACGAGGTGCGTGCTCCGTACAAACCTTATCAACGACCGATGGGTCGTGATGGGGGAGGAAATGGGGGAGTAAATACACCCCGGCCGTATCCTGGGGGAGCGAAGGCTCCCCGCCCGTACCCGAAACCGGCACCACCTGGCATTAAATGCTTTAAGTGTGGTGGACCACACTATAAAAATGATTGCACGCAGCCTCAAGAACGGGGATTTGCAGCAAGGGAGGCAGTGGATGACCGGTCAGAACCGGCAGACAGTAGCAGCAAGCCACGAATAGAGGCGCTGACACCGCCTTCGGTACGATCAGAGCAAATGAGGCGAGGCTACGAGGAGCCCGTGGAGGATGAAAATCCGTACATGGGGGAGCAATACGAGTCCGAGGGAGAGTTCACTTGGGAAGAAGTCAGTGAGTACTCGGACTATGCCAATGACGAACGATGCGCGCACGCAATTGAGGACTGGGAGGACTTACCGGCGCTGGGAGACGAGCATTCGGACGAAGAATCGGACTCGGAGTCTGACTCGCGCAGCGAGGAAGATGACAACATGGCAGAAGTGCCCGGTCGACCAGGTGTGAAGCCTGTTAGGTTGGGACTCTGTGATGACCGATCCGATGAGGAGGACGAGTGTGAAGCGAGAACAGCGCCGCCCATGAAAGTCAGAATGGAACCGTCATTATTCGCAACATGCGACGAATGGCCGGAGCACGAATTCATCGGTGAACGAGAACTGGAGAAGGTGGCCCGTGATATGGCGCGGCACATAATACAACAAGGGGACACTGATGAAGTAGAGGAGTTCCTGTTCGCAACAGGCGACAGGGATTCGCTCTCGCCTACTCAGGCGAGCAGGAAGCGGGGCGTGTACATGAAGCGGTCGAAAGCCAGCCGGCCTAGACCAGCGCGCACGAAGGCAGAAAACTTCTGTCTTACGGCGTACGTGAACATTAACGGAGTCGACGCGTTTACGCTATTCGACTCCGGATGCACCACGGAAGCATGCAGCCCTGACTTCTGTCGGGTTGCAGGCATTAAAGTGTTTCCTATAAAGTCTGCAATCACCCTTCAATTAGGGACTGCAGGCAGCCGATCAAAAATAAACCACGGGACGATTGCTCCTGTAAAATATGACGCGCTGGCAACTGAAGAATACTGGGATATTGTTAACCTGGATCGGTTTGACGCGATCGTAGGTACGAAATATATGCGAAAGCATGGAATTTCACTCGATTTTGAATACAATACTATTCGAATTCGGGGCCAGCCCTCCACGACACTGTCTGAAAAAGAAGAGTCGTCGGAGGTGGAACGCCGCAACGCAGCGCGGCGAACCACCGAACACGATTGACTAGCGCGTGCGGGTACTCATGCACCCGCACCCGCCAAGTTGCCACCGAAGCAACGCTCACGCGACAGAAGAACCACTAAGTTGGGATCTGTCACTTTAACTGAAATTGAGGATGAAGAGGAGCCCAAGAGCGAGGTCAATACCGGTGATGCCGATCACAACGACAGGCATCACGGAAAGGACTTCCCAGTACTCTTAGAAGAGACTGGGGAGATTGAAAGTCAGTCCGGGGGAAAATACGCGGAGATTGTTCAAGAATTCTCGCGCGTACGATTCCCGGCACGACACGTGACCGCGTCGACACACGACCGCAAAGCGTTGATCAACCAAAATAATAACCAGAAAGAACCACGGCTGAACCATGAATCCGTGGTCAATGGTGTTATCCCTCAACACGTGAAAGACAAGTTGACCGAGGTACTTACCAAGGCAACAGAAATTCACGCTGCTGAACTTAAGAGCGGCAATGCGTCATTTACTGAAGAAGACATTCCCCGGTTACGCGACCGGTGGATGGAGATAAGTGTAGATATCATGTCTGGCGTACCCGAGGTCATGCCTCCGCTACGCGAGGTTAATCATACCATACCACTCATTGACGAGTCGAAGGTATATAACTATCATATGCCCAAATGTCCCGATTCCATGAAGGGGCAGTTAATTGATAAAATTAATCGGTATGTGCGCGCCGGGTGGTGGAAATCGGTGCAGATTAACCAAGCGGCACCCATGCTTTGTATTCCCAAAAAGACCGGGCTGTTGCGCACCGCTATTGATTGCCGAAAGCGCAATGACAATACGCGCAAGGACGTCACACCTTTCCCCGATCAAGATCAAATACGGATGGATTGCGCGCGTGCGAAGTATCGCTCCAAAATTGATATGTCCGACGCGTACGAACAAATACGCGTCGTGGCCGAAGATGTCTGGAAAACGGCGTTCACCACGGTCTACGGAACGTTTGTGAGCTATACAATGCAAATTGGTGATTGCAATGCACCCGCCACTTTTCAGAGAATAATGACCATGGTGTTTCAGTCATTCATAGGACGATTTGTCCATGTCTACTTGGACGATATATTCATATATTCCAATTCTATCTCCGACCACGAAAAGCACTTGGGGTTAGTTTTTGATACACTTCGAAAGAATCATTTTTATCTCAAAAAGGAGAAATGTGATTTGTACTCAAAGAAAATGGACTGTCTCGGCCATCTCATTGATGACCGCGGCCTTCATGCGGACGCAGATAAAATGCAACGCATCAGAGAATGGAGAGAACCGCGGAGTTATCACGATATACAGCGGTTTCTCGGATTGGTGCAATATCTGGCCCAATTCCTGCCGGATATATCGGCATTTACGGGTCCGTTAGCGGGAATGACGCGCAACGGTAACGCGTTTGCGTGGCACCCCCTGCACCAGGCGTGCTTTGAGAACATTAAACGAATCTGCTGCCGAACAGCGATTTTACGACCAATTGATCCAGAATCGGAAGAGCCGATATGGGTTATATGTGATGCATCAATCTCCGGGCTTGGTGCCATGTATGGCCAAGGCCCAACATGGCAGACATGTAGACCTGCGGGATTCATGTCAAAGAAATTTACATCAGCACAGCATAATTATCGCGTGTTTGAGCAAGAGACGCTAGCCATTTTGGAAGCGCTACTCAAGTGGGAGGATAAATTAATGGGGTACCGCATTCATGTGGTGACAGACCACAAATCACTGGAGTTTTTCAAAACCCAGCGGCGATTAAATGGACGACAGACTCGGTGGATGGAGTACCTGTCACGATTCGACTTTGATATACGATATATCAAAGGTGAATTGAATAAAGTCGCAGACTGCCTTTCGCGATACTATGAGAATGATGAGTGGGACGAGGCTCACGAAGTTCAGGACTATGTCAACGCGGACGTTAGACTAGATCCGGAAATGGACGATATCCCTTTCGACCGCAAAGAGGAACTCATGCGGCTGAACGAAGTAACGAGTGAACTCATGGCTCTCGCGGATGATACCCGCGACGGACCACGCCGTAGTTCACGTCTGAATAAACACCTGGAGCCTCGCGATCTTGAAGTCGCCGCGCTCGAGGCCGCTGCAGAGCCGGAATCTTGTCTTGAACGGGAGGGTATCCCGCAAGAAGAAGACCCGACTTTGTTTAATTCACGCAAACGGACAGATATACTTGATACGCCCCCGAGCGTCAAAGATGAATTGCTAATAGCTATAAAGCAGGGATATGCGAAGGACAAGTTCTTTAGCAAAATCCTTGCGGATAAAGCGGCATTCGCGATGTTTACTCACCGCGATGACCTAATATATACATCTAATCGCGGTGGCGAGGAAGTCCTCTGTGTGCCAGAAGGCATGCTGGGGGAGCAGTCCATTCACGGTGCACTGCTTGAACAAGCTCACGCAAGTCTGGGTCACTTCGGACCTCAGCGAACTGGAGATTACTTGCGGCGATGGTATTGGTGGCCAAGGATTTCCAAGGAAACGCACTTGTTCTGCACAAGCTGCGCCATATGTCAAGCAAATAAGCCCACGACCTTAAAACCGGCGGGCAAACTACACTCCCTGCCTGTCCCAACAAAGCCGTGGGAGTCCATTGCGATGGACTTCGTCGGACCGTTCCCCAAATCTAAGGGGGCTGACTACCTGTGGGTGGTTATGTGCCGACTCACAAGTCAAGTTCACCTGATCCCGGTGAATACGAAAATACGAGCTACAGAATTATCTCATATTTTCATACGTGAAATTGTGAGGTTGCATGGATTGCCCAAGTCAATTATATCCGACAGGGACTCTAAATTTACTTCGGCTTGGTGGCGCGAAGTACACCGGCTGTTGGGAATTAAATTACTAATGTCAACGGCGTTCCATCCGCAGACGGATGGTGCGACGGAGCGTGCCAATCGGACAGTGGGCCAAATGTTGCGCTCGCTGGTGCAACCAGACCAAAAAGATTGGGTAGAGAAGATACCATTAGTGGAATTTGCGATCAACGCGAGCATAAGCGCGTCGACGGGGTTCTCACCATTTGAATTGGCAGGAGGGTACATGCCCGCCATGCTTCGAGAATTTGTGACACCGGTCCGAGCTCCGAAAGGAGTTAAGGCTTTCGCAGAGCAGGCGCTACTGAATTTAGCAGAAGCGCATGATGCTATTATTGAAGCAAGAGTGCTGTCGACGGTGCAGGCGAATAAGCACCGCCGGGAAGACCCACCAATTGCCGCGGGCACATTGGTATATCTATCGACGGCGAATTTGGCACTACCAAAAGGACGCGCAAATAAGTTGTTACCGAAATTCATTGGACCATATCGGGTGCAGCGCGCGTTTGCCGATTGTTCTGACTATGAGCTCGAATTGCCTGAGCTATTGGCATCAAGACGCGTGCACAACCGATTTCACGTTAGTCTGTTAAGGCCACATGTTGCGAGTTGCGACAATTTGTTCCCCAATCGCGCGACGCCGGGACCGTATGATTTTGGCGCGCCTGCAGAGGACGAATGGCTGGTGTCGTCTATAATGGCGCACCGGTGGGTGGATAATGTGATCGAATTCCATGTAAAATGGAATTTAGGCGACACTACTTGGGAGAAATTTCATGCAGTAAAACTGTTATCGGCGTTAGACGACTACTTTTTGCTACACGGGGTGAAAAAATGGCAACAGCTTCCTAAGAAGCAGTAGTTGCCATGCTTTACATGAATAGAAAACGCAAGAAGCGCGAGTGAGGGAGGCAACCACGTTACCGCGATAGTAATCAGATGATCACCTCGTGTGGGGCCGTGCAGGTCCCATCACGGGCGTGGAAAAAGAAGTGAGCAATTTTATTTCTTGGTTATAACTACGTCTGGCTGGGGGATCTCCCCAGGTCATGGCGCCTACTACCGCTCCGGCAAAGACCAAGACGACGCTGGATTTACCCGAGGCACTGTTCGACTCCGACAACAACTTACTGCCGGCAAGATCTGCGAAAAACAGGCGAACCGCGAAATCGACGGCCATGGATATTGATGTCCCTCTGGTCGTCGGGCTGGAAGATGGCGATGACATCGTTGACTACGGTGACGGTGACGAAGACGACGACGACTCCACTCAACGGAGCGGCAGCGCGTCGCCCACAGGGGGTGGAACGGATGATCCGTACTCCACCTTCATTAACGATGATTTGACGCAGGTGTCGCGGGCGGACCCCATGCGTGGGGGAGGATTAGTAATGGAGGAGGTGTCGTCGAAAGTGGGGCGCATGTGCGCCCACCGAGAGGTGCGCGCCATGGCGCTGGAAGGAGCGGATGCGGTGGAGGAAACGAAGATTCTCCGCCGTATCAAGGAGAAAAAGTGGTTACTCAACGAGAATCTATATGTACCGGAATGCCGGGGGATTGACTTTGACCCCGACCAGTCACTGGACGCGGACGAGCTCGCGGCGCTCAAGTGCGATACATGCGAAGAATACACGCGGCACGTCGGTGACGACTTCGCGCGTGGCGATGGAAGTCTCAAAGCTGTACTGCAGCTGAGAGAATTGTATATGCTCGCAGATGCCCGGATCAACAATAAAGATGCAGAGCAGTCGATCAGGACGCTAGAAGTGGCGAACGCGGTGGCGGAGCAACTGAATGAGGACAAGGAACGGCAGCTAGACGCCGCCAAGGCGGAGAAATCGCTGGCGGTACAAGAAGTTGGACGACTGGGCGCAAAACTGGACGCGTGCACCAAGAAGTTGGAGGATGCGTGGGATGACATAAAGGCGCTCGAAGACAAGATAGATCAGCTGGAGACTCTTGTCGACGAGCTCAGCTTCCCAGAACGCCCGCACAAGAAGCCGCGACACGATGAGGAGGAATCGCACGGTCGAAGCGAACGCGACGAGGACGTAACAATGCACGAAGCGGAGCCGGTCACAACCAAAGAACCGCTCGACATGGACAGCGGGCCGACCCGAACGAGATCGACGCCATCCACTAAGGTGGCTCTGGTCGATCGTATGAATACGGCGCCAGTGGGGAACCAGCCGCCGCGCCCGCAACCACCTCCACCGTCTCAACTGTCAACTTGCGCCATCATGGCCCCACCACAGCTTGAAGTCGAACCAAACGTGGATCGACGGGGATTCCCATTGGACGTAGCAACGGTCGACGCCGTGGTGAAGGTGTTGAATAGCGGAATGCCGTACTACGTGTACGCATTCCGTTTGTTTTATATGTGGGCATTCTGCCGTGGCATACGTGCCGCCGACAGAACGCCGGCGCAACAACGGGCCATCGACACATTTGTAATGTTCGATTGGTTCGCAAACTTGTTGACGTCTATAGGCCGCGACCGTCCGGCGCAGAAGCAAGCACTCACGTTCTTTCATAATCTCCGGCGCGAGGACATTGGATATGACCCGACGCTACTCGCGCAGCTCATCCAATTTCGGGAATGGGCAGATATCAGTGGATGCCCATTTGCTGACGACGCCTGGACACTTAATATGCGACGCGTTCGCGGACTCAATCTACTGGACGCGCTGTCAATGCGGCGCCGAAAAATCAAGGATGAAGAAATGGTCCGAGAAGATCGCTCCCGACTCGAAAAGGTGTTTCTGCATATATTTTGTATGCCGGGACTGTACAAACGCCTCTTGAAGAAGAACGGTGTCGCCCCCGCTTCGGCGTTCGTGGCTAGGCACTGGGATGAAAGTCAACTCGAGCCTGTCACCGAGAACACAGTGGCGGTAGCGTTTGCCGATTGTGGCGTAACGGTCAACATGATCAACGACGCATTCGAATTTGGCCAGCAATGGGTGTATGATTGTCTGGAGAAGCCGGCACCGCCGCCCGGATGGACCCGAGACGAACTGGAAGCGCTGCAGCATCAGGCATCCTGGGGAAAGCCACCAAGTGGTCTATTTCCGGCAGTGGACGATCTTTTTCTCCGTCGCCCTGACGTACCCTGGGTACATCATGCGGATCAATTCGTGCTCACACACTTATCGGACTGGCAACATCCGGAGCTGGTGGGGCTTCAACGCGCCCTCGGTTCCCGGATTCAATCAATTCTTAATAGAGGACTGGCTCGGCCGTTGTCGCGCAACGAGCGCCTCTTGGAGCAGGCCAACCCTTTCCTGAAGGAGGAGCGCCGCCGAGAAAACGAAGCAGCGATCGCCCGCAAACATCAGTCGTCGGCTGTCGCAGGTCCGAGCCAAATTGGGGCTGTACCTGCGGCGCTCGGTAGTCGGCGCTCGTCGGGAATGCCGCGTGGACCTCGCGCCCACTTTCGAACCGCACCGTCCGTTGACACGTCAACGCACGGCGCGCCGTCTAAATCAAGTACAGATATGCAGGTAACGTTCCACGAACCCGACCCGGCGTCGTTCGCGGCTAACATGCAGAATTTCGATGGGTTCACAGACGCGCTAGCACGCGCGGGAATCGACACCGCTCCACTGTTCCAGTATGGAGAGGCGGAATATGACCCAGAAGTAATCACGGACGGATGGACCGCAATACATATTGCCACCGCGCCGACTGTACAATAAACCTGCTACACGTGAACCGCTGTACAATAATGATGAAATACATGGCCATTGACGGCCCTTCTTGATACACATTGGACTACATCTTGTCAGAGTGCAATTCACTCTTGAACGGGAGAATGTTAGGGATGTTAGCCCCTAAGTGAATATAAGTATTGATTTGTCAGTGTATTTATCTTTGTATATTACTGTTAGGACCAGCCGTTGGCTGACCCCTATATAATCCTTAGATACACTAGTAAACAGGAGCTTTTTCCTATACTGTAACCTACACTACTGTCCAATACAATCCTACGGGAACGTGCTGGTTAACGTGGTGCGAACTCAGTCGCTAGGATCTAAGCTTAACAACTGTCCATTAATCAGTCATTAATTAGTCTACTTCCGGGCCGCCCTACTGTACTGTACTCTGCCAGTTTACTCTGTCCTATTCTACCTATATACTTTCAGTTCTCCTCGTAGACGACTGGGGCCCGACCCTGAATCTGTAATGAGTCCGGGAGCAGGAGGGTGTATTGGCCTACGCGACGCGACACAACACGTGATGGCATCGCGGCCCCAAAGCGAGCGGTTCGCGAGCGAGCCGTTACCCGATATGGATTCGATCAAAGATCGGATCACGGGACAACGGCATCTCGGCCCAGGCCATCAAGATCGTAAATAACTCGGGATAAGTATGGTTTTGTCTACATACGAACATGTTTTCCGAGCTAAGAAATCCGTCTTCAATCTGCACCACTAAATCGATCGTGTCGGTTCGAAAACATCGACAAGATTTGCATGGATTCCCGCCCAAAATATTTTCGGCCCCTCAGATTGCCAGAGAACGGCCCCATAGAAGGTGCTGAACACAGAAGAGAGCGTCGTGGCGTTCGAATAGGATGGAGAGGGGAATAGGGTGTCGGAAGCGACCATGCTTCGGCGAGGAAAAACGGGACCAACGCGAGATGATTATTTACTAGAAGCGAACCTGGAGACCGCGACGAACTCTGCGCAATGATATTGTACCACGCGTGTCTTGTCCAGAGGCTACGCGCGCCGAATCTGAGTTGGGCGAGTGGCGAAACGGTGTGCGATATCCAGGAGAAGGTAAAATGAGAGCCAAAGGATGAACCTCACAACGAGAGACTGTACGCCGCATTTGAGGCCATGTCTCGAGCGCAACTTGGGCCAGACTTGGGCCACGCGTGGACGCTTTGGTTGACGCTTGGTTGACGCTTTGGTAACGGTTCAAAGACGTTTTGTGGCAGTGGCAGTGCTGCTCCCTTTCTTCCGACTCGCATGAAACTCGTTCAATTTTGCGCAGGTTTTGCCAATCTCAATACCCATGTACAGAATAAGTATCTGACACGGTTTGGCTCGGATTTTGGCCCCCTCATCGTTCATTTCCGTGCACTTTACGTCAAGTGTCCGTGGCTAAGGCGGAAAACCTTCGTTCAATTTACATCTGCGCTTTGAAGTGTTATCCTCAGCAAAATATTCCAAATGACCCTTCAACCAAGGCTGGAACTTCCCTCACATGGACGCAAAATGTACACAGATTCCTGCTCTTCATCTCAGCGGAAATCCCAAAGTATCAAGTCGCCAGCTTCATGAAAGCCTAATATAACTTAGACGCCCGCGCCAACAAATGAAGCTTCCTATACATTTCTGCCTCGTGCGCTTGAACCTGACGCTCTCACGAGCAATCGTGGCATCATCGATCTCTCTAACCCACATGTCCCATCCTGTCCTCTGGCCCAGGGCTTTTTTCTACCCCGTCGCAAATGCGTCAGCGATCTGCCTTACGGACTCAATACCTCCTGAAAACTCCGCCAACGTGTTGTTGCTCGGTTGCGGTGACCCAAGAAACATATTGTATACGCTGCACGCGGATCCTCCGATTCGTGAGTTGGGCCTCCTCACTGAAAGAACGTTCGTCTCAACGTCTCTCCCTAATCAGAACGGCCTGCGTTAGACGTGACCTGTTGCGATATCGAACCGGCTGTCATAGGTATGGTATCCTTCCTGATCAACTCCGTCGGTGGTTGTTTTCAACCCCTGTTCTAGCTCGTAATGTGTTGTTGTTCACTCTCATACACGATGGGCTTCAAAGCACTCGTATATGGGACATCTTCTATCACATGAAGGTCGACCAAGATTCATTTGCGCTGATCATTTCGCAATCCAAAAAACTTCTCCAACTCTCCAAGAACCTCGATACCTGGCGCACCTCTTGCTATTCCAGTTTCCTGCAGTTTTGCAGCACATACACCCTATCTCGGGTAAGACACTACTTAGAGCTTTACGCTCAGGCGGAATCATATTCCCGCGCAAAACATGAACATCTATTTTCTTCCTTCACTCGCGAGTTCGAATTCCGCGACCACGATCAGACCATATTCAGCGCCGACACTGCTCGTTCTGCCGGTCCATTCCTCATGGACGTAATCAAGATCTTAAACGAGCATTTTCGACATTACTGGAAGACCGGAACTGTGTCCCGGTCGACCGCAGATATCACAGCTGCATGCTTTATCAATCCAACCTTTGTCCACTCCGAGTCTTCTACGCCTTCTCTAGTGGGGAACAGATGTGCCACTCACTACGGGACTTACCCTTTCCAAGGCTTCCATCTCGCCTCTGCATTCTTGACTTCCCCATCTTCTTCGACCGATGAAGCCATGGAAGCCCTTTTGGTTTCATGCGCTCAATCACAGTTTCGAGAATGGTGTTCCACATTCCAGGCCACCACGTCTACCCAGGGAACAGTTATAATCCGCCTGCTAGTTGCAGATGCGCTCGCATTCTGTCACACATTATGCCAATTCCGGGGGACGGCAGCATATTTAGATCGTCTATATGTCTCTCCGTGGAGCGCAGCAGAGTTGGTGCTGGACGGGGACGTGTCAACAGCACCGACCAATTTCGACATGATCGACACCTCTAACCTCGCTGATCATGTCGGGTTGTTGAATGTTCTCGTTGCGGCCGTTCCTCTTCTTTCCCACTGCTCGACATCTGTTTTGTACACCGAAATCAGAGTTGAAAAAGGTTCAGGCAGTAAAGCTTCGAACTTCGAGGAGCTTCTATGCGCAGACATCCCAACGACCGCTGTGCTATTGGGCATCTCGCCCACTGGTAGCATTTCAAGATTCACCTCTACTTCCAAAGTCCACGAGATCGTCATGACTGATGCATACCGCGAAAGAATCGCTTGGAAGCTTCCGTACATCAGCGGGGAGCCCGTGACTCCCTCATTCTCCAATCCACCTGCTTTGGCCGCCGTCCTATTCGGCATCTACAAGCAAATGTTTGCAGACGAAGATATGGCACAAATTCTGAGTGGTACACTGATACGCCAGGATATTGTTCATTACAACCGCGGATCATTTGCCGCGCTCCTTGGGCTTGTTAAATCCAGGGTCCGGTCGGACTGGACAACGGTCATGGACCTTATTTTTGATCAGTTGCATGCAGATCGTAGCCGGATCCTGGGCTCGAACAACTACCAGGAGCTATGTTGCCAGCTCTATCTTAGAGACGTGTATTGTCCCGAGGCGCTGGGTCCGCGTCGTGCAACTATAACACCCACTGATCGAGGCGTTGGTCTGTTCAAGGGGTGGAAGGAAGTGCCACCGGTGGTTTGCCTCGTTCTCGTAATCCCAAGGGAAAGGATCCGCCTACTCGAGGGTGAAACCGGGCGACGGCTAGGGTCCCCAATGTTTCAATGTGAAGTGCGGGGTAGGACATTTCACAACATTTTCTCTTGCATCCAGGCCATTCTGGGAACCGCTTCGATTCAAGGAAGTGGGAGCAATGCCCAAGTCAGCATTACCGAAAACGCCGCAGGGTGGTCCGGATCGTCCGCTCTTGTCGTTTCAGTTTTTGTCCCGGCATTCAACCTTGTCTACGACTCCGGATCCACGAAGATTTCTCTCGGCCTTCATCCCACCCCGATTACTTCCAGGCTTTTGGACGATACGTTAGGACCCATGTTAGTCCTGTTCACCGCGGATGTCATGGACAGAAGCGCCGTCTATGTCACAATGAACCGGCCGAATCGCAGCTCGTCTACTATCATATCAACTTCAACAGCACCGATTACACCTACCCCATCATCCACATACGTTTCCGTCGGTATAACCGGCTCTACTGTGTCGACATTGACGGCACGCTGGGAGACAACCGCAGGCGAACTGAAAGTTGGACTCAATGGAGTAAAAGTGGACTACAAACAGATATATCCCTCCGTCATTCAAGTGGGAGTGAATGATTCCGTTCGGAAGGATTTAGTGTACCCATTCCCCGTCGACGGTACGCGAGCCAAGATTCGGATTGCCCGCAAATCGGGATGGATTGAGGTACGTCCTCA
The DNA here is from genome assembly GCA_029204335.1 of Mycena vulgaris. Lineage (NCBI taxonomy): Eukaryota > Fungi > Basidiomycota > Agaricomycetes > Agaricales > Mycenaceae > Mycena > Mycena vulgaris. The sequence continues at coordinate 25,930 of JARGYA010000323.1, forward strand.
TGAATGAACGTACGGATGGTTTGAAGACCCTTGACGTACATAGGTCGAAGCGCCTGTTCGCTTAGACTCGGCCTCACCATTGGTTGACTTTACCGTCACCTCAGTTTCTGTTCAGGATCGACGCCCTATTGTGTGGAACATTCATCGCGTCAATTTTTCGTCCCTTCCGGTCATACAGGGCACCACCTGCCTTGATCGATTCTCTTCTAAAATCCAATTCAACTGTTCATTCGCCTTTTCCGATCGCGAATGGTCTGATCACCAATCCACTGCGAAACCCATTCTTGTTAGTGTCAAGGAAACAATTACTTCCTTGTTCAAGAGAATCATTGAACCGAGCGGACCGCCTGTCATGCTTCTTCGCGATTCACTAGCAGAGAATGGAGGGATATACACTGCATTCTATTGCAATGAGATTCGACTGGATCCAGCTTCCCACACCTTCGTTGTGGACGCTTGCATCCTCCCCCTGACAACAGCTTTGATAAAAGGTCCGTTGGGTCTCAAGATAGGCGCTCTGTTCCTCGGTGCGTCAATAATTGAGACTCGAGGAGAGGAGGTCGAGGCATGGAAACATCTACTAGTGGCGTTCACTGAACGTTGCAGGTCGTGGTCCCACACATCGACTTGCAAATATTCGACTTCAAGTAAAGTTCCGGCGTCTGTGGAGATCTTTGAGAACCCCCTGTGTGGCTGTGGGCAAGGTATCGAGCTCGGCAGGTTGTCGCTCGAATCAACGTGGAAGAAAATCGCTCCCTTCATGACCCGAGCCGCAGTTTCGCCTCTCTTCGCACTCGCGTACTTGGAAACAGTGGACAAACGGCTGAAGACAGGGGTAGCGGATCCGGTCACGAAGTCGAAGAAGTGTGCAGCGTGCAACAAACCTGAACTCGACGCGAAGCTCCTCAAATGTAGCAGGTGCAAGGAGGTTGACTATTGTGGAAAGGATTGTCAAGCGGGGCATTGGAAAGAGCACAAAACGGTATGCAAGGCGAAATAAGGGTTAAAAGTTGAATAGCACTCCAAATTTTCTACGTACGGATTTCCGCCAAACTCGTCACGATGTCGAAGCCAAGTCAAAGCCATGTTACCAAAAACGACAAATTGGGACGCGAGCGGTTGTTTGCGCGGCTTTGCGAGCGACGCCGACGCGCAACAGCGGGTCACCACGTGCTGATCTGCCGGATTCCGCATTGAGACCGCACCCTACCGCACCCGGGTCGATCGCGACGGTTCAACTTGAACTTTGTCTTGGACGCCCATCCTGGCCCGTACAAGGGACCCCGTTTCCCGTCCGCATGGATTCGATTCCAACAGCTAACGCCCCGACGCTCTACGAAATCCTCGGTGTCGAGAAATCGGCTTCTGCCGACGAAAGTGCGTTATCATATTAAGTCCGACTTTGCTTTGGCTGTAACATCGTGCGCAGTTCGTCGGGCCTACAGAGTGAAGGCGTTGGAGACGCACCCGGATAAACTCGAACCAGCCGCGTCGCCGGAGGAGAAGCAAGCTTCGGAAGCCAAGTTCCATGAGGTGCGTCGCACCAAGATTTCAAGCCATTACAGTGTATTGAGAGACAAGACAGGTCCATGGAGCGTTCGAGGTGTTGCGTGACAGCTATAAACGACGGGTAGGCGTACTTCAATTTGGGCCGCGACGCGTGCTTGATTGACGATGTGCAGGCGTACGATGTGCAACAGGGTATCCGACCCCGCAGCAATTCGCACTGGACAGGAGAGCTCAGCGAGGAGCAGCTCCGACGCATGAAAGATCGCGAAGAATGGGCGCGAAAGCAGCGCGACCAGTACGAAGAGCGCGTACGGGTTATTAGAGCGCGGGCAGAGGCCGAGCGGGAGGAGATGAGGAAACGAGAGAGAGAGGCAGCTGAGTATCGGCTGATGGTTGAGCGGATGCTTGCAGAGCTTTACAGAAAGAATCCAGAGTGGGCGGAACGAAAAGAGAAGCAACAGCAGGTACGTTCGCGCTCTCAACTTATGTATTTTTGAACGCGTTCTCACATGTTTGCGTTATACAGCGGAGCGCGAATAATACGCGTCCTTCACCGCCTGTTTCTTCGTGACCGACCGCGACATTCTGCTTGCATTTCTCCCCTACTTATATTTCATTATTACTGGATTTTCTTCTGGACTCACTTTCGATTGTCGTATTTATGGCCATAACGCCCACTCAGTCCGGCGTCTTTATGACGAGGCTTTCTCCGGAATTGGGAATGCACTGAAGCAGCCAAAGCCCGAGGTACACTGAACGATTATATTCAAACCAGAGCTCTACAGTTGGATGCTAAACGGTTGGACAGTCTTAACTAGGGCGATTAACTGCAAAGACATGTTGTCACAGATGTTGTTGACTCTATAAGTTTAGAAACAATGTCGTACCTGCGTTCTTGAACCTTCATGGCGCCCAGTCGACTCTTGGCTATGCGTCCCACATCGATGACTGCTCTATCCAACTCTATTCTCCAGGCTTCTGCGTCTGGCTGTATCTGAGCAATTTCTTCCACGGAAGGGTGGTCCGGCGACAGAGAATGAGGCAACCCCAGGACATCTTCCATCTCGACCGCGATAGCAGCACGGCTCCTGCCGTTCACAAATGTGATGTAGCGCAGGCCGGGATACCGCCGCTCGTAGCATGCGTTCAAATGCGCCAATCGGGCCAGGACTTCGGGAGGGGTGGGGGCAACGGTGGGCGTCGCGCCCTGCTCCTTCGCGCTGAGAGCGGAGAGGTTCTTGGTCTCTCCGATGCGTGGATGGCCCGCTATGAATTGGCCGCGCAGAGGTAGATCCCAGCTTGCGACTTGCGCGATTGCAGCATCGATTAGATCGGTGTAGGATGTAAACCACTCTCCCGCGGCGAGAGACGCGACGAGACCGGGAACCAAGGTGGAGAAGAGGACATCCGAGGGCTCTAGCAAGGTGGAAAGGACGCTGGGCAAGTTGGATGCATCTACATCGTCGATGGGCGGTAAAGACGTCATGGCGGGACGGAAGAGCTGTTGCACATTGGTTTGTGCTCTTCCATTCGTCCCAATTATTTTATTACACCCCACAATTCAAGCAGAGTGAGTAGAGCGGCAAGAGCTCGCTCATGCGGTCTTACGGGCTGCAGATCTCAATGGCTATCGCACTTGGCTGGGGAATCATCTCGACTGGAAAATTAGCGCGTTGTTCATTCCAATCTTCACTCATTCCCGGCCTATCGCTATCGCAGGCAACGAACTTCGTTAGGGTAATGCACTTCCCTTCAGTGTGGTCCAGATAAGTACCCACAGTCCGCCGCCAGGATCTACTCGTGGATCCCAAGACGTGCGTACATTTATTTCTCTTCGTATTGTCCTAACCGAGGTGAAGTTGGAATGTGCATGATGTCGTTCACAAGATGGCTGCTGTAGGATCGCGCACGGTAGAGAAGGCCCAGGAATTTATTGGTGCTAACGCCGGGGGAGACGCGATGATCAAAGCATATGGAACTTATGAAGAAGTCAATGTAGATAAGGTACTACCGCAAACTCCCAATCCCACTCACTGAAACGGTCGCTTTCAGGATGTGGACCCAATTTATATTGGTGATTGGAGCCCATTTCTGTGAGGTCCGTCTCATTGTTTTCGGTATAGGAACATACCTATCATGATATGAACGTGCTCGATGCTATTCGCGCCAAGAAGCATGTTTTATGAAAGTGATGTGGATACGGTTCCACCCGCTTTCTCAGGCAGTAATGAAAATCATACATGGAGGGGAACTCGGGCGCCTGCAGTCGTGCATGCGAACTTGTCTGCCGATTTTGACATTCAAAGTACGGCCCGTGTTGAATCCCAGTCTCTCCCTTTTAAATCTTGCTGCCAGATATCCCCAAAACGGACAGAATCCTCGATCCGGCTCTAGGAGGCGGCGCCTACTGGATCGGTGAGTTATATGGTCTTTCAGCGACTACCGCGCTGATTGACCGTACAGAGGCCCGTACCGTACTGGTTCCGAGCTTCCTATTCCATTACTGAACTGTTCAGGCGATCATGACCCTCTACGAGAGCCCTTCGAATGAGGAAACACCCGTCCACTATAAACGCCAGCATACTGAAAACGCCGCCGACGGGTGTAGACGCGAACACGTCCTTCACCCTTACCTTCACTGCACAGGCGATCCTGAGCTGCAGCATCAACCTCGTCGACGCATCACCAGGAGTTACGATTCGTTGCGAGAAAGGCACCATCCGCGTCGCTTCGCCGATCTCTTGTCCGAAATCTTTCAAGGTCCAGTATTTTGGGGAGGGCGGCCAGGTGGTTCGGGAGGATGAGAAGATGTTTGAGTATGTTGGGCACGGGATGGAGTTCGAGGCGAACGAAGTTGAGCGTATATCAGGGACGGGAAGGTTGAGAGCGCGCTCTGGGAGCACAGCAAGAGTTTGCTGGAGATGTCGGCGTGACTCCGATTTTCTAGATTTGACTCTCGAGTGCTAACATTGCCTCAGGTCAGGAAGCAGGGCGAATATTTACTGGCTGCTGGGGTCGAGAAGGTTATTTGAAGCGTGAATTGTGTTGGATCTTGCGTCCGAGGCTGTAATTATATAAAAAGTCAAACTGTAGCAACTACGAAGTCCATTTTTGGTCAAAGTGATCTCACATTGTTCACGTGCACATCATTCACCCTTTACTGCAACTTTATCGTCCCCGATGTCGCTGTGCGGTACATCAAGCGGGGGAAAACCCTTTGGCCGAGGAAAACCGGTGCGCACTCCCTCGCTGTGTCTCTGCATCCTACTCACCTGCCCCAGATCCAACGCAAAGTCGTCGGTGAGCCATTCAAACTTTGCGCACCGAACTAAAGGCTAACGGCTAACGGGTCACCCAGTGTGCGGCGACGGCGCCTGCGGTAAGCCCCCACCTCGCGCCGCGCGCGCGTCGCACATTGAACCTTATGACAGTACTTTGTATTTGCCAGGCAAAACCTCCCTCCTAAATGTCTTTACGCGAGGTGCGCTGCTGTGGTAATTTTGTGGACGCCGGCTGACACGGAACAGGCTTTTTTAGCCAGGTCTAGTGCGTCGTCCTACCCTCGGAGTATTGGCGGTGAACTGACGTGTGCTCACAGCGAGCCGACGGTGTTTGAGAACTATGTTCACGACATCTATGTTGACGACCAGCAGGTCGAGCTGAGCCTGTGGGACACGGCTGGTGCGTTACGTTCCACACCCTGGTATTTCTGCCGCTGACCTTCTTGCAGGGCAGGAGGAGTTTGACCGGCTACGGTCGCTGTCATACGCGGAAACACACGTTATCATGATATGTTTCTCGGTCCGTCGGCTTCATGTTCTGCGCTGCACCCCGCCCGCTGATCGCTCTGGACAGGTAGACAACCCGGTTTCGCTGGAGAATGTGGAGACCAAGGTGCGTGTTGTGCGGCTCGGCGCGTTAACTTCGATGCTCAAGACAAACGTGCGTGCCAGTGGCTGGAAGAGATATTGGAGTATTGTCCGGGGGTCAAGGTGCGCATCGTACTCTTCCCTCCTTGACAAACACGCTGATCCACGTCCAGCTCGTCCTTGTCGGTGCGTCGCACATGGAAACTAAACTTCCCGTCTCTTATATCCTGCGGTAGCCCTCAAATGCGACCTCCGGGACGACCGGCCGGTGAAAGAGCGGCTACAGCGGTACGGCTCGCACCCGGTGCAGTATGAAGAGGGGCTCGCCGTTGCCAGGCGAATAAGAGCATCTCGTTACCTTGGTACGTCGATCGCGCGTCTCGCTTTATCGACCAGTGCTTATTCGACCTAGAGTGCAGCTCAAAACATAACCGCGGGGTGGCCGAAGTGTTCCACGAGGCGGCGCGAGTATCACTGAGCACACGCCCGAAGGGCTCGGGTGACGGGTGTGTTGTGATGTGAGGATGGGACCGGACCGGACGGCGGACATTTTACTATCTACTAGAGCCACTAATTGGGATCTCAGTGACCCACGCATCCATGCTTTCTTTCCTGCTTTACTGACCACGATATCCGACTCATTCACGTGTAACTGCTGTTGTACCTACATATTTTCATCCAACTTTATCCAAAAGCGGGAATTTATTTCCTAACTTGGGATAGGTGTCAGGGCTGTTCGCTCGATTCGATAATGGTAACAGTACAAAAATTACAGCTTGTCGTGCGCAGCGAGGCGTCATATCATAGAGAGTCATGAGCATATCCGTGACATTGATCACTAGAGACACGCATTAGCAACACGTCCAACTTCCTCAGAACCAAGAAGCAGAGCCTCACCGTGATGTACCGGAAAGCCGGGTTTTTCCAGTCAGATATATCCTGTAGACCTGTGACCCGATCGTCGTACTGAACGCGCCCTTCAGCCACAGCCCGGTCTCGTTTTTTGTTTGCGGTAACAAAGACTATCCGTAGCGCAAGGATGACGACTATCTCGAGAATCCGCGATACCATGGAGCCAACGACGCCGGTGAGGTATACAGGCGCTTCCGAGTCCTTGAAGAGGAAGGGTCCGATGATGTTACTACAAAATGCGGTTGGTTAGACGGCCGCGTAATATGCATAATTAGTGGCAACTGACCCAGCTGCGACGCCCAAGAACACTGCCGCGCTGGCTATGGCCTTCTTCGTTTGACCGCCGACTGAGACGCATGAAGAGTCAGAAGGCTGCATCGGCGTATATCGGGCCACGCACCATTGCCGGAAACAAGGGACAGCCCGACGACGAACGTCGCGTTGGAGGCGCCGGTCAACCCTGCAGACGCGCTTTTAAATAGGGATGTCGGGAATGCAAAGAGGCGGACGCACAGAAGCCGATCAAACGCGCTGCTTTGGGTTTCGCCCACGCAACCATTGCGAAACCGACAACAGTGGGGACGTTTGTGGCGACCATGAGGTAGGTGCGGTTCCCTTTCGGCAGCCTGGCGTTCGCAACGAGGGCCCCGACGATGCTAGAGGCGCGTCAGATTGTTCGGAACCTGGCTGGGCGACGCAGGAATTACAAGAGGACGATTATCGCGCCGTATGGGATCTGCATCAGTGTGGTTTGGAACGTGTTGAAGCCGAAGCTGAGGAAGATAGTCGCAGTGAGACAAAGACGACAGCAGAGAGTACTGTACCTCCGCGTGTATGGAGGCAACTCGTAACGCGTCTTGTAAAATTGCCATTTATAGTAATCCAATTATCATAAAGGGCCAGCAACCGTGCGTAACGCTCCCTCGGCGGTTGCCTCCATACACGCGAGTAGAGTAGGCGGACTTACCCTTTTATAATCAGTGTGCCACTGAGGAGGGGGTCAGCAGGGAAGAGAAAGAACGGCGTTCCGCTCACAAGTTGGATGTCCCGCCCTATAGGTTTAGTGTCAGTTCTATGTTTCACTGGGAATTCACTGCAGGCCCACATTTGGGATGTTGGCAGTCAGACCAAAGAGGAAAAAAAGGTAGGTCTTGACGTCCATGAACCCCTCGATAGCCTGGGAGGCGCTCCAGCTATGGATGGATTAGTACATTGGCGGGAAGAGAACTCGTTTTGACCCACTGTCTGTTGTCTGTCCCCTGCTGGTCATCCCGCTTGCGGCTCACGATGATTAAACGCTCCGCGCGGGTAAACCAGTGCGTTTGGTAGGGGGAGTCGGGGATGAAGATAAACATAAAGATGGCCCACGCGCAGCACAAGGCGCCGATGATCAGGAACTCGTATTTCCAGCTTGGCAGGCCTGCGAGGTCGTTCAAAATCACGCATAGATATAACTGGAAGACGGCAAACCTTTGATCTACAAAACGGCGCCCCAAGTGAGTCGGGTAGTCCACCTAAGTGCTAATCAACTTACATGCCCTGCAAATAAGTCAGGAGGGGCATATATGCAGAACGGCGAGGCGAATTACCAATGGCAAAACCCAAAAGCCCTCCCAGTCCGATTCCAATCCCGTTTGAACTATGTTGTGCGTCAGAAAAGTCGCGCCGCGTCGGCCGGGAAAATTGCGTACCAGTACCAGTACCCAATCCGGGTCGGCTGTTGCTCTCGCGTGTACCACATCGACGTTATGAGAACGAATGCAGGATCAGCGGTGGCCTCGGCGGCCCCTGAAATCGTGCGCAGAATGGCGAGGTCCGTGAAGTTTCGGCTGCCGGCCTGGGCCATTAGTAACGCTCCCCAAACAAAGATCTAAACGGGTGCATTAATGACCGAGATCAAATGTACTCGGGGCCAGGCACGGACATTGGCCGCCAGGTATTTGTTGAGCGGGAATTTCTGCATCAGCAGATTGGTGGGGATGGCCCATGCGACCCAGCCGACTTTCGGGGAGGTCAGCGTGTTCCATGGAGATGTGGCGTGCACCTACAGTAAAATAGACTGGAGAGCCAGCTCTGGAAAGTTCTGTGAGCGGCGATCCCGTTATTTCATGATGGTACTCACATATTCCGATGGACCGAGTTTTAAATCCTTCTTGACTGAGAGGTGGTTGAACACGACAGGAATAATAATATGTTCGGAACAGCTTACTGTCGAATATCGCGGCATAAGAGAGCGTGGTCTTATCTCTGCATAAAGCCGCGTTGATGTCCCAGAATGAAGGGATCTATATCACGGGAACTTACACGTAATAAAACTATGGAGAAGAAAGTGTGATCATGTGGTTAGAATCGGTCGGAGAAAACCACACACCATATAGCAGACTGAAGGAAGTAGACTGTGAGTAAGACTGGTCAGAAGGGATGGCTTCGGGACATACTCGACAGAGCAGGGATAATGAGCCAGTCGATCTTGCGTTCACTGTGGGGGAAGTTTTAAATTTAAATATGATCAACGACGCGTCGAACACGGTTTCCTACATGCGCGCGACCTCCTTCGGGTCTAGGACTGTTTCGTTCATCGTGGCCACGTCCGCGACAAAGTCAGGGCTTGGGTTTTTCTTTAAGAAGTAGCCCAAGACACCCGAAGTGCGCTCGATGTCGACGAGATCTTCGCGGTTCGCCCATTCGAGCTCCTTGGCGGTTTTAGGAGCATACTCGGACTGCTCGATAACAGGCTTGTCCGACGGGTCGAGAGCTTTGAGCGACGCCATGTTGAAGGTCAGGAAGAAGGAAGACCCGATAGTAATGGTGATCGATGCGCGGGGTTAAATACCCCACGGGGTGCGCAGAGTCGCTTGGGGTAGTAGCCGGACCGTGGGGCCGCACTGGCCGCTATGAGCCGCTATGATGCTTTGGATATTTTCATTGAAGTTCCTGTCCGTTCCTGTTGAAATGGCCGTACTGCTCCTAGGAGACAGGGTTATTTGTCCCTCTCGAGTCGACCGGACGACCGGGGCGATGATTCCCGGCGGGCCGCAAAAGCTGGCGGATATTTCGATTCCATTGCAGTGTTTGAACTTTGGTTGAACTTGTAAACCTGATTCTGAACTGGGAGTAGGAGCTAGCCATTCCCACAAGAATCAGCCCCTATTCTCCGTCTATCCCATCCAGTCCGTCGCTAGGCCGCCGCAGAGCAAAAAAAGCCGCGAAACCAACTTGGAAGTTTCGGTTCAGCAGGGTGCATTGATGGGATTGATGCATTGATGCCCCACACCTCCAGATCATACCGGGCCGTTGCGCTGCCGCTGCAGGCACCAGTAAGTACTTCGTTTTTTTCTGGCCTCATTAGCCTGACCTTAGATTTGAGCATGCAAAATATATCACCGAAAGGCATGATGTGTTCTGATCAAGTTCCAGCCCGGTACATACATCCTTCTCGAAAAATTCACGGCATCACACGAGGTGACCGTGGATCATCTGTGGATGAAATTGACTTCGGGCCCCCGGGCCGGACTGAACACTTCTGTGTTTATCAAGAACCAGAATGCAAGGAGATCGTGCACCGATACAGTATGCCTGCCCCCGTCTACAAGGCAAAATCCCTCACGGAGCTTCTTGGTTCGTTGCCTTTCCATCGCGCCCCCGTCGTCCCACTTACCTCTTCTAGCTATTCGCGCTCGGGAGCAGCCCGACCATCCCGCTGTGCACACTGGCATTCCAGAGGAGGATAACAGCCTCATCTTAAGGAGCTTGACGTTCGCCTTTTTCGTCCTCAGATTCCTTGTTTTCCTAACATGCTATGATCCCAGGTATTCTCAAGTTCAGAAAGCAGTAGATCGCCTCGCATGGCATTATTCAGCCGCTGGCCTTACACCCGAGGTCAAACCGGGAGAATTGCCACCTTCACGCATAATAGCCGTCTTTACTACGTCCGCCATCGACGAGTCATTCCTCGAATGTGCACTCGCTAAGCTGGGTTCGTGGCCGAATTTTTCCACCGTGCTCAAAAGCCTCATGTTGACCGGTTCTCACCAGGCCTCGCTGCGCTCCTCTTGTCTATCAACAATTCTGTCCCTGCCATCGCCCATCTGTGCAAGCTTACCAACGCCACTCACCTGATTTACTCGGCGAAGTTCACGAAAGAGGCACACGAGGCCCAAGCCATCTTGAAATCCCAGGACTATGACCTGGATTTGGTTCCCGACATGCGATTCCCGCTATGGGGTGAGGGAGGTGTCGAGGCCGCTCAAGTCAAGCCTTTGGATCCCGTCCTCACCCCTGAGCAGGAGAGCCGCAGGCCCGCTGTTATTTTGCATTCCTCAGGCTCGGTAAGTTATATTCTTGCGCGAATGGTTCTCCCGTTCATATGTTTCGCTAGACTGGCTTCCCCAAACCCGTTTTCATCACCCACTACGGTCTTATCGCCAATGTCGCGATCAACCAGTACAAGCCTGGTTTCAGCACCCTACCCGTATACCACGGGTACGGTCACTTTGCCATGTACGTGTTTGCGACTGCTCTGCCAGAGGCATTCTCATGGCGATCCAGCTTCCGATGCATGTATGCGGCGCAACCGATCACTCTGTTCCCGCCCCATCTGCCCCTCACTTCCGCCAACATATGCGCTGTGTTGGCGGCCTCCCCGCATGTCACCCAATGCTATGCCGTTCCATACGTTATCAAGGTAGTCCTCCATTTCCTCAGGGAGAACTGGACTAACGCCATTCTAGCTTCTTGGGGAAACACCAGAAGGCGTAACCGCGCTCGCAAGCTTCGATATAGTCGGATACGCCGGCGCTGCAGTTCCAGACGACCTGGGAACGCGCCTGGTAGCTGCCGGTGTGAACCTTTTTAGTATCTATGGTACTACCGAGGTATTCGGGCCAGCCATCGGTGGATCGCACTTTTCTGACTGTCCTTCTTCCAGACCGGTGGTCTGCTGAACTCTGGTCGTGACATGTCGGTAGACAAGGACTGGAACTGGTTGCGTGCTGCGGGGTTAATCGTCGACTACCTCGTCATGGAGCCACGGGGCGACAACACCTTCGAAGCCGTGGTCAAGGACGGATATCCGCCCAAGGTTCCGCACCCGTGCTCTGAATCCCGTCACTGAGCTAATTAATGTATGTAGATCGAGACGAATCGTCCTGACGGATCGTATGCCACGAAAGATCTCTTCCTCCGCCATCCAAAGCACGAAAATTGGTACAAATATATTGGGCGACTCGACGACACCCTTGTGCAGACCCTCGGCGAGAAAACGAATCCTGGTACCCAATTATGTTTTGTTCCTTTGCGATGATGTCGACTTATTACCCGTTAGTGCCGATGGAGCTTTGCATCCGCGGAAACAGCCCGTATGTTGCAGAAGGTGCGCCGCGCATATTTCCCTGCGGACTCGCATGCTAACGACCAATTCTGCAGCCATTGTGTTCGGCGCCGGCAAGCCACAGACAGGGTGCCTCATCCTCCCATCGGATCTCGCCAAGGACCTCTCGCATGCAGAGATCATGGAGAAGGTGTGGCCCGTTGTCGAGCAAGCCAATGCGCAGGCGCCGACCCACTCCCGCCTCCTTCCTGAGATGATCGAGATCTTGCCGTCAGTCTCCCCGATCTTCTGTGAGCGATTAGCCCGTTCATGTTTTGCGATAGCCACGGCACCGAAATCCCCATCGCGACGAAAATGAGCATCCTGCGCCCCGCATGTTACGCTAAATTCAAGGACATCATTGAGGGAATCTACCAGCGCTTCGAGCAGGAAAGCGATGAGGGAGTGAAACTCAAGCTCTCAAAGCCGGAACTGGAGGTGTTTATCCTAGATGCAATTGTGAGGACCCTGGGTCCGGTGAAGTCGGCCAATCTAGACCGCAAGGTGGACCTATTTGCCTTCGGCGTCGACTCGCTGCAAGGCACTCGCATTCGGAATGTGTGTCAGAAGGAGCTGTTCCTTTCGGGGCAAACTCTGGGCCAGAATGGTGAGGTCTCCGCCGATTTTGATTCAGCGGTCGCTCATACTCTCCATTTAGTTGTCTACGAGTATCCCTCGGTCGAAAAGTACGTGGTGCCTGGATAAATCGACCTGGCGTGCTTATTATCTTCAGGTTGGCGGATTATATCCTCAGCTTGCAGGCCGGCGCAAGCCGGGAGGCGGACCAGCACGAGGCGCAAATGGCAGCTATGGTCGACAAATGGTTGGCCAGCGTTGGGGCGCATAATCCAGCCCCGAGCGCTATAAAGCGGCCTGAAGGCGCGCGTGTGATCGTACGGTTCATTCGTTTGGATGCTGGACATCCTTTGACCTGATTCCAGGTCCTTACCGGCGCGTCTGGATCTCTTGGCGCGCATATCCTACACCAGCTGGTCTCGTCTTCGGCTGTGCGCAAGGTCGTATGTCTGTCGCGCGCCAAGTCCCACGAGGAGTCGGTTCAGCGTATCGCGGATTCGATGAAAGCACGGAAGCTCCCGTTGCCCGGCGACAAACTTGTGTCGTATGCCGCCAATGCGAACGCTCCTCTCCTCGGCCTGTCCGAAAGCGAATATAATCTCATCCGAGACGAAGTGACCGACGTCATACATGTAAGGGCTACGTTCTACCTTTCCCGAATTAATTACTTATTACATACCTAGAACGCATGGCCCGTGAACTTTGTGCTGAGTCTCGAAAGCTACGATGAGCACGTCGGTGGCGCGGTGAACCTCATCAACCTCTGCCTTGCCTCTCCATACGCGGAGCCCGCTGCGTTCTTCTTTAGCTCGTCCATCAGCTGTCGCCAAGGCGCGCCAGACGCCACGTGTACCGAGGACTTCGCGCCGTCGCCGAGCACCGCCGCGGGCACCGGGTATGCACGCAGCAAGTGGGTTGTCGAGAAATTGTGCCAGCGAGCTGCCGAAAGCTCGGGTGTTCCTGTTGGGGTTTTGCGTATTGGACAGATGGTCGGCGACTCCGTGACCGGGGTCTGGAACGAGACGGAGGGTGAGAATGGTGCATATCTTGTCCGTTCGTCGCTCACTTCGTATAGCATGGCCGCTGATGTTCAAGGGCGCCAATACCTTTGGCGCACTTCCTACCACCGACGAGGCAGGTTTTTTCTTTTCATGTTGGCTTGATGGTGCTATCTGACGCGTATTTCAACAGCATCCTTCGTGGCTGCCCGTCGATTACGCTGGGAAAGGAATCGCCGAAGTCGTACTCGCTCCTCACCCCGTCAACTCCGCTGTCGTTTACCACATCGTCAATCCAAACGTCACCGCTAGCTGGGACGACATGCTGGTGGCTCTCAAGTCGGCTGGACTCAAATTTGAGACCGTAGGTCGGAAGGAGTGGGTCGAGCGCTTGGCCAAATCCGACTCAGACGGCGTCAAGAATCCCACTATTAAGCTTCTTGTGCGTTATTTCTATCTTTTCAACAAACCCTACTCACCCAAAACTTTACAGCCGTTCTTTCAGATGCGTTACAGCAATGCTCACCGCCTGCCAATGGTTTTCTTGACCGATGAAACGGCCAAAGCGGCTCCTAGCATCCGTGCATCGCCACCCATCAGTCCCGATTTGGTCGGCAAGTGGGTGGCGCATTGGCGTGAGACGGGATTCTTGGTGTAGAGTAATGAAGTGTATGCCCAGCATGGGTTTTTTCAATAAGGAACTGTGTAATTTACTTTTGTAGTACAAGTGTATGCATCAAGCATCTGTTCGCCCTCGCTTCCGACGCCGCTCATCCTCGGCACCGGCGCCCTGTTTATCTGCGTCCTTTTCCTTGCCTTGGCCTACGACCTTCTGCACCACGGTCTCCCACATCACATCGTTGACGCCCTTGGCTTTGCCTAGCTGCTCCCGCAAGCGTGCGACTTCTGTCTCCAACTCGTTCACCTTGGATTGCAAAGAAACTGCATCTTGGGAGGCGGATGCTGCGGGCTGCACAAAGAAATCGTGGTCACGGAGAAACGCTTCTGCGGTATATATGCTTCCTTCGTCTTCGTACACCTATCGATCACATTAATTGGTGTCGGTTCGGTTATGAAAAAGGAAAGATTACGTTGTCTTGGACGGGTAATACCATCGTGATTTCATGTGCTTCCCTACTTTTGGTGTCGCGCATTCGCTGAAATGGCGCGACGTGTCTTACGGGTATCGTATCTGCCGTGGAGGAGTGGCCCGCGTGTAGACTGAGGCTAACGTGACCAATCAGATCTGGGGGCTTGAGCATCGTCGCGAGGTGCGTGATGGAGAAGCCCTTGTGCGTGGATATGGTACGCAAAAGCTGGTGCGATGGAATGTCGTATATGTGGATAATGCCCGTGGACGTCCCGGCCAGCAAGAGCGTCGATGTTAACGATATCGCTATCGAGACGACAGGTTCACTGCACTGAAAGTAAGCCAACATTAACGGTGTAAAGTATTGGCACCAACCCAACAGATATAAGCCGCCGCTTCTGTGCTTTTGTTTGGTCCTCGTCGCCCACGCGGATGATATCCGTAACACCGGCACCGCCGATTGCCTCCATTATGTGACTACCGGATTTGTCTTCTCGCTGCCGGAATAGATTCATTTGGTGTATTGACCCGTCCTTTGACGCCGCAAAAAACATCCGTTCAGTTAGGTCCCAAGCCAGACAGGAAATTGGCTGGGGGAACTGGAACGTCGTCAAAAGTGACTGGGTAGAGAGATCCCAAAGCTGGATGTTTTTGTGAGCTGTGATCCTAGGATAGCGGTGGAAATTTTCTTACTTTAACAGAGTGGTCCACAGCAGAGGACAGAACCCTGCAGTTGGGAAAGGGACCGATGCCGCATGCTATGTCCGTAACAGGAAGAGTGTGATCGGAAAGTACACAGTACGGCAAAGGCAGTTCGTTGTGCATATCATCATCCAATAATCTACAGACCCCAGAGTCAATATCAGTTAGTGGACAGAGGTCGGCCAAATTGACCTGGATACGGACCAGACGCTCACGCCAGAATCCTCGCTTCCCGACAGTAGCGCAACACTATCATGTGTGAACTTAAGAACAGTGACCTGCCGGTAATGCGCATCCCATGAATTGAATAAGATTCCCGATGCAACCTGGAAAGCATATTTAGGCAAGTTGTAAATAATTGGATAAATACTCGCCTCCCAGAGGTATATGCGTCCTTGCGATGTACCGCCGGCACAGAATTCGCCAGAGTGATCAATGGTGATGCACGAAAGTTTTTCGGGAAGGACGATTTTTAGACTGATTTGGTCCTAAGAGCAGGACGAGTGAGATAGAAAGAACGAAGAGGCGTTAATAGGAACCTTTTGGAAGTTATAAACGTTCAAGATAGACTTGTCGTGCTGAGCAGCTAGTAAAATACCACCCTGGCCATTTTGAGAGGGAACTACGGCAGTGCCGTGAGTGGCCGCATTTGTTTGCTTGAACGACGCGAGAGTAGAGCCCGTTTGGAGGTCGTGGACTGCGATAGCGCCTGGTCCAGCGGTCGGCGTCGCTGCACACAAAATTGTTTCGTGAAGAAGCATATTTCGCTCACGTGATGTGGCGGTGCCAAGGAGCTGCGGCAAGCATGGCCACACACTTCTAGAAGCCTCATTACCGCAAAAGTACAAAACGCTGCTTCAACTCGTACTTTGACCTAGTCTTGCTTGCTTCCTCTCAATGGACCCTAATCTCTCATTTTATGATGTCCTTCAAATCCCTAGGGACGCCACTCCCGACCAGAGTGCGTATTGACGCTGCGCGCCACACTGCTAATTCTCATAGTAGCCCCCACCAGTTCGCAAGGCGTACAAGAAACAAGCGCTGTTAACGCATCCCGATAGACTTCCTCCTGGGTTCACGCCTTCCGAGAAACGCAGTGCCGAGGAGCAGTTTCGCAAGGTAAGCTTCCTTGGAGAAGTGCGCGACTATCTTCTCTCGCGCGCCATGGTCTCCGCGTCCTCGCTCCTCGTTCCACTACTCAAACTGCTTGCACATTTTCCTAGGTCAGCAACGCGTATGAGGTGCTCAAGGACCCCGAGAATAAACGGCTATATGATACGCATGGTGTGTGGCCTCCTCCCACACAACCTCAAGAGCAGCCGTATTCTCCCCGGCACCAGTCCCAACGCTTTGGCCCCAGACCGAACCACTACGACGCTTTCCCGGACCCCTTTGCGGATTTCTTTACTGAGCCGTTTGATCTGTTCGACAAGATGTTTAGTGACTACAGGCGGCCATCTTACCATCCTGTCCATCGCTCGTCTTCTAACTGGCACCGGGACCCTTTTGAGGCCATCTATCGGATCCAAGATATGATGACCGATCTGGAACGCGACATGTTCTCTTCTTTTCCGCCGCGTTCTCGCTCCATTGGCTTTGATTCTCCACCGGCCTTTGGCGACAGAAGCCCGATCCGATGGGCTCAAGAGAGTACGATGCTCACTAGCAGGAATGGTGTTACTCACCGGATTCACAAACGACGCGACTGGGACGTGAGTACCCTCCATTCTGGGGTTTGAACCCTGCAATTTACTTTTGATCATTCTAGGGAAATGAACACGTAACCCGCACTTATCCTGACGGTAGAGAGATCTACACTATCAACGGCGTTGAACAGCAACGCTCTTCTCGGGGGTATTTACCTCCCCCAGGTCCACCACCTCCGCCTCAGGACCCGCGGAACAATGGCATGCTTCCGCCGCCCCCGCAAATGAACGCTCGGCGTTATATCTCCCCGCCCCCATCTTATCATAGCTCCCGCAATTCTGCCCACTCTGGATTCAGCAATCGAAGTGAGTCACCCATTTTCTGTTCCTGGTCTCAAGCTCAAGCATAGCAGCTGCCAATGGGCATCGTCGCGACCGACACGCTCAAGGTCCGTTCACTGTGCCTGTTATCATGCTATCCCGACTGAGTTCCGTATAGGGCCCGTCATACCTGCCGACTCAGGTGAGGCATCTGAATAAGGGTGAGACGACTTCCATGAGGCTGATCGCGCTCTTCAGGACCGGTTATCCCTGACGTGAATGCTCCACGCGCAGACAGGCCGCGGAGATGGTGGCACGGGGGTAACTGATTGGACTTTGGCGCTCCCCATGTATTACTCTAGTTTAGTTTCCATCTCTAGCTTGCTGTCGGTATGTATTATATGTCTGTACTTGCTGCTATCAAAGTGTTTTGCGATCTTAGAGTTTTCCGTATGCGGGCCAGCACAGTGGGACTGAGTTTCGGCCACACGTAGGCGCTTTTTTTTTTAAAAAAAAAAAGGTTATCATTGAAATCAGAGCAATAATATTAAAACACCGACTTGTGATGAGGTCTGTAGAATATATCCCGCAGATTAGAAAAACGACCTAGGTCGTAAAGGCATTCTCCAGGAAGAACAACCCCAACGTTATTATCATTTCCAACCCCCCCGAGATCATCTCCAGCCGGAGTTGTTCTAGGAATGCAGACAAAACGGGGGGATTGTTTCGAGCGGCGCCCCTGCATCGCGTCCAGAGTGGTCATGCCGCGCAGGATATCTCTTATTGTCCATAGAGCCAGGGCCTGAAACATGTTCAGATCACATTTTTCAAGAACGTGTAATGTCTCACTAGGGTGAAGAAAGAGAGGAGCAGTCCCAATGAGCTAATAGTGAAGAGCCTTAGATTAGGCTGTTCGATCAACGGTAGATCAGATTTTCTTTCGGCCTTTAGGATACGAAAGCCTAGGGCCATGCCAAAAATCCAGCGACCCAATGGACCGCCAAAGAAAATCCAAGAGCCGTACCAATTCCACCAGAATTGTTTCGCCCATTCGTCGCGCTGAGATACGCTTAAAGCGAGAGACATATGACGCGCTAGGGTGTGCCGAATGGGAATGAAAGAGACTGAGAAGGTGACAGGGGTAATGAAAAGCAGGAATAGGAAATTGACCATGCGGGTCCGAGTGACACAGTTGCCGACCTGAAAGACGAAGTGTAAATGCAGAGTGGATGCAGGCCGCGGAAAGAACGGGCTACCCAGGGACAGTGATGATCGAAATCCATGCGACAAACGCCGCAGGAAGAGCAGTGGTGGGACCGTGGAGGTTTCCAGGCCCCGCTGCACTTTGAACAAGTGGCCAAATCTCCATCTAAACTGGTACATTCATACGGCTCCGTCAGCTCATCCTTGTCTGGTAGTGGGTACTTTGGAACATTGTGCGTGCTGCGCCCGAAAAAAAGGGACGTGTATGCAATTCCTAGCAGAGAGATGAGAGATACGACTGCAATCAGGTACAGGGCTATCCCAGAATCGGTCGGATGTAATATTCCGCATGGAAGAGGTGAATACCTCCGATTATTGTTTGCCCGCGATGGCTTATAAGCCACTTGACTGTGTGCATGGAATGAATGATTGCGCATGTAGGCACTGAAGAAACCTACAGGCAATTTCGACGGCTGTGATGTACAAGGTAAACCTTTGGGGTGGCAGGTAACGGTCATCAGAAGTACTGGAAATGACCGCCAACAGACCCCACCCACGCAATAATAGATAGCACAAAGATTTGAATGAAAAGCTCGGGCAGACGAGTCCTGGGACGGTCCTTTCCAGGGAGGAGAATGTTCATGTCCGGCTAAGTCTCACAATCTGAAACTCAAAGCTGTGCTAGCGCATCAATTATACATATCAGCGTGCAGTCCTTTCCTACTTACTACCAACTACTACTGGCGCCCATTCTGAAACTACATGCCTTTGCGCTCACGATAAATCATACCAGTCCATAAGCTCCAAGTCGTGGACTACATGCTACGCTACGAAGAAGAATGCAAGCGGAATATGTACAAGCTTCAAACTGAAGCTGGTGATCCTGGTTTGTCTCTCTGGAAACAATTCTTGATTTATCTGGGGAGCCATGTATGTGAACCCCATTCCAGCCCCACTCCAATTGGCAGTTACTTCGGTATCGGGACGCTTGCCTACCATTCTCAGCTATTAGTGACCTCGCGTATTCGTCTCTCGGGACGCTCATCCATCAATAAATATTGTCCGCGAACAACGGTCGGACGACGGCGCACGCGTACACGGTGTATTCGCCCGACGACTAGCGCTCGCAAATGAGTTAAAAGACTCAATCTCATCGTGGAGGAACACTATCCGCCATGGCCGACATTCCCACCATGCCCACTACCATCCCCACTAATTTCCTACCGCCGCCTCCCCCGCCTGGTTTGAACTACATCGCGGCGATTAACCCTTCCTTGACCTTGCTCATGATCGGTACCGTCTGGAGCGCCATGCTTATCCCCCTCCTCATTGTCTTGCTGCTCTTTTCGAACCCCGGGCTGCGGCGCCAGCCGATATTCATCTTAAATTTCATCGCGGTTCTCGCGGGAATAGTGTTAGGAATTATCAACATTTACTTGGAGGTGAGTAATTGCCTTCGTACTCAGAGTTGCGCCGTCTGATACGGTCCATCGCTCAGGTAACAGCTATTGTTTCGCCCCTAACTCCAGTAAAGGCGTCTGTATACATTGGCTTTGTCGCCCTCATACTTTACCTGCCTGTCCTCATGGACACGATTCTGATTGTGCGGCTCGTCGTCGTCTATCCACCCCGCATGATTTCCTGGCCCCGACGCCTTGCTGTCTTCGGCCCGCCATTAATTTTCAAGATTCTCCGAGTTGCGAACCTCATGGTCTTCATTATCAAGTGGACCAAACTTTTCAAAGACTACCCGAATCCTATTCTTGCAGGCCAGGCACTGTGGGGAAGTGACGAGCCATGGACAAGGATCGAGTGGTTCTCGCAGGTCTTCGATAACTGGTGAGGCACCTCTTTGTTCGCATGGTGTAACTCGCTCATCCATGTTCCCAGCTATGCATCCGTACTTTTCATCCTCCGCCTCCAAGAAGGGCGCAGCCTCAACGATACAAACGGCAGTGTTAGCATGGGCAAAATTGGTATTTTTCTAATTCAGTTCCCGCGTTTCCTTCAATATCAATGCCCACGTTGCAGCATCTCACGGCTCAAGACTACGCAGCTTATTCTTCATCGCGCTGGGAAACTTCGTGTTCCCCTGCCTGCTCAGCCTTGTCCAGCTAATCTTCCTGTATCGAGGTCGCCAATTCCTTGACGGCAGTAAGTTTTCTAGCTCCGAACTGCATCTATAAGCGGTGGCTGATTTCGTCCCATAGCATATGTATTCCTGACCAACTGCCATGTGGAAATCATCGGGGTGCTCTTGGCTACGATATGGGTAGCAGGAGGCCACTGGTCCGAGCAGCAGAATAGTGCAACCAGAGCTACCGACATGCGATATCATCAACAGCACAAAGTGCGAATTCAAGGCCATGGCGCGTCACCGGTGCCCAACTCTTCGGGTGACAAATCGACGGTTATCACAGAGGATCTGGAGCTGGGATCGTTTAGGGCTGCGCCGGGCAAATATAATGGATCGGAGCATCGTAATATGTATTAATTTTGTGGGCAGCGATATATTAAAGGCGCGTATACTAGCGGTGGTAATTCATACCATTTAATCAAGCTTTGCTTACATATAACGCCTGTTATGACACTGTGCCGACGGGTCGGCACGGTCTACCGATCTCAAACTGTGCGGCATGCTATTTGACTGTGCCGTCAAGCCCGTCGGTGGTATCCTCTGTCGGCAAGGTCCACCAAGCTGTGTCGACGGTCGGCCCGACCGTCATACTGTTCATGCCGCAATAGGTGAAAGGAGGGTTACAGTCTACAATACACTTTATCCGACCGAGTCCGAGGGAAATTTTCCCGCTTAAAATCCCGCGTGCCGTTCAGGCAAATGGATGAAGTAAGCTCGATTGGCCATGGGCGACCAAAACTAAAGAAACCGGTCAGAAGTAGAACATCGTCGCTAGTAGATACGCACGAATGCTTGTCCCAGAACGTACAATGGAATACTAATGTCAAATTTTGTCTGAGCCAGCTGGATCACAGAAGGAAAGAACCCACATGGAAATCATCGCCAGACAGAAAGAGGGTGTCCCCGTGAAGTAAAGTCACGACAAAGGGTGGGGGTAACTTCCTCCTGCCTCTGCTTGAAATGCCATCGTTACCGCGGGCCGGATTTTTCGCCGAGGAAGTGGCGGCGGAAGGGACGACGACGGCGTCCGTGGCTCCTGAGTTCACATTTTGGGCAGAGTTAAGTTTCCGACGTTTACGAGGGCTTTTACCGTCCTTCGACGGCTTTTCCTCTGGAGGCGACGCGGACAAAATGGCATCGGGTGTACTGAGATCTTGCTCCGGTTCGTCTTCTATTTTGAGGAGGAGGATATTCGAGTCTGGAGATAAAGATTTGGGGTAAATCTTCAATACCAAGTCGTGACCCAGGCACATGATCGCTACGGATTTTCCTGGTCCACGGACCTCTAGAAGGTCACCCCCCTGACAGAGCGTGAGTATCCCGGTAGTCCTTGCATAGTCAATCTCACCCGTCGCGCCCCATCATCCACCCATCCTTTGACTAGCAATCGCTCAATGTGCATATCTTCGCCTCCCTGGCGGATATAAGTCTTGAAAGTGTTAACAATAACTTCTCGGGCACGGATAAGACATTCTGGCCACTGCGTTTCCGGTGCGACGGCGGAATGGCTGAAGTAGGGGGAATCGTTGGCTTCACGAACCAACTCACACCCACTTTGGATGATGTCGAACAGTTCTGTTGCGTCTGATTGCAATGACGGTGCATTGGAAGTAAAGACGTGTCTTGCGAACACCTCTCCTTCGGAGCCCCATCGCTGCCTGTAGTCAACGGCTTCGCCAACGGTGTCGACACGTGCAACCGTGACGTAGGGCAAAACCAACATCCCATCGCCCCATGTGCTAATAGGGAGCCCTTTGACTCCTTCGGGGAGTGTATTATTTGGCAGATGAACTGGCAATGTCTGGTGCGGATCCATTATGGAGTCCAGAGCGACAGAATACCCTCTGCTTGTCCCGTGGTTTGTCTGGATCTTTCGAGGGGCAAAAAGAGCTGCTGCACCGCCGGTGTCGCATCATTGTAACTCTATTCAGTTTTCCGCACTGGGCACAGTACCACCCCTTGTGTTCCTCCACTGTTTGTCCTGGGCCGAAACCAAGCTCGGCGGTGTCGTTATAAGGGACGAGAAGATGTAGAGGGAGAATTAAAGGACAACGATGGGCGATGGGCGTGTGTCGGAAGGCATAATTTTGGCTTTGCATGCGGTGGTGCTTGTATTCGGGTGTGGAAACATCAAGGTCATCAAGGGAAGAAGGGCGAGTGGATGCGGGTTCGACAATTCCTGCTTGACTGGCATTGAAACGAGGTAACCACCAGGGAATCGCTATATTGAGAGTGTCTAAATCAAGGCCCAAGTCTTCTTCCCCACCCGGACCCCACTCCAATTTGAATTGCCATTGGACCCTTCCAGCCGAATCGCTGGCCCTTGGATCTTGACCGGCCTGAGGAATGCGGGTTTCCTGCTCATATATGAGTGTAGCCTCGGCGTGGACATGGGCAGAATAAATGTACTTGAACACCAACGACGGTATGGAATCCCATGTAGGCGAGCTCCACCTCGTCTGGGAGCGTTATGCCCCAAGACGTGGTCATGCATGCATTGGACGCGACACAAAGAACGGGTGTACCGTTGATATACGCATCGACGAGGACTTGGATCTCCTTTGGAATTGGACGAGGAACTGTACTGATCTCCGGTGTTGGACAATCCGGTGAAGCGGACGAGGGCTGGGGGAGTGAGATCTGTGGCGCCCCACTTGGGCCATAACTCATTGGTTTTGGATCAGTGACACTGTCCGGGGACTGTGCCACACTCGGAGCTGACATGGGTGCTTCCTGGATTTCGTCCAGGATAGTTAAACCTGCCATGCGTTCTGGGAGGTTTACTTCTGAACTTTCGAGTTGTTCGTTTCCAACTTGAGACAGCGAATTAACACTCGAGTAGATGCCGGCACGATACCACATCTGATGAAGCGGTAGGAATAGAGGACCGCGAGGTCCAGGAAGAGAAGAGAGCCCAAATGTTGCCGCATCAGCAGGTAGGGCTGGTGGACCCGTTGGAATAGGACGGGGGTTAAATAGTGGATGGTGAAGTGTGAAGCTCGGGGTAAGTGATGGAGGCCCAGGTGAAGGCGAGTTGGCCACCGGGACTGTTGGTTCACGAGCGAAGTCCCTGACACTGCAACACACAATTCAATTTTGACCGACTGAAAGGAAGACAGTGGGCAGACATAGTAATATCCATACAGGCGTTTTCCGAAGCATCGGAGACAGTCATGCCGTTTGTTCCATCAATTAAAATTATGGGGGTCTCGAAAACTTCTGAAGCGATCCCATTGAGGGCAGTAGCAAATTCCGGAAATATAGCGCGGAGCTCTGCTTCGCTCTGAAACGGTAAACGATATATGAGATTCACCCAGGTGGAGCAGAGCCATGTCAGCTCACACTGGACCATTGTCGTGGCTTGACTCGTTGGGAATTCGAAACTCCGGGAGCAGGTTCTTTCGATGTGCCGACGACAACTACAGGAGTTGCCTGAGTCGCATTATATTCCAGTGCGCGCTCAAGGCCCTGAGTCGCCTTGCCTCTTCCTCGGCCACGACCTCTTCCTCGACCACGACCTCGTCCTCTGGTCGTTCCAGTTCGAGAAGGGAAGGGACTTGAAATCGCTTCAACCACCGTCCAGTTGAGGCTTGAAGAAGGCAGGGTTCCTTGCGCATGGTTAATCAAATTCATTGCAAGAGAGAACGCAATCTACTTTTCGCATTTTTTCTCGGCCTCTTTACGGGAGGAAGAATGTCACCATTTCTAGTCGCTTCTGTCTTTATTTTAGTCGCCACGCTTATGGCTTCGGGCTCAGGTATTGTCGGCCAATTGAGACCTGAGTTGGGCATGGCGGTTACTGAAGAGACTGGCACAGGCGTCGGATGAGCTGGCATAACCACTTGAGCTAGCCGGCCAGCGCGGTTGTTATTAGGTATGGCTGCACTTTGAGGTTGCCGCACAAAGTTGCCCGAACTCATCTGCCACTGAACGAGGCTAAGACCACCTTCTGCACTGACACCAATTGCATTGGGTTCCACATTCCGTAAATGGGAGGTAAAGTCGACTGGCGGCAAGCTTGTAGATTGAAGGAGTGTTTCCGGCCTGGAGACAGGTTGTGGATCCATGTGGGAGCCAAAATGAAAAATATTGAACGCCGTGTGTCGTTTTAATGGAGCATTTGTGCGGCGATTTCAGAAACGGTTCCTGCCACGTCGTGAGTGTCACCAATCTGTACAATTCGAGAACATCATGTTCGTAACAGCTTTGGCAGTGAGCCTGGAAGGACCGGTCTGTTGACTCTTCCTAACAGCCACAAACATCGAGCAACACCGTGGCACCGCATTCCCAGACTCATAAAATTGAATACCCAAAATCAACCAAAATCCCAACAGCATTAGCGCTATTTACTGCGTGGCCAAACCCTGGACCTTTTCGATTCCAACTTGGTCAACTGCGCCTGCTTGGCCTTGAGCTGGTTCATCGTACTGGCCATCAACTTTGCCCATAGATAGGGCTGGTTGTTTCCACCAGGCAGGCTGTTGAAATATTCCCAACCTGCCACTCCTCCGAAATTAAAACGCCGCTTCTCTGCCAGGTCTTGTACGCTGCTTGTTATGCTTTCGATATCTATGAACCCGAAACCCGCATCCGGATTCGTCAGCGTGGTGGCCACCAGCCTGCTTGGATCCAGACCCTTCCCAAACGCCACAATGTCGAGATACATGTCACTCGGGAAGAAACTTCCGAAACCGGAATAGAACTGGGCGTTGTACCAAGATATGTGGTGCCCTACCGCCTTCTCGAGTTCGATGTAGTCAAAGCCAGAGAGATTGGCTCCTTCCACGAGCGCGCTGGCGACTGGGGCAAGCGTGATAATGAAGTCCTCCCCGAAATCATGCTTCAATCTGTTAATCAGATGCACGATGTCCTCCAGAGGGGTGTCTTGCTCTACGTCAAGGTCCAAACCGTCGATGTTGTATCTGCAGCTCGTCAGGATCGACGGTCTCATTCAGCCGAGCAGCTTACTTGGTGATATAGCCGGCCAACACAGGATAGTAGCTGTTTGTGGAAAGTAAGTTAAAGCGGAATAGAGGATAGAAAACTCACGTGTTGAACAAATCAGGGGTCAAGCAAGTATATGTTCCGGGCGCAGCGCCTCCGAGCATTCCGATGACCTTTATCCCAGTCGATTGGACGAGACGTATCTCCGCCCACATCTGGTCAAAGAATGGGGCTTCGGGAACGAAATCGTTGAGATGTACGGAGACATCGTCGAAGTTGATATGGAACGCCGCGAGTAGCAGACTGCGTCGACAAAAATGAACACATTGAAAATACGGGCGAGGATACATAAGCTTACTGGGTCACGATTCCAATCAAGGGCAAAACCGACACATAGTGACCGAACGGGGAGTTGGGGGCTAGAGAATTGTCGTACTGCGTCTGATAATAGACCGCGACGCGGTGGGCTTCGTGCGCGACTAACGACGAGTTCATGGCCAAAGTTGAAGCGACAGCAAATCACCGACCAGCCTGGCTTTTAAGCCGAGGATAAAATGCCTTGGCAGCGTTCACGAGATGATTCCGTTCCCGATTGACGCGCACGAGATGATTTCGGCATGGTCGACAGCGACACAGTAGACGCGAAGAAGGAGTTGTAGTCCCGAAGATATCTGGAGCGCATGCGCACGCTATCAGCGCTTCGGATGAATATCTTGGCGGAGCTCGTATAGGAAGTATGCCCGATAGTGCCCGGCCACCGAGCCTGACCTACAACATCCGCCCGAGGTGAGGTGGTGGTGACCTTCAGACTCGAGCTTGTTCCGGAGAAACACCTTACTTGTCCTGAAAAGGAAGTTGTGCCTCGGTGCCAACGGAAAGGGAAAGGAACGATCGGAACACGCATCTCAGTGCCAGCCTGCCACGACATCCCAATTTGGGAACCCTGTCGTGGCGGGCTGGCACTGAGACTACACCACGTTTTAGATGATCTGCACGCTTCTTGCGGTCCGGGAGACTATCAGCTGGGTCATCGTTGCGGGTAGTATTGTACATATGAGAGCAACATGAGCGTAGAATGTATATGAACAACAACTGAGGGGTGGTCGTAGCAGGGTAAGTAGATACAAAAATTAACACGCCATATTAATGCGAGATGGTAAAGTGCGATGTGAACGACGGGTAGCCTGGAAGTTCGGCGATGGAGCGGTCGCTGCATTCCCAAAAAATACAATGCCAGTTGGGTGGCCGAGAATGAATACGACGAAAGTATGTTCGCCATGCTTAGAAACCAAAGGTTCCCCAAACCGCAATGTGCCGTAGGGCGGCGCAGGAGGGCAGTTAGTTTACCGCCACGGAGCGTGACGATTGGACGGCCGGGAAGGCAGATGACATGGGCGACACCTGCGCCTGGCTTGTGTCATCCACGATTGAGGATGTAAGTGGCGGCGGCACGCTTGTGCTGGGTGTTGCTGGCCCCGTAGCCACTTTCCCAATGAACCATGACTAAAGAAAGGTATCAGATGACCTGGAATGCGCCGGGATGAAATCAAAACATACAGGCACCCAACCTCGATCTCCGCCTTCCTCCTTGACAGCCTAACAGTAGGTGAGTAACGGAGTCCTAAGGCGGAAGAGCCAACGCACATATGACCAGTGATTATACCGCTTAAACACCCGCAAAGCGTCGTCCTTTACCAGATCAAGTTCCTCGTCACCCTTCTTCTTGTAGTCCATGAGGGCAATACCGGGGAAACTCGTCGATATAATGCTCAAGGGGAGGATAGGCGTCTTGGAAACTGGGGTCTCTGGCGGCGAATCCAAGTTCGAGGAACCGGAACTGCCGCCCTTGGCAGCGGTGGCTTCTGCGATTGCAGACGCGACGGGCACATTTGTTTCCAGCAGGCAACCTGCAGGGACCCAGCCCTGCTTGACGATGTCGGTGTCAACGACGCCCGAACCAGTCGGGTCTCGTTGTACAACCCACCACCCGCGTGCCCGTGACAAAATGATGAAAGTATCGCCGCTGCGCAACACGTTAAATGACTGAAAACCGAATGCGCACCCAGACTTACACAACAACGTCGAACTCGTCTTCCTGCTCTGCCATGTATGGATATATCGCAACGGCATACGACACGCCCGAGGACGACATAGGGGGCATCTCTCGAGAGCTGTTTGGTGTTACTTCGCTCGGATCCCCGTTCGCTCGTTTCAGGCTCTCGTGTCCTCCGTTGGAAGCCGCCACGAGCGTGGAGCCCGTCATCGTCGTACTTGACGACAAGTGGTGTGTGGACGATCCCAATGAATCGTCTCCACTGGGGCCGCGCTCAACCGACGGGGACATCATGCCTAGGTCTGGCCACCCAGGTGCGGGGCTCATGGCGGTTGCAATACCGGGGGCCGGGGCCCCCGCACTGGCGCTCAAATCTACCTCCAGCCGCGGCGGCCGGTTAAGAGGGCGAGTAGATGTTGATGGCGCCTTCGCGGTGTGCCCAAGAGTCGCGTTGGAGGTTGTTGCTGTCCCATTGCTCATGATAGACGATGCTTTGCGCGCGGCATGTTTTTGTTGGGCGACGGCGATAGGTGAGCGGATATCCTTGATATGTTTCAGCATGAAGACGGGGTTCTTTTTGGCGTCCTTCAGCTTTTGGAAAAGGAGTAGGGGTTTTTCGTCGTAACTCAGACACCGCTCGATCCGGTTTCCTACGGAGAATACATAAATCGGAAGGATGTTCATAACGACAGGACCGACCTGTTGAGCCGTAACATATGAACATGGCGTAATTTTCCCAGTTGTCGTTGTTTATTCGGTACTTCTTGAGCGCAGCGGGGAGAACTTTCCATGTTGGATCTTCTAAACTGACCTTGAAGCTCTTCAAGGTCTCTGAGCTATCTGTTCGTGCCGTCTTTGGTGGCACTGGCGTAGTGCTGAGGTTTGGTGAGTCCGAGGGTTGTGTCGCACGCGTCTTCTCCGGCGGCGTTGATGCTGATGTGGACGTCGAGGGAAACTGTGACTGGCTCCGCCCATGCGAGAGGTCATGCTCTAGTTGTTGCGGCGACGGATGCGGGGAGTCGATGTCGGGTTTGGTAGGTGATTTGGCGGGCCGCACGTATTGCGCCCATTTGAATGACGGTTGGCGACGGAGAGATGGATTCTCGTCCTGGTAAAAACAACGGGAATCAGAGTGATAGTCATTGCCCGAACGGGTAAGGTCGCACCGATCGTCCCTGCCGGGGAGCATTGAACTCATCGACGAGCTGTTGAAGTGCGTGATTTAGATGTCGATTTTCCTCCTCTAAATGGTGGAGCCGTGTCCCTGAGAATTCGAGGTAGATGAGGGACAAAATTCAAACGACCATTGCATGTTACGGACCCTGTTCCTTAATCATGACATGCAGTTTCTCGACTGTGAGGCCTTCAAGGCGCTCTGAGGCTTCGGCTGTATCGGAAAAGTGAGCGGATGCTACGCCGATACGCAAGAGGACTGACACGGTGGAACGTAGTCGTCTGAGTCGATGGGGACGTTGTGAGCGACCTTGACGAGATACACAGCCTTGAGAATGGCGAGACGCTGGCCAATGGTGGATACGCCGACAGCCTTGAGAGACTCGGCATTGAGCAGGCAGAGAACTTCTCCACTTATCCCATGCTCTGCAGAGGTAGCAGGTGAGCGCAGCGGATAGAGTAGTGTGTGGTAACGGACCCTTTATTTGGGGCTCATACTGGGAGAAGCCAAGGGAGGAGAGCCAGGTATGAACGTCGTGTTCATCCCAGTCAATGATGTTGCGGTCTAGCGGGGGAGCTGACTCCATGGCAAAGGGAGACGACGGTTCAGAGAGCTTGAACGGAGGCCTAGAATCGTGACACAGGCACGTGCAACCACAGCTCCGACTCCATTCCGCTCCGGCATTCTGGACTCTCTCCTTATTTTAACTGGGACGCTTCTTAACATGGTTCAATGGCAGCGGCGCGACTCAGCGCGCGGAGGAACTGTTTTACGTTGCAGGAGGAGTACAGGATCAATCAAGATGGCCGACATATGCTGGCTCGCGACCTTCAAGTTTCCATGCGGTCTGATGCCATTGGTACATATCGAAAATATTGTCGGCAGCACACAAGCTGCTGTGCGCAATTACGCTGCTTCGCATCCAATCCAGGCACAGCAAGATGCTTGACACCAGTTTTCACTTCGGTGTGTCTAACCAATGACCAGAATCGGGACAGTTGTCGACGCTAAGCAATCCTGCTATCGGATGGGTATGACTATCATCATGTCGCCGCGTCCTCGCACGCACTCGTTACTTGACCGGCATTTCCGACGAGGATCTATCCGCCAGCAAGTTGTTCATCCTGGCTCTGGCGGCATGCAAGTCCGCACTGCTCCGCACAACAAACGGCTCAAGATCCTCAGCCCAATTCGCGAATAGCATGCACCCGCCGTCCCAAGCGCTCGTGCGCCCATACCGCATGCACCTCTGCGCCCTCCTTGTGCTTTGGGTAGACACAAACAGCTGCCGTGTGGGGATCTTGTCTCTCGCCTCATTTCAAATCTGGGAAACAGGCTCAATGTCTTCCTGAGTACTAGACGACCTTCCCTCGGAGCTTTGGAGACGTTGGCCGCCGTATTCTGACCCCGGAAACGTTTTCTACGTCTCTAGCAAGGGGACGGACCCCCTTCTCCAGCGTACTCCAGATGTGGTTCCAATCGAATGCTTTGTCGCAATGTCTTCCTATGCTTGATCGGACTAAAGCGGCGTTAACAAACTCGCCATGCACTACGAGAACATCGGAGGCTACACAAATGCGCAAGATTTCAACAAGCTTGGAATGGCGGTGGCAGTCGAGGGTGGTGAGGTTCCTCAGCAACTGGCAGCCCTCGATTTCGCGCCGTATCTCGAAAGATTGACTGGAAATATACGGAAAGTCTCAGATACCCCGCACACGTTGATGAGGTGATAACCATGTGCTGCGGATTATGCCGCTGCGGATCCTCTTCGTCTTCCCCTGGAACGAGTGAAAGACGCTGCTGAGATGGAGGGGCGGCTGAAGGATGATCAGTATGGATAGTGTAGAGTCGGATAGGAATCAGGAGGTAGCATAGCATGTCCCCTCGAGATGTGGGCAGGAACCAAGAATGGACATCGATCAATTCAGAGCCCTTTATAGCCTCTTGCATTCCTATATGTTCGCTGATGGAAGATCCGTGGGCCAATGCTTGGGGCGAGCCCGCAACGACGACCAAGCAGCCCCTACCACCCGTATTCCCTGTCCAAAACGTTGACGATGAGGAGGACATAACAATTCCGTCTTGGGAGGCCCCGGTCAACTGGTCCGACGAAAACTCGCTCTGGGGTGCTCGCTCCCCCGTCCTCGACAAATTTCCCTCATGGCAGTCCCCGTACGATGATCTTCCGTTGGGAAAGCCTTCGCCTTCGCCTCCGGTCACCTTGGGCGCGCCGGAGAATCTTTCCGAACCCGACGAGGAGCCAGAAGAGGCTGCGCCTGAACCCGAACCCGAACCCGAACTCGCGCCGGAATCTCCAGCGGAGCCACCGGTCGAGCCGCCAATACCCTCTGAGATACCATTATCCCCTCCACTATCGCCACCGGGCAGTCCCGATGCCTTTGGCACCTTCGAAACTGGTCTAGACGATCTTGCGTCGACTGTGGACGCATGGTCACCTTCCCATGCCTCCTTTGCCCCCGAATCGGCAGACTCTGCGTGGGGCGCTGGCTGGGCGCCATCCGGCGAGGACGCAGACGAAGAAGATATCGATGCCCCCGCCGCAGTAGATGAATGGGAAGCCGCAAAACAACAGAAAGCCATGCAGGACAAGCACGTCGTAAGCCTCTCGTTGCGTTATTTCCGTAGATCTCAGGACTCACTTCCTTGTTCCCGAAGCCCCCAGAGCTCCTTGCATCCATACTGCTTCAATTTACTGAACTGGCAAATGATCTCTACCCGCCCTTGGCGAAGCCAACTCCCGACCCAGACGACTACCGAGCGAGTCGTCACAAGGGCCTGCAGGGAATAGATTCTCTGTGCGTGCACTCCGTTGTAGAGATATTAATTAAACTAAACAACCCCGTCCACAGCAACCCCACAATCCTCCGCCTGCTCCCTACTGACCTCACTCTCCCTCCGCGGCGCCCCTTCCTTAAATCGGCTATTTCGAAGAGCACCGCAGATGCCCTGCGTCTCTCGCGTAGCGCCGCATTCGTGCGTTTCAGCCCGCTAAGCCACTACGGGGCGACGAAGGGTTCGACCGCGTGGGAGGCGTCCGTGAAGCGGCGGCCCGAAGCCGTGGGCGACGCAGATCTTCTCCCGCCGGGATGGCGCGTCGTAGAGGCAAAGGCGAAGGAGGAAGTGGTGGACAAGAAGAAAACCGGGCACGGAGGGCTGCTTTCCTTCTTCGGGCGTCGCGCGGGCACGCCGCCTGTCGTCGCAGGCGGAGAGGGAGCGATCCCACGCTCGTCGTCGCCGGCATCTGGGTCTTCTCCCCGCGCGAGCCTAGACAGCGTCAAGTCGCCAACCTTATCCGCCAAGTCGCCGACCAATGCTTCGGCCACCACTTCCGCCACGCCTTCTACCGCTGTCAGCCCGACTATCTCGACCAGTACGCCGCCGCCGCCGCCCCCTCCCGTCGTCCCCGCCGTAGCACCACCAGATGCAGGCGCGGACGTAGAGCCGACCGTCCCCGCCGCTGCGCCGTCTGCTGTCTCGCGCTTCCTCGGACGCTTCGGCCGCAAGGCCCCGGCAGCGGGACCCCAGAATCTCGCGCTCTCTGAGGGCGACTTTGACTTCCTCGCCGATATTGAAGGCGCACCATCAGGTCCGAGCCTTGTTCCGGACGCGGATGCCCACCTCCCGATCATGGGCGCTCTGCTCGACGAGCCCGTGCCACTGCCCACGAAGCTAGCGCCGCCTCCCCGGTCTGCCGTCCCCGTCCCAGTTGCTGCACCGCAGAACAACGGCGTAAAACCCCGTCCTGAGATCGATCATGATGCAGATGAGTTGGCGATTTTCGGAGCACATACGCCGCCGCCACCTTTAAAGCCATCAGCCCCCGCACTTGTACACCGTGTTTCTTCTATTCCGACACCTGCGCCTAAAACCATGTCCCCCGTTGATTCTGATATCGATTTTTCTGCGTGGGGCTTTGACGAGGAGGAGAAGAGCGGTGGGGTGGCGAGGAGGGATTCCGAGCCTGTGGCTGCTGTTGGGACCGTACGACCGGCGGCGAGGCAGCCGTTGAACACAAGGGCAGCGACAAACCTACGGGGTGTTGTACCTCCACCACGGCGTGCTCCGACTGCAATCATGTCCTCAGGACCGTCCAAGCCCGCGGTCGTGCCTAAACTCGAAGCAACGTTTGGTTTCCCGCCTCCGCCTCGGACGCAGACACAGACACCCATTGCTGCTCTACCCCCGCCGCCTGGGACGAAGGCACCTGCGAACCTGTCGTTGTTCGACAACTTGAACGACGACGAGTTCTCGGACTTTCATGCGCCCCCACAGATCGCCCCGCCCAACCCCTCCACCAACTCTTTGTACGACGCGGGTTTCTCGTCTTCCACCTCTTCCGAGCGCGGCCTCTTCTCTTCGACATCCTCATCGTCGATTCCGGCGAACCTCTTCGATGACTTTGACGACTTTATGCAAGCATCGCCGGTGGAGCCTACCACACTCCGCACACCCTCTCCCCCGCGGCCACCCACTAAGCCCGCGCAGCCGGCACGCATCATCACCCCGCTCCCCGCGCCCCTTTCCTTTGCCTCGCCCCCGTCGGCGACGGACGATGACACTCCGCTCGCGCTCATCGCACAGGGATCCAGCAACAACTCCCTGCGCTCGAAGCGCGCGGCAGCGAGCCACCAGCGCGCGCTCAGTCTCGTCGAGAGCGCGGCCGCCACCTCGGGCGTGCGCTGGCCCGCGCCCTCATCGCCGCTTCCCGAGGCGCTCGCCCCGCCGCCGGACGCATCGGATCCGTTCAGCTTTGGTGGTTCCTCGATGCAGTCGCAGCAGGCCGCGTTCTTGGGGCAGGCGCCGCCCGCGCTCAAAGCGTTCCCGCCGCCGCCACCAGCCCGTGCGCTATCCCCGCCTGCGGTGAGTCCAGTGCTGGCGCGGCCCCCGCCGGGCGGCGCGCAAAAGATGGCAGGGCGTTTCCCGCCGCCGCCTGTACTGCCTCTCGGCGGTGCGCAAAATGCACCGGCGCCTGTGTTGTCCCCGCCCTCTGTGCCAACTCCACTCTCAACCTCGGCTGCGCCAGGGAAGTCGGGTGGTTTGTCGGCGCAGGACCTTTCGTTCTTCGAGGGTCTGTAGGCTGTTTATCTAATTAGGACACTTGTATTTAATGTACGCTGTGATAATTGCTTTGAGCATTTCGGACAAGCTGGAGGCAATTCCAGAGCGAACGGGATCGTCCAAAATCCAAAGGAGCATGCGACATAATTTGACATGGCAATATGTGCTACATACAGGAGCCCCAAACCCAGAGTAGGGACGCGACGTCTACTCTTCCTCCTCGTCGTCGTTTTGGCTGGGAGAGGCGTGAGATGGGGAAGTGGGCACGGGGGAAAATAACTTACACGGCGTTGTATCGCAGCTGGTAGACGTCCTTCGACGGTGCAACGACACGCACCCAGTCGCGGATGGAGTGCTTTTTGAGGAACTTCTTCGTGAGGTACTTGAGATAGCGCTTGGAGAAGTGGATCGAGGTCGTTATTGTCAGTTTTGAGGCGGCGTCTTTGATGTTTAATTAGGAATGAAAAAACGAAGAGACAGAGTGGACGCACTGTCGCGAACAATTTTGACGCTCTCGCCGAGCTGGCCTGCTTTGCCCTCGACCTTGATGCGGTCGTGAAGGAATTTTTCAAAGTCGGCGCCGTCGAAGATACCGTCTGCCGCGGGCTTCGAGTAGTCAATAACGAACTTGTGCTTAGACACGGTCTTGGCGGGGGCGGCTTTGGGCTGGAGAGAAAATGAGCCTACTGAGAAGGGAACTCAGCAAAGCGTTACGGACCATCTTGGCTGTTGGGAGGAAGAGGGTGAGTACGAAATTAGTGGGTACGTGACTATGAGAACTGTACAGCTGTCACAGTCGCGTCACAAATCCACAGCAAAACTTTCTACTCCAGCGACGATGGCTTCAAAACTTTCAGTGTCTAGCGTGCGCGGCTCCATCAAGGGGCTCCTGGCCGATGCCAATGGCGAGAAGAAGCGTAACTTCATCGAGACCATTGAGCTCCAAATTGGCCTCAAGAACTACGACCCCCAGCGCGACAAGCGTTTCTCGGGAACCGTAAAGTAGCCATTCCGTGTTTTATTAGGTGCTCTTTCTCACCTGCAACAGGCTCCCCAATGTCCCCCGCCCGCGCATGTCCATCTGCATTCTCGCCGATGCCGCCGACATCGATCGCGCAAAACAGATCGAGCTCGAATATATGAGCGTCGACGATCTCAAAAAGTGTGCCACATCTCTGTTTTTTGTAGTCCTCGTCCTAACCCTCAACCCGCAGACTTAACAAGAACAAGAAGCTTGTCAAGAAGCTCGCCAAGAAGTACGACGCTTTCCTTGCGTCCGAGACCCTCATCAAGCAGATCCCCCGTCTGCTTGGTCCCGGTCTGTCCAAGGGTCCGTGAACAGTGTGCTCTCTTACCGCCAGCCGCTCACTATCCCGCCATTCAGCCGGCAAATTCCCCACCCCCATCTCGCACGCTGAGGACCTGTCGAACAAGCTCACCGAGGTGCGCTCGACCATCAAGTTCCAGCTGAAGAAGGTTTGCAAACATATTGCACGCTATATTCCTCGTGGCTAAAAATCACTCAGGTGCTGTGCCTCGGTGTCGCCGTCGGCCACGTCCAGATGACCGAGGACGCCGTTCTCGGAAACGTCATGCTTTGTGAGCCCTCACCCACCGGCGCGTCCTCCTCGCCCACTAACATCGTCTTCAGCGATCAACTTCCTCGTGTCCCTCCTTAAGAAGAACTGGCAGAACGTCAAGAGTTTGCACATCAAGACCACGATGGGCAAGCCCGTCCGTCTGTTCTGATTGCTTCTCGAGGCGAGGAGAGGAGAGAGACGAGAGTTTGGAGACCCTTGCACGCTGCGCACGCTATACCAACGGCCGTCTGTGGACGGTGCGGACTGGGAGCTGGGGTTTACAGTTTTGTATCTCTCAAAATATGACATGCCGTCTACACATTTGGAAACTGTGATGAGTTATGACTCGGCACGGAGGTGCCATTGCAATGCTGCGAGAGTATCTTGAATCAAGAGTAGCCATGGTAAAACGATCTTATGTGGGGGGTGACTTGGGGGGTTCCGCCGCGATGTAGGTATTAAGTGTAGAGGCGGAAAGGTGCCAAGAAGCTAATGAGAATGGTCTTGACTCCATTGCTCATTCAGAATCTCATAGTGGACACTTTCCACTAGCGTCTCCTTTTGGAACCGGGCGTTGAGTCCAGGTGATCCAATCACTCATCATTGTTGCGCCCTTCCGAGGTTCCGATAGTGTTCCGACTCAAGTTGGACTCAACTCAGCCTAAAAGTCAAAGAAAGTATTGCGATTTACATAGACAGCGAGATAATTATTTATACACACTAATATAATAATTCAAGCCCATAACCGCAACTCACTTACAGCCTGCTCTCCAAAACCAGCGGGCCGTTCCGCCACCCAAGCGTGTTCTTCCCGAACGCGGCCACCAACGCCTCGTTGACCGTGCGCACGAACACAAATTCCATCACACTCCTGATCTCCAAGGCGACGTCGTGCTCGACGTCTTTGCGGTTGGCCCACGGGAGGATGACCTTGGTTATTTGAGCGCGGTGCGCCCCGAGGACCTGCGCGAGTCTCAGCATTTAAAAGTAGAGGGGATCGGGATGTGCCTACCTTTTCCTTGATCCCGCCGACGGGCGTAACGCGCCCTCGCAGTGTTATCTCGCCGGTCATGGCCACGTGCGTCGGAACACGCGCCCCAGTCAAGAGAGACACGAATGCGCACACCTAAATTCACGCGTTGAGTCGCCACGCTTCGTGTGGGTATAAGGAACACCTACCATCGCAATGCCAGCACTCGGTCCATCCTTCTTCTGTGCACCGGCAGGCAAGTGCAGATGGATGTCAATCAACTCCGGCACCTTGAGCGGATCGTGCGCGCGCGAGTTGGTTATACACAGATCATACGCGTGCGTCTTGACCCAGCTCAGCGCGATCTCCCCACTCTCCTTGATGACCTAGAAAAGAGTAAGGAAAGACCAACCACAATAAATTGCGAGCCTGCACACCTCTCCCAAACTTCCAGTTAATTTCAGCCTTCCCGCGCCGGGTACTGCGATCGTTTCAACTGGGAGGATACCGCCTTCCCCTTGGCCCATTACCACAAGGCCATAGACGACTCCGCGCCGCTCTTCCCTATCCCGCTCCTCCCCGTCCCAGCGCGCTATTCCGAGGATCGCCTCCAGTTCGCTCTCTTCCACAACCGCAGAGTACTCCCTCCCTTTGTCCTTCCGCTCCTCAGCCGCCTGCACCTTGTTCTCCTGCTCGTCGACGTGCTCCGCCCACTCGACGGCCTTGTACCGAACCACCGCCCCGATCGCGCGCTCCAAGCTGCGCACGCCCGCCTCCCGCGTGTACTCCGTCGCGATCGTCATCAGCGCCGGCTCCGTGAGTTCCACCTGGTTCGCATCCATCCCGTTCGCGCTAAGCTGCTTCGGGAGGAGGAATCGGCGCGCGATGTGCATCTTCTCGTCGTACGTGTATCCTGCAAAGCGATTAGCTCGTTCACGGCAGGTCCGCGGAGTCGTAAACTAACCTGACAGCTGTACAATCTCACACCGATCGAGAA
Organism: Mycena vulgaris; assembly: GCA_029204335.1. Lineage (NCBI taxonomy): Eukaryota > Fungi > Basidiomycota > Agaricomycetes > Agaricales > Mycenaceae > Mycena > Mycena vulgaris. Next base: position 63,058 of record JARGYA010000323.1, read on the forward strand.
GGGGGCCGGAGATGGTCTCGAGGCTGTTGGCCGTGCAGATGAAGAGGACCTGGCTGAGATCGATGGGGACGTTGATGTAGTGGTCCTAACGGAAGGTAAGCTGGCCATAAGATATGAGGAGAAAAAGAAAGCTTACATTAAATGTGTGGTTCTGCTCTGGATCCAGGACCTCCAAGAGAGCTGCGGACGGGTCGCCGTGGAAATTGCTCTGACCGATTTTGTCAATCTCGTCCCTGCACAAAACAAATTAACAGCAGGCGTCGAATGCGAAGGAACGGCGTACAGTAACAGGACCGGGTCGCATCTCCCGGCCTTTCGCATAGCCTGCACGATGAGCCCGGGGCCACTTGCTACGTAGGTACGCCGATGACCGCGTATTTCCCCCTCGTCGCGTACACCCCCCAGCGAGATCCGCTGGAATGGACGGTCGAGCGCCTTGGCCACTGACTGCCCTAGACTGGTCTTGCCAGTTCCCGGGGGACCGACGAAGAGGAGAATGGGTCCTCTGACACCTTTCCTTACTGGCGGTCGTACAGGGACTGGTGCCTTTTGGCTGTCTCCCTCTGCGGCAGCAGCATCAGCTTTCACCAATTCGCCCTTCTGCGCCTGCGCCGCGGCCGCGGCACTCTCGCGCTCTGCATTCATCTCCTTGAGCCTCACTACCGCGAGATATTCGATTAACCGCTTCTTGATTTTCTCCAACCCGAAGTGGTCGGCATCAAGTTGCGCGCGCGCTGCTGACAAGAACGAGCGGTCGCGCATCGTTTGCGGGGGCTCGAGGGAAGAGTTCGGCCACGGAACAGCGGTGAGCCACTCGAGCTAGAGGACATGGCGTCAGTGGGATGACCGCGCAAAACATACAGCCACACACGTAGGACCGAATGACCCCGTTCTCGACGGACCCCTGCGGGATACGCTTGAGTCTCCGCCACTCCCGCACGCCCATCTTGCGCTCCTCAGACCCCGGTTCCATCGCTTCAATGCGGCGCTTCAGATCAGCCATATCGTCAGCCTCGTGCTGCTCGTCGTCGTCCAGCTCCGATGAGGGGTTCTGGCCCCCACCGGTGAGGGTTCCGACGGGGGCGCCAGGCAGCGACTGGAGCTCCTTGAGCTCTTTGTGGATAGCCGCAAGTTGTTGTCGCAAGAAGTGCTCTTTCTAGGGACGGGATGTCAGTGCCATCACGAGGATGATGCACGGCGACGCACCTGCTGCTTGTACACAGACTCTTCCACCTGGGTGGCGATCTTTGTTGACACCTCGGAAATGGAGGCTTGTCGCGAGAAAATCTCCGATGCAAGGGCGACACGGGCCTCCGCGTCAGTCATGGCGAGAATGGCTGGAAGTGGGTCAGCATAAGTGTAGGGAATACGTAGGATGACATACCTAATTTATCAGTAAATGTCGCGTTCACGGTGCCTACAAGGATGTCGGCCATCCACGCAGCCTTGGCGTCGGTCATGTCCTCGAGCATACCCGCGATCTTATTGTACCCGTCGCGACGAATCTGCTGTCCCGAGTCCCGAGCCAACCGATCGAGTAGTCGCAAGGCGCTCTGCTTGAACGCGTCCACGACCTTGCGGGACGGAACCTTCTCGGTTGGCGGGTACTGTATGTCGCATGGTGCGAAGGCATCGTCCGGGTCAGGTGTATACGGAGCGAGCAGGCGAACGCGAGTGAGGCCGTGGAGAGTCAGTAGATAGCTCTGGCGGCTATTGCGGCCAGGGGGGCGGACAAGACGCAGAATGCGGGCGGCAGTCCCGTACTCGGCGAGAGTTGTCAGATCAGTGTCAGTGGCGACGGGAACTGCGGCGATAACTGGCAGAGCATCGGAGTCCTCAATGAGAGTAACAAGGGCCTCGCCGACTCTGTTGGATACTGGGAGGGTGATCCTGGATGCGGGGAGGAGAATGGTAGGATGGGTGAGGGGAAGGATGGGAAGCCTTGAGCTCGCCATGGAGGTGAGGAGGAGGGGAAGGGTTTGCGGGCGTAAAGCCGTGAGCCGAGTTTCACATGTCAAGCTGCTCTCCACTAGTACTAGTGGCTTTCGTCATCTCCTCCGTGCCTTCTAGCTCATCTCTCGTGAATACCCATCGCCTCGGAGATTTCTCTACCTCCATGGCGTTGGATAAGACTCCTCGGGCACATACTGGCACTCAGGTGTACACTGCGTCGAATCCCTGGGTTGAATCTCTTGTTCAAGCACTGTTCGATATAATTTCGTTGACGAGTCGCTGTCACGAATGCCTTTAGCACCAATATGCTTTCCCGGAAACTCAACAAGCTTCCTCCGATCAACCGTCCACTGGTTCTTCTTCCTATTCTCGTGCCAGCTTTCCCCAAATCAACCAACACTCGTCGACCGTCTCATTTGCATCGTATTCAAACTGCACCAAGTATGTTGCCCACACCGCAGCGATGAGCTCGTCAGGCATATCAACTCCGTCGTCTACGAGCGACATCGCCTTGAACTGTCTATCCCGCATCGCGCGCGGGAAAGGTGCTAGCCATCACAGCCCGAAAGCTCCGAGGGTTCTGTCTCGGCCGACCGCCTGAATCGCACCTCGTTGTGCCCATTCAGGAAAATGGGATCTGGTCGCGCGAGGTGAGGTGCGAGAACATGCGTCCCGGGGGATCCGTCCTCCACCTGGAATGTTCGTCCCTCAGTCAGCCATCCATCGTTCAGAAAAGCTTGACCTACGGATATCGACCTTTCGATCGCAATCAAGGTTAGCGCAAGTGTTGGCCGTTGCTAGACAGCAACGCATAATGTATCTATATACGAGTTCCAGATGAGTCTCGGGTGGGTGCAGCGAATCACTTAAGCAACAGGTCTGATACTTAGTCTGGGGATCTCTGGGATTCACTGTAGTTGTTCGTTGGCAAGTGCGCGCAAGCCCAATCAAGCGTTTGACTGTTCTTGACCCTGGTCTACACATTATCAAACCAGACGCACCTGGGTTCCTGTTTCATTCATTATCAGGGCATTGGGATGCCAATCCGACTCGATGTCGATGTTCTTTGCGCCATTCATAGGGACGACACTTATGATATAAAGATCTGGTCCGCTCTGAAAACATAAATAACTGGCAGGCGGGTTGAATGGAGGGGCGACTAGAGCTTTGGATGTTTAGATCTGGGGGTTAGCTGCAAGTAACAGCGGTCGAGTCAGAGCCAAAAATATGGATTAAGGTAATGTAGTAAAACACATGTCGACCGCTCGCTCGCTACATATTACTTCTTTTTCTTTTTCTTTACAGCGGATTTTGGCGATGGAAGATCACCAACTTCAATTGACCCGCCTGCCGCCTCCGCCTCTAGGCCGCCTCCCTGTTCAATCTTCGTCTTGGCCTCCAGGAAAAACATAACATCCCGCAGTTGATCTTGTAGTTCCTCGATCTTTGCAGCACTCTCGTTCTTGTCTTTTTCCGACTGCTCAAGGCGCTCCTTCGCTTTCCCTAGGTTTTTCAACAAACCTTCACTGACAGCCCGTTCTGCGCTGAGGTCTTTTTCTAGCCGACGGGCGAGATCCGTCAACTTTTCCACGCGGTTTTCCGCCTTGGCCTTGTCCTTCGCCAATGACAGCATCCCGGCTTCCTCTTCCTGTCTCCGCTGTGCCACATCTTCCTTAGCAGCTGCCCTCTCCTTCTCGAACTCGCTGCTCAGCCGCTCTAGAATTCCTCGTAGCTCGCCAACCTGGGTCTTCAGTTCAGTGGTCTGTTCCTCGTAATACGCCCGCTGGGAGTCAAGTTGGGACGTCAAGAGATACGAATATTCAATCCCGATTGCTTCGATCTTTTCAGCACTCAGGGCATCCGCGGGACCAGGACCAAGACCACCGTCTCTCGGACTGGTCCCCATCGACGAGGAGGCGCTGGGTAGCTCCACCAGCTTGCCGTCCGCCTTGTTCTGGATTAAGCGATGGACATAGCCGTCACCTGCGTAAGTCCCATACGCGCTGTGTCTCTAGTTCGAGCGCATAAAGGTGCGTGGTAGACTGATAGTGGGCCTGCGCGTGCGCCCGGCCGTACCGGCCACATCCGATGTTGCCACAAATGAGACAAATCCAGAGATTCGTCGTCGACTCGCAGGATGAACATGCCGACAGGGTGGTTGCCGAAGGGTTGGCGAACGGAATAGAGCGTGTGGATGAGGCAGAGCTCGGGTGGGACGACATGAGCGTCTGTGAGTAGCGACATACCGGGCATCTCGAGGACAATAAATCAGCCTGTCGTCCACTGATTCTCGTGAAGACTCACCGGCTATCGCCCCATTTGCTTAAACACATACAGTGGAACGTGTGGGAGCACGGGAACGGTGATCAGCCCTGTTACAGCAGAATCCATTCGTTCCAGACAGACTGGACAAGTCGGGAGCTCATACAGAGCTTGGGTGGAAGCCAGGCGTGATAATGCTGGGTCTTCTGCGTCCATATTGACGGACAGGACGCGGACAACATGGCATATCTCGGGCTAATGAATAAAGTACGCGTTATAACGAATGTACTGATGACAATACAACGCACCGACCTCCATAGAATTGAATGGCTTTCCATTGTACGCTTCTGCAAATTCTGAGGCGTGGCCAGGGCTCTGAAAATTTGATCACGACGATGGAGCGATTCGGGACCGAATCTCTATCGACAGGTTAGCGCAGGCATGCGTATCCTTGAAAGGCAGTCACCGAATAATCCGCAGATGGGTGATACCTTCAGCAGCTGGAGCTACGAAGGCCAGAAAATCGGACGGAGCCATCCATGAAGGAACTGCAAGAACTCCTAGCATCACACCGTCGGATTCTGGGGATTCGGATGGTCCAGAGGACGGAGTAGCATTGAGGTCCTCGGAAGGTGTCGTAGCACCCTCACGGAACAAATGAACAGTTCCCTCAGGAAGGTTAGTCGATCCTGATTTCATACCCTCGGTGGGTATGAAGATGGCTGCAGCAGTGTGAGGTGCCGCACGGAAATGGGAGCGTCAAGACGTACCGCGGCCATGCTCACGCGCTTTCCCGGCCGAATACGCTGTCTTATCGCTCATTTGGAAATCTACCCAGTCCAGGCGTATGGGGCCAAATCTGTAGTCTTTATTGCGAGGGTTATACAATGAGTTTCGACGAGCAGTAGGTTTCGGCTTTTGTGCTGGTAATTTTACAAATACAGATCCTGGAGAAAATAGGTCGGAGGGGAGGGTGGATCCGGCGTTCAGCTGAACAGAGATGCGGATATGGTACCCGCGCATTTCAATCCGTGCGCATCGTTGAACGAGGAAGAAGAGTCAACGTATAGCTGAGTCATCCATCCGGCGAAAGCCGACATGTCTGCCAGAGCTTTCACTCAACTTTCTCGGTTTGTTGCTTTTCGTTACTTGCGGGCCTCAGTACTGACTCTGTGTCTCGAATAAAGACCAAACTGGAACTCTCCGATTTTTTCTAAACCTTTTACTCCGAATACGCTGAAAGCTGTTCGTGGTGCTCTGCAAGAAAGCTCGACTCGCGTCGAACTGCCAGGATGGGCCAGGTAGAGACAAAATCCCCCGCCTCGTCTCTGTCTTCATTTTTGGTCTGGCCAGTCACGACAAGAGAAAGACCGCTGCAATCCTCATACCATTTTGCAACGTCCAGGAGGCACCGGGCATCTTACTTCAAGTCAGGTCTCGGTCCATGCGATCTCATTCAGGGGAGGTAAGGTAAGAATGGCACCAGTATATGAATAAAAGCATAATTTTTCAGTTGTCCTGGAGGGAAAGTAGATGAATTGTTGGATCTGAGCCTCGCCGACACTGCTCTGAGAGAAACCTATCGAAGAGTTGGGGATTCCGAGAGATAGAATCGAGCTACTAGGCTCAATCTCTCCGCCCGAGAAAAGCCTTCGCGGCGACACAGTCTGGCCATTCGTTGTAATTAACTTACATTTACTATCCTCCGTAAGGTTAACCGACAAGGCTGCAGGGGTTCGTTCACGAACGCACGGACTACCGATCATACGTAGACGGAAACAATCCTCTCCCGTCAATAGACCTTGCTGCCATCGAACGTACTGCATCAAAGGAAGAAGTAGCCGCTATTTTTCACCTGCCTTTGACGGAACTGGCGAATCCTTCCAGGCTTAGACAATATTTATTCCGACATCAACGACCATATTGGGCGGTGGAGGTTTCCGACCTCGTACCGACTGATGAAGATGGATTGTCATTTACGAGTGGGTCTATCGAAACGTCACAAGAAGACGAGGTCGGGGGTGGTCGAGAAGGCCGACTGGAGGTCTGGGGATTGACTGGCTGGTATCTATCTCTCCTTTCGTCATCTCTCTCGTCCATCCATGCGAGGTAGAATGTGCGCGCAATTATATATTTTTTAGAGCTGCCTACTCGTTACACGGATCTGAAGTTCGTATCCCCGTGGATTGGGGATTCTTCCGTGGGTCATCTGTGGGAACCGGTATAAGGAAAAGGCCGTTATGATATAGTAATCCTGGCCGGAGTTTGCCGTCTTGAGTGCTCGCTGCCGCAGGCCCCGGGGTATTCCGTGCTCGACGCGGGAAGCGTCAATCACTTCCCCTTCATCTCTCTTTGTCGCCGACGCCTTGAGTTTCCGGCGAGGGCGATCATTCGAACGCTTCGAATCCCAGATGAGATACAGGACCGCCTCTGAGATCGCGACCACAGCTGCGACGAACAAGGAGAATAGAACTTGCTGTGGAGTGGGTCAGGAGACGGAGATATCGAAACACTAGATTTCACACACCCACTCATTCTTCCAGCCCGTTCTTCCAGCCGCAAACCATGCAGCGAACCCCGATCCGATGATGCTCAACAGTGCGTTCAAAAGGGACGTAATGGCCTGCCGTTCGGCCTTTTTGAGAGCTTGGATTTCCTCGGGGCTCTTCTCTGGCGTGTACGCTGGAAACTTGCGTTCCGGCGACGTGACCGAGCCAGCAAGGAGCGCGATCATAGAATAGGATTGGGGTTCAAGAGACATGGACCGGATAGCAGCTAGCCCTGCGGGTGTGCGGGACCATTGCGATATCGATTGTAAGAGCGGGTAGGGCACTGTCGGTGGAACGGGCTCGGAGATGTATGGGATGAGTTGGGAAGCGAGTTCAGGCGGCAGCAAGGGCGGTAGGGGTGTAAGGATCTCGAGCAGATGGGTCTTCAGGGAGATATTGAGGGCGGTTTCAGTTTTGAGGGCGCTCATCGTGAAGGTACACTACGAGGTGGAGTCACGGTGGCAGACAGACGTAGAACCGTCGGGTTCAACGTTCAACAGTTGGCATTTGTGGCTGCGCCTGTCGGATCACTGTCAACTCCCTCGCATATATACCCGAGTAAATACTATGACTGTTCCCTTCTCCTCAGACTCAGGCTAGCTCAGGCTGACCCCAGCCCATATGTCCGAATTTATTACCCCGTTCTCTCTCGCTTGTGCTACCTTCGACGTCAACTCCCATGCCAGTGTGTCATCAGTAGCCACCGTTCTCGAACCTATCACCGCGAAACTCGCACAGAGCAAAGGGCAGAGGTACAGGACCCGAATGCATCAGTTCGCAACAACTGATACAGTTTAGGGAGCGACTGGGGGAAAATGATGCGCTGTGGACAGACTTACGGAAACTTTGGCGCGATCTTAGCCGAGCCCAATTAACATTCTGGGATAATGGCGACTCGGATGAAGAAAATGACGGTGAGGTCGAAGACAAGAAGCAAGGTGGCTTCAGGATCCTCTCCGCCAGTTTGGCAAGATTTACCAGGAACCTTGTGGCCGGTGTTCCACATAATCAGATGAAGGCATTGTAAGCGATTGCGTTCTGAACGAACAACTCCTTCCAATCTTGCATGCAGTGAGAATGAACCTTCCATTCGACGTCTACTCCATTACTACACCTCTTGGTCTTTCATGGAAGACGACGAAGGTTTGATTTTTATCTTACGCGATTTTCGAGTACTGCATAATGAAATCACAGCAATGTTGGTCGCTCGCGTTTTGGCGCAAGCACTGTCGAATCTCGTAACCGGAAATGACATTCTTGTGTCAAAGTTATGGAACACCTACATGATCCTACCAGATGATCAGGTGGTATAATGTACGGCTCGGATCCTGTCCAATTAATTTTATTGTGTAACGCTGAAGCTGTTGCAGACGACTTCTCTCCTCACATGATCCTCGGACACTTTTGGCGGCTCTTATTCTAATCCTGAACTGTATTGACGCAAGTAGAACACGGATGTACGTTCTACACAGCAAATTTAGCCAACGATCTGATATTTGGCTTGCACAGAAAAATGTTAACCAGGACTGTGACTGGTGTCAGAATATGTATATCCCTTTTGGACAACATGGTCCGGTTGTATGATGCCGAGGACGCGACTGAAGGGGCGCGAGCATTCGATATAGGGTGACCACGAGCGTCTTTCACTGACCTGCAAGCGCTGATATTTTTCTGAACAGCTATGAAATATTCGCCAGAATAATGGCAATGGATCTGGTCCCCAGTCTGTTCAATCGGCTGTCCATGTAGGTTGTCTGCTAGACGGCGATGCCGACAACTAACATTATACGTTTTTCAGGGCAGATGAAATAATTACTCCGCACCAGACTACGCTGCTCAAGCTGGTTGACTCGTATCTCCAGTCTGCAAGGACGTCGCCCATACCAACGACGCCACAGGGAACGCCAATTTATGCCAAACTTCAACCTATGCTTGCCAAAACGTTCTTTTCCCTTTCTACATACGCTCAAACCTCCGTTCGAAACTCTCTTGGAATCCTGTCCAACACTGCGTCGAAAGACTCAGGCGCATACAGCGCCACAAACGTCGGCTGATGGCGCTTCCGCAGTATTTGAGCCGCCGTCGTCCTTGGACGTGATGTTGCCTAAAGTTAGCGAAGCGCTGGTCCTCGTCACGCAATGCATTGTAACCATCACATTGGAATCGTCGGAAACGGGTGCCCACTCTGGGCCCGGGCAGAACTCGAAGGAGTTTTTCAACGAAACACGTTCAACGGATCAGGGCATCGTCGAAAGTCTGACCGGCAAGTGATTTTCTCACCGCCGCCTGTTGTGGCCGGATAGCATGGCACTGACTCCAAACCTATTACACAGAGCTTCTGCGTCTGTTGGACTTGTTCCTACCGCGCATCAACTTCGGGAAACCTGTGCGTCCCGACGGGAGGGCGGCATTGCCCACGCACGCACAGCCTCCAGGCGGTGATGGAACTGATGGAAGGGACAGCACAGGATTTTCGTACCTAAAACGGGATCTTGTCCGCCTTCTTGGAATCCTGTGCCACGGGATCAAGGCTGTGCAGGACCGTGCACGGCTTTGTGGGGGTATAGAAGTGGTTATGAATCTGTGCGTTATCGACGAGAGAAATCCATGTACGTCGCCCACTGCAATTGTGGTACTTGGGTTTCACTCCGTTGCCTAGATCTCCGGGAACACGCAATATTCACGCTACATAACCTACTGGAAGGCAATCCGGAAAACCAAGCCATAGTGGAGGCTATAAAACCTTCTGGAACCTGGGATGACACTGGAGTGCTGCGCGACACGCCGGGGGCTGTTCGCAAGTAATGTTTTACAGCACTGTCTTGTAGACCAAGAAGATATGTATACACTGGATGAACGGGGCGTTACTCATCCTCTTCCTCTTCCTCGATCTGTAGTCGCCTGCTGGAACCGCCCGTTCGCCCCAAAGGGCGCACCCTATGCTCGTCTGGGTCCTCCTCCTCTTCGCTTTCCACGTCCATTACCTCGTCCGGATCCTCTCTCGACGCTTCCTCCTTGGACCCAGCCGATCCTCGCCGTCGTTTTGTGGTATGCAACTCATTGATTTGTGCGTCCATTCGGTCGAGCTCATCATCTTGGTGTCTTCTCTTGCCCGTTCCACCTGCGTCTGACCCTTCCTCGTCATCAGTGTCGACAACAAAGCCGTCGCGCTGATAGTCTGCGTCTTTTTCTTTCTTTTCCTCTTCCGGCGGTTGGTGGTGTTTCGACCGTCGCCGAGAACTGCCGCCCGCGCCCTCGTCCTCGTCCTCGTCAGACGGGTAGCCCTGGACCGCGTCCTCTTCGTCGTCGCTCCAAACGCTGGCGCCGCGCGATTTTCGTGAAGCCCTTCTTTGTCTGCCCCCGTCCTCCGAGTCTGCCTTCCTCTTGGACTTTTTCGCGTTGAGCTTCATAAGCTCCATTTTCTCGCGTTCCGGATCCATGGTGGGATCGGGCGCCATGCGAAGACGCGCCACCTTGTTGTGTTTCTGACCGACGGCGCGAACGAGCATGCGGTGCGTCTCCGACTGCATGCCGGTCGGCCGCAGAGTCATATAACCGGTGACGAGCGCTTCCGACTGCAGGACTTGAGATCGCTTGTGCTGCGCCACGATATACGTGAGGCCCTGCGATTTCGCGGCAGCGGTGGGTTGCGACGTGCCAAACGTGTTGCCGCCCGACGTGTCGATACTTTGATTTATGTCAAAGAGCTCTTTTCCAAGCCGCAGACTTAGTGTACCGTCGGACCAGCGGATGATGCGGCTGTTTGACTGTCTTCGCTGTTTTTTTTTTCGTCGTTGGAGAAGGGGTGGATGGGAGACAAGCACTCACATCCCGGTCGTCCGCGTCCTTGGTCCATCTCCAGCGCACGGTGTTCTCCACCTTGAGCTTGATAGACATACTTTTCTCGCGCAGGGTCTCTGCCTGCTGAGCCTCGTCTTCCTCCTGCTCCGGACCCATGTAAGTTTCGTGGTGGAAGGGTTTGGAGTCGACCTTGACGAAATTGGGCATCCGAATGACCCAATTCTAGGACGAGGGGCATTATTTTTTTGCAGGGCAGCTTTCAAAAGGGCTTGTATCCGCTCACATCTCCGTTGGAGCTCTTTGGAACAGGGACGTTCGGAAACTCTACAAGCGCCTCGCGGACTTCGACCGTAATTTCGGGAGGTGCGTCTTCCTCTTCGTACTCCTGTGCCCGACGGCGCTCACGTTCCGGGGTTGGCACATTGTCCGACGACGGCGCCGGAGATGCAGCTCTTCGGCGACAATAAATTACAGGGCTGTCCTACAGCGTATACGCGATGACTTACTTGGACTCATCGGCGTCCTCGTTGCCAAAGAGGTCTTCCATTTCCTCATCCTGAGGCGCGTCCTGTTTCACGGCTTTGTCGTCAATATTCCATGGAACCAAAGCGCCCGCCAAGGAAGACATGATGGTGGGGGCTGAGTGTCCGGTGCACCGCTTTTTGCCCGCACGGAGTCCTAATTAGGAAGGCTGGAATTCTGACGGCGGTCACACACCCAAATACCCCCTCGCTTGTTCACCGCCCAGTACCCGCCCGACCACCGACGGGCGCCAACTTCCCGACGCCCGCCCCAATGCAGTGTCTGTCGCCGCCCCATTACCTTCCATCGGTCTCTGTCAATGTGCTACCTAGATGGGTCCTCCCCAGGTCCCTGCTGATGTTTCAAGCCTATCTCCTTGTGCCTGCGATGTGTCTTGCTCTCAGGGTCTCGACGCTCGTTCACTCCTGCTAGTTCGTTGCCTCTAGTCCACACGTTGATTGGCCGTGCTCTCCACGCAGAGGGCTACCTTTCAGGCGTGTGACAATCTTATAATCAAACCAAATCTGTCCCTGGAGCCTCAATCACCTTATCATCTGTGTTGTGGTTATGTTTCAAGTCATCAAAGTCACGCCGGAAACCATCCCGATCTTTCGAATCAGTCGATCGAAGTCACATCGGCAATGTCGGAGGCTGTGTCTATATGTGGCTTCCCGACCCCGCCCTTCGAGGCAGAAAATCTTGCTACGAAGATGCCAGCAATGCAGTGAGTAGTCGAGTACTTATAATGCGCGTCGCTCGTTACTGAACATCGTAGCAAAGCCTCCCTCCACCGATCCTCCCTCAGGCCACTCACACTACAAAGTCCTTTATAGGCAACTCCGTCAAGCTGCATATCCACACTTCATCATCTCTGCCTCGCTTCATGTCGGGGTATCCCAACTTCGTGCGCAGAACCACTTGTGGTTTTCATTCCTATTTTCTTATTTTCGCGATAAATCCAGCCTCGTGGGTACAACACCACCGATGACCACGACGCGTCGCCGGAAGATTTATTCCAAGATCGGCTTCAACAATATCCCGCACAATTCGTGCCATATCCCGAAGAACTTTGGCAAGCCCCGGCCGGCGACTATCACATCAGCGTCGAAGGACCCGCCCATGGCATTCTCGACCCCAGCTATACCGTGCAACCCTCATATCCTACAACTTCCCAGCAGCATTGGCCACAATTGCCGCAATTGCCCCAACTGCCTGGCCCAGCGAGGCGTAGTTCTTCCTCCTCTACCCACTCCAACGACGCTGTGGCCCCCTCCAATTACATGCCGGAGTACCCCGAACCTGGGCATTTCGGTTACGGCTACGGATACCCCCAAGGGCAGCACATTTCGCCGGCAGGGTCTACTGAATTGCACCTGTCCCCCATCGGCTATGGTTCGCAGCACGTATCCCCACACACCACACCCCCACTCCACCTGACTCCCCCGACAACTCCGGGCGGCAGCCATTTCAGCGGGTCTCCAAGTCCGGACTTGCACTCGCCGTTGCTGCCTTTCGCGCAGCCCAAGGTTGGCTACGTTATTGATATCTCTCGGACTCCTCGGTGTTGACACTGCATTCCTTAGACGGAAGAACGTACGCAGCCGCTGTACACGCACCGCGACCAACTCCAGTTCTTCAAAGATGCCCTGTCCCTCCCTGCTGCCGGCGTCCCCGGTCCTTTCGTTCCACAGCTTATGTATAAGCCGCACACGAACAGCGACCGCCGCCGGTATGTTGAGGAGGTCGACATGGAGGCCCCCATCCATTTCTGGGTGGAAAACCCTTCCGAGTGTGGAATCCCGCTTTCCGATGCCTTGCACTCTCGTGTTAGAAGGCTACTAAAGCGGGATGAGACTGTATTCGAAGGTCGTGGCCCCAGCGTGTCCATTCGCCTCGAGGTGCGCTTTCTTTTTAGCCTCCGAGGGACCCCTACTCATCCTTTATCTTCAGTGGCCGGGATACCGTCAGTGGAGCAGACAGATCCCTACAAAAGATTTTCGCAGTCCCCCTGGCCCCATTACGCGCGCCAAATTAGCCAAAAACGTCGCAAAGTGTGTCCAGCGGTTCATCCAGGTACGCTGCCAACTTCATTTTGACATGGGAAAGACAACTTACGCGCCATCTTTTGCAGGAAAGACATGGTCAGCCCATGGAAGATGACGCGGACGCAAGGTGGAGGGTCGGTCCCGGACCGCACCAGATTAAACTCGAGGATCTTATCCTCGTCAGCATACACCATGTCTCCATGGGTAGCTGGCAACCACACCTTAGACTACGGCGCCCCCTCTGAGCGCGAGGCGGAATGTATGATTCGGTGGATGCGGGCGAAACCTTCAACTTCTCCTCTGTATGTTTTACTTGGGGCTGGCCCTGGCTGTCCCCTTGCTTTTATCTTTGCTTTTATATTAGATAGTATTATTATGTCGCCCGTCTCACAGTCTCATCGTCCGCTAGTCCCTCGGGAAGGAAGGAGTGGCCGTACTTGTACTTGTATCGCCTGTACTTGTGTTTTTCACATACAATATAATCAGATTACTCTCCAGTCTGCGCAAATAGTGTCCTATGCCGCCGATCTTTAGCGATCCTCTCGTCGGGTGCAGTAGTACACGGTGTCACGGCGCACCGGGCACGACGCGGGTAGGCATTGCACAGCTGGTCCCCTGAGGAACGCGGAGTTGAGCGCGCCGGCGCCTCGTTGTGAAGTTTCAAGAAAAACACGTCGGACCTGTCCGTTTCTTAAGCGGCTAGGAACGCCCCTTGAACCGTGACTTCGCAACCTCGCTGATAGGCGGGATCTGCGGGATTCACGGATTTTTGGTCGCGCTGCAAATCATCACGGCATGATCGATTGATCGGCCCCGCCACGAGGAAGCCACGTTACCGCGAAAATGTTGGACTGAAAATCTCGTTGAAAATCTCCACAAGTTCCAAGGCGGACTGTTTTCGCATTTCCCGTCGATGTCTTTGGATTTTCTATTCCGATTTTTAAACTTAAAGTTAAATGCCATCAATCGCGTCCACGTGATATTACACCGCTTTGCTAAGATGCTGCATTTCCACAAGCAGAACAAGAGACGCCCTCATTAGGAACAAGGACAGAACGCTATAAAACCTGCTCGGCCAATCAGACGATAGAGGCACGGGTCTTTTAACTTCTTGACCTCCTTGTTCTTGGGCGGGATGATGAGGGACGGTAGCATAGGTGTCGCAATCGTGGCGCGTCAAGTTATGGTATTTCAAGGTGATCTTCCCTCCCATACCTCCGCACACCTCCTATTAACAGGATGTTTAGCTGCACGATCACACACAAGGAGAGACCGGTTCCTTGACGTGTACACGTTTGTGCCGTTTGGCGCAGACCGCGTCTTCCTGGCGACTCAAGTCCCCAAGGCGCGCATTACCACCAGCGACATCCTGACCGTTTTCCCGCCCGACGACGTTCTTCGCACTCGCTCTTCGCCAGGAATGCTCGAGCTGCCCGAGGAGGCTTTCACCGAGTTTAACCAAATCAGTTCTCGCAACCAGGAGCGGTACGAGAAATTATGGAATACGTGGGCGGTCGCACATTGAGCCCTGAGCCTTTCGCCACCTATTTATTATCAGTCCCAGATTTCACCGCTATCGCGTCGTGCTTTGTATCAACACCAGTCTGTTCGTTCACCCTTGTGTATCATTTTTGTTATTCATTCGTCTGTCCCACTGTATTTTCTTGTTCCGTAGCAATAAAAGGGTGGCTTATATATGTATACGTGAAATTGAATTACAATCGCCAGCATGAGCAGTAAGCAAAAGGGAATAAATTTAGAAACAAAGATACAGATGACCACAGAAAAATAAGGAACTCATGCCGACTGCGTCGCATTTGGATCCCGGTATATCTGATAGACTCGTTCAGCGAATGCATGAGACAGGAAACGACGTGCACACCTTCAGGTCCCAAATATTGCCGACCTTCTTAACGTCTTCTTCTTCTACTACCTCCATTGGCGCCGAGTCGTCGACAGTCGACTCAAGCTTGAGGCCTTGCTCATTGGCTAAATGGAGGAGACAGATAAAGCAGAAACTTGTGCTGATCTCTTCCATCTTGTCCTTCGGGTACGAACGCTGAAGACCGGAAATGACAGAGCTAAAGACGCGTGCCTCTGAGGGGTCCGTGGGGGCCGGTTCGTCTGGATCCACATCCTGTGCATTCACGGCAATCAGTCAAAACACAAGGAAGAGATCGGTAGTAGCCTACCATGGTGTCCTCTTCCTCCTTGGATTGGGCGATGACGATATCTAATCCTTTCCAAATGTTGTCCTTCAACTTGCGCACATCGACCCTCTTGGCGCGTTTAGCATAGTTGACGAACTCAGGTTTGACGCGGCGCGTCTTGCCCTGGGTTGCGGCCAATAGGTCCTGTTCACCAGGTTCTATTTCAGGGGCACCGCCGCCCTCCCCGTCGTCGTAGCCATCGTCAAACCCAGGACCATCGTCGTAATCGTCATGGAAGAACTGGGTGTTAAATGGAATGGCGCCTCCACCTGCGGCTGAATGGAAGTCAGTGCCCGTCCAGAGTTATCGTAATAGAAATACGAACTAGCATCCTCGTCATCGCCGTCCCGGCCGGCGGCTTGATCAGCAGCGGCTTGGGCCCAGAAGTTCTCGTCCACTTCGCCATCGCCATCCTCGTTGTACCTCACTTTTTGTCCCCGCATCTTGAGCTAGCGATTGGTGGTTAGGAACTATACAAGCCAAACCAAGACAGAGCAAACCTGGAATTTGGGTTTGAGGAACAGCGACACCAATTGCCGACTGGAAAAATGCATGTCATCGGGCAAACTGTGGTCGTCTTTCTTCTCCGTGTCTTTGACCTTTTTCTTGCCCTTCTTTGCGGCGGGACCCGTACCAGGCAGGTTGATCCCGGCGCCTCTGGTTACAGGAGCGAAGAGCTCTTTGGTGATCTCTTTAAAGTCCTTCTCCGCCGGCGTGAAAAAGTCAAGCTTGAACGCCTCTTTCTTCTCCTTCCGGGGTTTAGGTCCTTGCTTAGCACTGGCATCGGCATCCGCTAGAGCGATGTCAGTTATCAAACTACGGGCGAAGACTAAATAAATGACTTACGCCTCCGGATCACTTTGCGCAACTTCCAATGCTCGGGGCCGGCCCAATTCTTCATGAGGCTCTTGTCAAAGTAATCCATCATGCCTCCATCGCCGTCGCCTTCGGTCATGGCCATGACAAGCTCATTGGGGGGTCGTCGGGGATCGAATGGGATCATGCCGGCGGGGCGGCCGCCCTGCTCACTTGTCAATCCGGAGCCGTTTGACTGGTTCTCGCCACCATAGTCATCGCCGCCCATCATGTCGCCCCCGTAATCATCGTTTACCGCATCGTCGCCGACGAAGAAGTCTTCGACAGGGGGAGCATTCGCATCGGCATTCATGGAATAGTCCACGGGCCCGGCATCGTTGTAATCGTCGTCGTCGTCATTGTCGAAATGCTGAGTATTGTCTTGGAAGAATGTGGTATCGTCCAAGGCGACAGAGGCCTTGGAGAAGGAGAAATCGGCGAGGGAGTGTGAGATTTCTTTGTCCTCCAAGACGCTGAGATCAGGTAAGAACTCTTCTACAGGGTCATTTGGTGAGGAGAGCGGTGGGCCTTTCGAGGAACCACTCACTTCGGAGCTCAGTCAAATCAATTGCGTCCTCGGGCTCGTCCATGTCCTCATCTTCTTCGACTTTTCCGACAGAGTCACTTGCGTCGAAGATGACGCGTAGGCTCGCCTCACTGCCCGCTCCCAAACTCAAATGATTCATCAGGAGGCCCTGCGCGCCGCCCTCGTCAAAGTCGGCACAAGTCTTCTTGAAGAGAGGGTCGACGCTAAACTCGAGGTCGAGCTTCTTGCTGCGCAGCTGAGCGGGATCCTTGGCGAGGGTGGCACCGGGTCTGTGAGACTTCTTCTTCTTCGAGGTCGCCTCTTCATCGGGGTTGTCGGAGCCGTTGCCATCCTCATCCTCGTCCTTTCCATCGTTGGCAAGATTGCTGAGAAGTTTGCCGGTTTCAGTGCCTACACTGTCGACACGACTGGTCCAAATTTTGACGCAGCCGTCGAGGGTGCACGACGCGCGCTGAAAGTTGATGGAGTTGCCGTCGTCGTTGCGCAACAGCGACATGTCGTGGAAATAGTCAATGAGGGCAAAATTCCACGAGTTTCCGGCGTTGATTTTCTGTGGAGCTACGTGAGCTGAGTGTCTAGAGACGCGACGAGACGTACATTGTCCGTCGCCATCTTCATCCATTCGTCAAAGTTGGAGCTGAGGATCTCCAGCGCGCGAGGCTCGACCATCGGGGCAGCCACTGAGTTGAGGGGCTGCTTCTGCCTGGCTGTACGCGATGTCTCAGCCGGATCGCGCTCATTGGCGGGCTCGTTGGATGGGCCGGCCTGAGCATTTTCGATTATGGTAATCTTTGTGCTCTTGCGGCGCCTTCGTTTCTCTGCAGTATCGTCGTTTATGTTGCGACTCTTGAGGGGTTGGCGCGGTGGGGAGTCGGCAAAGCTGACGTCGTGGACATCGCTGAGGCGTTTCTTTGTGATCCTGTGGGGTCTCGGGGTTTCCTGTTCAGCCTCTTGGTCCGAATCGTCTGCATAAAGCGGCTGCGACTCGACTGAACGCGCCATCGTGGTCGCTTCAACAAAAGGGTTGGGGGCCACGTGACTCGATAACGCGTCCCATAACGGTCACGCTCGGCTTTATTCTATCAAGTTCTCTCATCCGAGTCTTTCAAGTTTCCTCGCTTTCTCTCCCTCAGCCCTCAACACTCGCTCATCAATTCCTGGATCCATGGGCTAACTCAACCTCGTGCAGCCACTTCGTCGTATGAGAGAAACTTGGCGCCCTCAATGCGTCCCAGGCAGCTCTTTTACCCTCAAGTCAATGCGGGATCGTGAACATGCATGCACAACGGACCTTTGCCCCACACTGGCATGCAAACGCCTGCTCGATCTCCCATCCCGTGCTGGGATAAAAGAAAGTCACTAGCCCGCATGAGCTGCACACGTCGCGGATTGATCAACCATCTTACGAGGGCTCCCTGCATCTATGCTCTTCAACGCGCGGACATGCCAATTTGCAGAGTCGGCGGACGAGAAATCAAAGGCGATGTTTGGGTCGCACGAATGGTTGACTGGAACAGAAGTCAAGGGATCTATCAGGCAACTTAGAAGCCACCCGCCATATAGGAAATCAGAATTCAGTTCAACGTTGTCTTGGGATCCTTTGCCGCACTGGACTGTGCTGTACGCCTTGCCACTTGGCGTTAAATTCTTCAAGACTGTCAAAGTATCGCCTTGAACAAAATCCTGTTCTTAGTTTAGTACGCCGTTGCATCAGTGGTATCGGAACGCCGCTCTTACTCTGCGCGTCTTGAGAAACGAGGCGAAATTGCCGGGTTTAAATTCCACGACGAAATCGGTGTGTGAGGGGGTGTAGAATAACGCCATCGATAGTGAAGAGACTCAGGGGCGCGAGCGGGGTCGCTCGATGCGCGCAAGTCACGTGAAGAGGCGGTTGCACGTGATGGCATAGCGGAGCTTGAATCGGATCAATCAAAACTAGGCAGCCAGTGGATCAAGGCATCAAGCTCACCGACAACCACCATGGCCCCGACAAAAAAATCAAAGGCAGCAAAGTCCTCCGAGTCCATCTCGGCCAGACTCGCCCTCGTCGTCAAGTCGGGCAAGTACACCCTGGGATACAAGTCTGCCCTCAAGCAGATGCGCAGCGGTAAAGGTAAGCATTCCACGCTGTTCTCTCGGGGACTGGAGCCTCAGGCTGAGAAGGTCCCTTGAACTGACCCCACCTTTTTTTTTTCCTACCATAGCTAAGCTTGTGCTCATCGCCGGTAACTGCCCGCCTCTGCGCAAATCCGAGCTGGAATACTACGCCATGCTCTCAAAAACCACGGTGCACCACTTCGCGGGCACCAACGTCGCCCTGGGTACCGCTGCTGGCAAGCTTTTCCGCGTCGGGTGCGTGTTCTTCTTTGTTGTTTTTAGGTTTTTTTTCTGACCCTCCTTCCTCAGCGTCATGACCGTCTCTGACCAGGGTGACTCGGACCTGCTCAACTTTGCCGAGGGCAACGCTGCATAGGCTACCTTATCATTATGTTGCTCATCGTATGACAATGATATGCCTTTGATCATGAACTTTCGCGCATGTTGCCCAACAGTCGCCTCGACGCATCTGGAGGCCTCAAGTTTGAGTGCTATTTCAGTATCAGCAAGTAGTTCAACTGAGATGGACAGCACGCGGTGAAGGTATGATATTGACTATCCCGAGTTAATTATGTTGTAGACATCATTCGTTCCAAGGTCATCATCACGTCTTCCCTCGACAAGACCGGCTCTACATGCCCGCCAGCCATGGTAGCATGGACAATGAGCCGTGCAATAACCTCCCCCTACGAATCTCGTCAGCTCCAAGGGGAAGATAAAGTTAATGGAGCGCACCAGTTCAACCAGGATCGCGACGACAATCAGCCTGCCCTATGAATGAGTGCATGCTGAAACATTCGTTCGAGAAGCCCACCATATAATTATCCACGTAATCCGCTCCATCGCAAAGTTATTCAGATGGTCGTGAATCGCGTCGAGCTGTGCGCCGTGAGCGCAATCTTTGGAAGAAGAAACCAAAGACCCACGAAATCACTCGCAACGCCCAGTTTCTCATTGAGAACCTGCACACGGCCCTTGATCTCCATGTACTCCCGGACAGCATCGTACAGCTCCTTCAAGCTCGCCTCGCTCCAGAAGAGCTCCGGCACGTCAAGGACGTTTGAAACGAGATTGACGTCCCGCCGAAGCTTGAAGAGGCTGCCCGTGAGCTTGAGCGCGTCGTGTCGCCGAAGTTGCAGCGCGCCCGAGGTGGCGAGTTGTTTGGGTATGGAGAGGGTGAGAGGGGAGGAGAGGACGCGCTGTGCGTTTGTCTCGTAGTGCGCCAGGAGCGTAGATTGTGCAAGCGCGTGGGAGATCGAGAGTTTGAGGAGATGAGAACGGGATTTGAGCGCTGCACGACTTAAGCTTGTCTGAGGGAGAATTGAATATATGTACTCACTGAAGAAATCATTATATATTCGGGGGTATGCGATGTTTCGGTCGTGCTAGTGCACTCGATGAGAGGGACGTTAAAAAGAAGCAGACGGGGACTGACTGCAAAATGACACTCCTCAATCTCCCAGTCCTCTTCAGCAATTTTTTGCTTCATGATTCCTGCATTTTCGATATCCTCCAGGACGCTTTTCTCCTGTTGTTCATCCAGCCCAAAAAACACGACAACCTACTTGCCTTAGTTTTAGAGGGATACTTATATCATGGAGCTTACTCCGTATTCAAAGAAGACGACCTCAGCAACGTCTTCTTCTGGAATGGTCGTAGCTGGTGCAACCTGTTCGTCCGAGTAGGCTGTCGAGGGCCGTTCTGACGCGGGGGTGTCTTCCCCAAAAGCAGTAGATGGACCGGGTTCCGAGGCAGGCGTCTGCGGCACCCCCTCAGACGCAGGGGTCTCGGGCACAGACGACGGCGCGTAGGGGTCAGTTTTGCGAGTAAAGACGGGAGAAGACGAGCCGATGTATCCATCCCGGTGCGCTTTGGGCGAGTACGCGGTCGGGAAATAGGTTCCCTGGTATCCGTCTTCTTCCGCCTCCGACAGGCGAGAAAGTATCGACCGTCCCGTCGTCGATTTCGCTGGCACGGAGGACCGGATGTTGGAATTCGGGCCGTACCCCGGCAACAGAGGAAGGTGGTACATCTGCGGGTCTGTTACTATCACACGGTGAGAGTCCGTTGGGAAACATACCACATATACCGCCTCGTCAAACACCCTCGGGGCAACGTTGTGCTCGCGCTTCAGAAACGAGCTCAGAAGCTTCATTTTGAACGACTCGCACACGCAGTACACGGTGATACGCCGGAAGCCAGCCCGCTTCCTCTGCTCCTTGGTCATCCGCTCTGCCTGACTCTTGAACTCGCGGACGCCGCCATCCGTCTCGTAGCCAAAAGCCAGATCCTCATCCTCGTCGGCAAGCAAGGGCTTAGTTTGGGGTGCAGAGGGGAGGACTACAAGTTTCTGGGAGGTCTTTGATGTCCGTTGGACTTTGGGCGCAGATGCTAAACCAGAGACAGAAGCACGTCGCGTCAGGACCGGATCGGTAGCAGAAACTGCGCTAGAGAGCCGAGCACCACCCGGACGACGCGCGGGTTGGGAAGCTGAAGGAAGACGAGACATTTTGTCTGGACGAGGCACAATTGCCGGCGGCTGCAGTCGGATGATCGTTGGCGTTAAATGGGCGGAAGTCCCAACTTATTTAGTACCAACACAGACGCACAGACGCATCATTCGAATCCAATTGTTTGGCCTAAAACTCTACACAGTACAAAACCAGATTGTTTCTGGACGAAAAATACAGAAGATAATAATGGACAGAGAGTGGGGGTATGATAAGATAAATCATAAGCAATAAATGTAACCGTGAAGCATAATCTAATAGACGTTCTGAAAACCTCCCACAGGCTGCTGGTGCTGCACTGAAGGAGATCCCATCTGCATAGACGGCATAGGAGGGCGGGGTGGCGATTGGGATTGGGATATCGGCATAGGGGATGGGCTATGTTGTAAATGCGGCGACATCGAGTGCGAGTTGAGCTGCCCGTTCATCCGCATGCCATTGCGAGAGCCGTTCGCCGAGGGCGTACGCACAGGCACAGGAACAGCGTGCCTGTGGTTCGGACTCGGCGACATCGAGCCGTTCATCGAGCCGTTCATTGAGCCGTTCATGCCGCCGTTCATGGCTCCGTTCATGGCTCCGTTCATGGCTGCGCTCTCCATCCCGTTCACTACCGAATTAGGGCGCATAGGGGACGACCAGTTCATTTGCCGAGCAGGGGGAAGCTTGAGATTGATGTTGGTCCCGGTGCTAAGAGGCATATTGAAATTGGCGCCGTTGGGAACATGCATGTACGATGCGGGGATTTGTCGGTTTCCGTTGGGTTGCATCGGTTGCATCGGCTGCATGTCCTGGTTTGGCGAGTTTCCAGCAGCAAACGCAGATTTCAGGTTCTGCATTTGTTGGATACTCAAACTGGACGATTGCGGGAGGTATGATGTACCGTTGGCCAGTCCCGACGTTGCATAACCATTCATGGACGCAAGTTGGTAGCTGTTAGGCGTGCCATTGAGGTGCTGGTTAGGCGCGCCATTGAGGTGCTGGTTAGGTGCGCCATTGAGGTGCTGGTTCTGGGATTTAGGCCGTGCGGGGGAATTGGCGCGGACGCCTACTCCATTGGCCAAGTTTTCAGGCGGTTGAAGGAGGTTCACCGGATCCTGAGGCTGATGATTGGGGACGGCCCCGTTCTGCATCGGCAAGCCGTGGCCGCCCTCCGCGGTGGATGCGTTGAGATGGGGTATGCCGAGAGCTCCGTGGAGCTGGCCATTGGTCCCGTTGGAGGTTGGCGAGTGTTGTTGGGACGAGAGATGTGGGGGGGAAGCGCGAGGCGGGGAGGTGTGATTCTGCAGGCCTGTGGAGGCGTGATTCTGCATGCTGGCGACAACGGGAAGGCCAGGAGGCCGCATGCCACCGTTGGACGAAATGCGCATGTGCTGTCCGGAAGCGGTTTGCATCTTCTTAATTTGAGTAGAGATGGGAGTGCCGTTAATCGGGGCAAGAGGGGGCGCAGGGACATTGAGTGGCTGCTGAGAGATCATGGGCTGGACACCCGGGGGGAATGGGCGTGGGACTCCAGCCGCATCTCTGCGGCTCATAAGGTATTGCATCCCCAACTTGAAACCCGGAACCTTCGTCACTTCTCGACTTCCGTCCGCGGGCGGAAAGTGCAGCACAGTGTCGGTTGTGAGACCCTGATGATCATTCTCCGAAAGCAAACACATGGAGTGCCGAAGATACCTAAACGAGGTTCAATTGGAGACCGGCGAAGGGAAGTCGAAAGGCTTACTTGGGATCATATTCGTCAGTCAGAACTCTGTCCTGCTCGTCAGCGCCGTCGGGACCAACAGCTGGGCAGTCGTCTGCATCAAAACGCCAGCGCTCTTTAAGGCGGTTCATCTCTTCGACATCCATCTCATCGTCGTCCGAGGACGATCCAAATAGAGTCGAGCGACTACGTTTCAGGATGGACATGGAAGGCGCATTGGCCGGGCGTCGTCGGTCCAACATGATACGACCACCACGGCCCACGCGCACGCGTACCGCATGCTGAACCACGGGCTCGTCGTCTGCGGTCGAAATCGGCCAGGGAGGCGATCCAGCCGGTGGCACGTATTTAAACAGTCGCGAGGTGTAGGGAACGATGGGTGCCTGGTACGCATTCTAGGAAGCAGTCAGATTTGAGGCCGGACCACTCAAGATGCACTTACGTTGATGCCGTCCTCCCAGTGATGATCCCTTTGCCGTGTGAGCTCCATATCGATCTTGCTTTGAATCATGGCCGACCGTGCTTGGGGTCGCATGAGAGGTTCGGGTCGAGCTGATGAGATGCTCGGGTCATTGGGAGTTCTGATCTTCAAGCCTGGTAAGCGACTGTAGGATAAGGTTAGCGGGGAGGTAAGAGAAACCGGAAAAATGCTGACGAGGTCTCTGGCTTCTTGGCAGGTCGTTCCTTGTCGACTAGCAATTCCTCGTCTGTCTTGTCGCCAAGAGTGGGGAATTTGCGCTTCAAGTCTACCACAGCTAATCTTCGCTCCCAAACGTTCTGCGATTGACGAGCACTCTCCTGTTTGAGAGTCTCGCGAGCCAACACAGACTTGGCGAGGTCAAGCGGATAGGCAAACTCGCTCTGAAGGCGCAGAAGCTTGTCGGAAGAAGTGACTTGCGAGGCACGCGTTTTCCGGACGGCCTTGATCTCACGCCGACGGAAGCAGATGTAGGATTCGTTCAGAATGTCGTTTTCGTCGCCCTGTAAGATAGAGAGTGAGCGAATATAGGTTTGAAAGGAAGGTGGGCACACATTCAGAATGGGTATTATCCTATGACCCTCGCGTTCAAGGCGACGCTCCTTCCAATGAGGATAAATCACACGGGCTATGCGGACTAGGGTCGAAGGTGAAGGGATCCACGTAGGAACGGTGAAAGCGGCAAAGTCCGAGGGTACTAGTGGCGCCGCGAACGTGTCGTGATAGTCGGAGAAGGGCGGGAATGGCATACCGCCCAGACTCTGGCGTTCGGGATGAGGCATGTGCGTCGCTGGTGCAGAAGAACTTACAAGGTGAAGATGTTCTGTCTTCTCGTGCGTCACCTTCTCGAACAGGCCCACGACGAGCTCAAACTCGTCCTCGTTCACTGCAAGAGGCGATGAGGACTCGGGCTCTTTGCCCTTTGATTTTGCACTGCGGGCAGACGATCGGACAGTAGAAGCAGAAGACATGGCGCCCTGGGCACTGGTTCCTTCGCCGCGAGCTTCCTCGTTGTTTTTGTCGAGCCACTCCTTGTCGCGCTCATCCATGTAGTAGGTGCAGTCATGGGCGAGCGCATTGCTGGTCGCCTCCTCGACGGTAGTGGACGTGCAGACATACGTTACTGGATCCTTCCACTTGTTCGGGGGATAGAGCTGCTCGTAATTATCGACGATGCCTGTGGAATCAGGTGTCGGAATGTAGGCGGCGGGAGGCGCGACCTTCTTGTCATTTGAACCCCGAGTCGATCGTTGCGTCGAGTAATTGCGCTGAGCGGCCTGTGAGAGTACCGCCTGCAAATGATGCTCCTGTTTAAAGGATTTAGCAAGAAATTCATTGGAAGATATCAAGATAGAGATTGAAGATGGAAGGGGAAAGCTCGCAACAGCACGGCGTGATATCAATGTCACACATTGTCACAACAGCTCTAGAATGTTCCATTGTAGCCCCATTCGCTTTGTGAATAAGCAAAACTGCGAAACCGCGGAACACACCGCCACAGGGATACAGAGCGTGGGAATTACCTGGGCGTCGTCCAAATCGACCCCGGCCGTTTCAAGATTCGAGCGGTTCTTCTCATCGTCGTCGTCGAGGATGAATGGATCGGTATCGATGTTTCCATGGATGATTTTGAGACGATATTTATTGGTGATGCGGTTGCGGTTCCTGAGTGTGGTGGGTGGGTGGACGAGACGGGGCATATCATGGAGAAGCGGAGGAGAATGAGCTAAAGAGTAATCCGGTGGGGGAAAGCACGAGAAATTAGGGAGAGGTGTTGTTTTCGGCGCTGCGGGGCTTGCTGTCCTTGTGCAATGTCCGAGCGAATTGCCGGCCCGAAACAAGCGTAAAAGGGTCGGCCGCTGACTATCGTGGGAACATATTACATGTAGAAAACAACTACAAATTCGCTAAGTCATTAGATCGTCTGCGCGCGGGAGGTCAAGAGGACGGCGCTGAGCAGGGTAAGTACACACACCTAGACCAATTTCCATCCAGAGCGGTGAAATAAATATCGCCGCACCCCGTCTCCGGTATTTCCGCTGTCGCAAAAAAAGAAGTTCATATAATCGCGTCCGGAAAGAACATGCCAAGGTCTGGAAAGGAAAGGCTGAGAACGTAGATGAAGAAGCGTGCATGCCCGGAATGACTTACCGGTCGACGACGCTGCTCGCATCCACATCACTTCGGGAGGAGTTTCGGAAACACCTTGGACATGGCATTAGTGCACGAGTTCAACGACGACGTCACTAATGCTCACCTGTTCCGTGCTCGGCGATAAAATGGACACAGTCTGAGGAACGAGGAATATAGCTCAGCGACATCGCCACAGATGAATAAATGAAAAACACGCACCTCGTTGCCCGCAGCGAGAAAAGCTTTCGAAATGGAAAACCGACGGCGGCCAAAGGATGGAAAAAGGTGCATGAAGCCCTTAGAGCGCGGAGAGGCCTCAGGTTCGCTTTTTCGCCACAGCGGTGCGGGACGTCAGGTGTGGCGACGCTGTGTTGTGTGGCCGCTGCTCAATGTGTCGTGCTCCAACCATGACTGGTAATATCAGGCACGAGTAGTAGTGGATTCTGCGCAAGTACTGTGAGTATTCCCTTTCGACCGGGGTGCGGAGCTTGGAACGTACCACAGCAAGTGAGAATGGGGAAATGCACCGCGCTACAGATCATGGCGAAGAAGAGAGGCGCAAGGGAAACAGTGGGGTAGATGTTGCGTGGGATGAGGACGCAAGTAACATCGCCTCACGGTGGGAAGGCGCAAGGTCGGAGATGGAGGACAGACTCAAGAAGAGTACTACACGTGATCCGATCAATTTTGCACCGAAATGGCCAGCCCTTGCCTTCCGCTACATCGCCTTTTTTGACAGTAATATATAGTTTTGTTATAGTCTACAAATCAGAGGTAGAGCTACAGCAATGCACTGATTCGAGCACTGAAAATATCGATCTGCATTTTCTGTGCCGCTCAACGCAACACAGATGAGAGTTTCGAATTCTCCATTATTGTTGCTATTCAACAGGAGAACTACAGCAATGCAGGAGCCATCTCGATAACCGAACGAGGACCTTTGCTGGTATAATCCGCCTTCGAAACAAAGTTTTTCCCCATGGAATCGTTGAATGTAATCTGAGCGAACGTTGAACACTGATGAGCGTTGCAAGAGCAAGAACGCGACGCTTACTTTTGCCGTGATGCTAGCACCCAAGAACGCGGCAAACCCGTTTCCCGTGTCCCGGTACTCGGGGAAATATTCCGGCACATTCAAAACTCGTACAGAGCGAGGCTGAACATCCGTCTGGAGTTCAGGGTTCGCTATGAAGGGCGCAAGACGCGACTGCAGGGCAATGCCGATACCTGGAGAAGCAGTCAACAATAATGAAAAGACGAAAAGACAAGACGAACCCTTGACATGTCGTGTAAGGTCTCCAGTGACCAAAAGACCTCCCCATATATACTGCCGTTGATCGACCTCAGTTTGTGCAACCGAATGCCCAACAGCTTCTTGCAACGGCGAAGACATTTCGGAGGCCGATTGGGGGAATGCATCAGTAACGGGTATTCCTCGCATTAAAGAGGGGTCAAATAATGGTTCGCAGAAGCGGTGGCGCTCCTTGCCCAATGTCAGGGAATGTCCGCGAAATTGAACGGTGATGAGGTCCAAAGCCTCGATTTCACGGGCGCGTTGTTGTTCAGCGGCGGAAGCTTTAGCTGTAGCTCGTTTCTTCATCCCGCTCTCAATGAGTGCTCTCTCCTTGCCAGCGACGATGACGGCAGCAATGTCGGTCACCCCTTCATCCTCAGCGATGGCTGTCTCGCCGTCCGAGGGAACTTTGACGTGACCATCCTTCCACACCTGGCTGACGAGTTCAAGAAGCGCAGAATGTGCTGCGTCAAAGTCCAGGGGAGCTTCAGGCGGGGATATAGCGGACATGACGGATTGATTTGAGCGCAGGAGATATGCGAGATAGTTCTGGCAGTCTCGAATGCCGACCGAGGTCGATGTACGAGCGGAATGAACAATAAACCCATCGTAAATGGGTGTAATGTCAGTCTTGTCGTGTCCGATGTCGACTACAACGCCGCTGAGGCTATTTGCTGCATACAGCTGGCCGACTGGACGTTCCAGAACTCCCAGACCAGCAACATTGAAGCGTTCGAAGAATATCTGACATATTCGTTCGTGCGCATCTCTGGAGAGACCTGGCGGTAGTGACAGCAGAACTGGGGACTCGTTCTGGACGCGCCGCCGTTGCAGTTGGTTGAAGAGGACGTATTTCCTGAACAATCCAACTATCATCTCATGAAATTTACTACGAATCAGAAAGCACTCACCAGATGGCTTCAGCTTGAGTCCAATCTCTGACATCGCCATCGGCGAAAGGCCAAGAAATAGCAATGTCGGGATCCGTAGCCAGGGCCTCATCAAGTTGAGTTCCAACCAGGTAGTCCTTCACTGCGGCATTCCGTTGCCCGTTTTGTGGCAGTGAAGACGCCCGGCTCGTTGATGCTAATGGATCCTCGGAGATATGTACTTTGCCGTTTGCCTCTGCCCCGTTTGTGGACGCGTTTCTACGCAAACCGACGCGCGCAGCGAATTCCTGGGAGTCTCAAAGTTCAGAATTATAAAAACCAGGTGTGTTGGGGGCATACATACAACTATGGGTGTCTTCAAAAGATCATGAAGGCCCAATCCCGCTCGGATGACTGTTCGTCCAGTTTCAATTACGATTACAGTCGAGTCGCGAAAGGACATGACGCCCTTGGTAGCGTAGAGGATATGATTATAACGAAGGGCCTAGCACTTGCGTCCTCCGGAGACGAGATCGGTGTTCTGAAAGTGGTCAAGTCGGCTTTGTTTGGTTCTTGCAAAGTTCGCGCTACGATCACTGGGCTGAAATGGTACGATATTCAACATGTACTCTCGTCTGTCCATCCAGGACTCCGCCAGTGAGCCCTTCACGGACTACTCTCACTGGAGACTCCTCGTTAGCGATAGTGGACGCCACACTTGGCACTACTTGAAAACCGACGAAGAGTGCGCTAAGTGGCCGCAGAATTCCGTTGACAAATTCTGGCTCGGTTTGGATTTGGTGGGAAAATATCTTGGGCACTCAAGAGTCTATTCCTAACGGAATACTATTTTCAGAATTATCCTCCACTTTCTCCTGCCAAGGACGCCCTCGCAGCGGCACGGAATGGCTATCATTTCTACAAGACTCTGCAGTCGCACGATGGTCACTGGCCTGGAGAGTATGGGGGACCTATGTTTTTGCTTCCTGGTCTTGTAATTGGCTCTTATGTTTCGGGCATGGACTTCAAGTTGGAAGAGCGACAAGAAATGATCCGTTACTTGATGAACCGGGCCCATCCTGAGGATGGTGGTTGGGGAATGCGAGTGAAAATTACATCTTGCCTTCTACGAGCTCATTGTTTATGCAGTCACGTCGAAGGACACTCTACCGTCTTTGGTACAGGACTGAACTATACGGCCCTCCGACTCCTCGGCATGGATGCTGACCATCCCGTGTGCACCAAGGCTCGAGGAACTCTCCATCGGTTAGGTGTGGTCTACCCGTCGTTGCTGTATCGTTCCTGACAGTTGTGCAAGGTGGGGCAACCGCTATTCCTGCTTGGGGTAAATTCTGGCTCTCGCTTTTGAACGTATACGATTGGGAGGGTGTGTTTGAACTCTGCTTCGTAACTTTGGCTGAAACCCTGGTCAGGTAACAATCCTGTACCCCCAGAGCTATGGTACGAGTCCCTTTAAAGATGTGACTCGAGAGTTAACCCTCAAACAGGCTCCTGCCCGACTGGCTCCCCTTCCACCCGCATAGATGGTGGATTCACACGCGTACTGTCTACGTTCCTATGAGCTATCTATACGGCATCCGCTTCAAAATGCCCGAGAATGATCTTATTCTCGCTCTCCGCGAAGTCTGTTTTATATCTCCGATTCGATGTCACCTGCTAAAATCGCAACAGGAGCTCTATCCAGAAAACTACTACTCGATTAACTGGCCGGCTCAGCGCAACAATGTGTGCAAAGCCGACTTGTATGCACCCCACACTGCCATTTTCGACATGCTCAATGTCGTTTTGGGAGCGTACGAATCATGTCCCCTGCCCCCGCTCCGTCGTGCCGCTGTGGCACGTGCATACGAATTAATTGTGCTCGAAGATGAAAACACAGGGTATCAAACTCTCGGCCCAGTGTCGAAGATGTTTAATCTGGTAGCACGGGTGTATGAAGAAGGTCCCGAGAGCGAGGCTTACAGGCTGCATAAAAGCAAACGCGACGACTTTATGTGGATGGGGGCCGAGGGGATGATGATGTGCGGCACGAACGGCAGCCAGCTTTGGGACGTGGGTTTTATCACTCAAGCACTTGTCGAGACGGGACTGGCCGAGCTGCCCGAAAATAAGGAAAGCTTGATTAAGGCGCTGGAATGGCTGGAAGACGGACAAATATTGGACCATCCGAAGCATTACAAAACTTCCTATCGCCACGGGACAAAGGGCGCATGGGGTTTTAGGTAATTCCCTCTCTTTCCCCAGTCCACGCGAACCTCACGATTACCCCCAGCACCAAAGAGCAAGGTTATGTTGTTAGCGACTGCACGGGGGAGGGTTTGAAAGCCGTTCTATATTTGCAGAAGGATCTCAGGTTTGTCTACCTTCGCACGTTGGAGCTCGCCTCGATTGTCTAATTAACTATAGTTTCACTCCAAAATTGATAAACGATCGCCGGATTTTCGACGCAGTCGATCTTTTACTAACTCTGCAAAATCCCAATGGCGGGTTTGCAAGTTACGAACCAATTCGCGGACCGAGGTGGCTTGAGCTCCTCAACCCAGCGGAGGTTTTTGGTAAAGCATATGCCAATATCGCAAGTTGCGCTGCTCATTTCTTACCTTAGGTAATATTATGATTGAGTACTGCTACCCGGAGTGCACAACGTCTGTTATCACCTCGCTCTCGATCTTCCGGAAACACTACCCGGACTATCGTGTCGCCGATATTTCGTGAGTGTTAATCTACGAAAACCAGAAGTCAACACCAAACGCTGATATTAGCCGCACAATCAAAACGGCGATTGTGTACCTTCATGATTGCCAGCAACCCGAAGGAGGTTGGGTTGGGTCTTGGGGCATTTGTTTCACGTACGCCACACAGTTTGCCTTGGAATCTTTGGCGCTGGTGGGAGAGACATATGCGACCAGCGAATCGAGCCGTAGAGCATGCGAATTTTTACTTCGCAAACAACGAGCTGACGGAGGCTGGGGAGAGAGCTACAAGGTGCTACCCGGACATCATAATGCGTCGAATGCAACTCATTGAATACATTCCAGAGTTGCGAAGTCTCATCATGGGTTGAGCACGTTAACACGCAGGTTGTGCAGACGTGCTGGGCTGTCATGGCTCTCATGTACGCGAAGTACCCGCATGCTGAACCGTTGGAACGGGGCGTTTCGCTCGTCATGTCGCGTCAGCTACCGGTATGTTTCCATCATTATGATTCGAGCAAAATCCCGAGATACCGTCTAGGACGGTTCATGGCCACAAGAGGCCATCGAAGGCATCTTTAACAAGACTTGCGCCATAGCATACCCGAACTTCAAGTTCTCCTTTCCAATCTGGATGCTTGGCAAAGCCCACAAGTACTTGCTTGACTTGAAGTCTGAGGCGGAGAGCAGTGCGTTTACTCAAGCGTCTTAGCACGAGTCAAATTATTGGCGTATGTAGATCAGGTATTATTCGAATGTCGTTTATTTTGATATCCCGTTGAGTCGCGCCTCAGCAGCCCGAGCACGCCTCTCTCTCTCTACTCTAGCTCTCATTTCCGGTGTTAATCCAGCTATGCCCTCAACCGCGCCAGACGCTCCGCCGAGTTTACGAGGTCCTGTTGGATTGCGAGCCTTTTGCTCTTGCACAACTGGCTTCGGTTCCGGCTCAGGAGGCGGTTTAGCCTTGCCTTCTCGTTCCTTCACTTTATCCTTCAAACCTTTTCTCCGGACCTTCTTCTTCTCGTCCCGTTCCTCCTCCATTTCCTTGCTCAGTGCACTGGGCACGCGGGCCACGCCAAACCAATCCCACCAGTCGGGATGTGCGCCTGCACATCGTCGGAAGACATCACGGACGGCGCGAGTCCGTGCGAGATCATAGGCTGTACGACGAGACCCTTGCGGAGCCTTGGGAGAATCGGAGGCCTCGCCACTGTCGTTGTCTTCAAACTCCCCTGCTTTTGCGAGGGGGACATCTACAGTCGGATCGGCGTGCAGATTCTCGAGAAGCCAGTCCGTCACCTCTTCATGGCCGGCGTGTGCTGCCAATTGCAGCAAGGTCGCTCTTTTCTCGCCCGCCCAATCTGGGATGAGCGTGTCGACACCTCCTAAATTGGCTCCCTCGCGCTCCCAAAAAACCTTGAGAGGATCCAGCCTACCCTTGCTGACCATTTCGAGAAGCCGGGACCACTTCTCTCGGAGAATTTCTTCCTCCTTGGAAAGCTTCAAAGGCTTTGGTTTTTCTGGCGCGGGGGGTGCTGCGATGGGAATGGGCTTGGGTTTGGGGAGAGAGGCGAGATATGCCTCGTCTTGCGCACGAAGTGCATCCTCTGTTAGATGCGATGTTTTCGCGCGTGTCAGTTCCATTAGACAACGTGAGAGTTCGGATTGTGTCTGCGGAACACTGTAAGTTGGCGTATATGATTTGTTTCGGAAGACTTACAGGACGACGCGTTGGAAATGGGAAGGTACGCAGCCTTCCATCGCCTTTGGCGATAACAGAGTCTTCGTAGTCTACGAAAATCTTGCGGTTAGTGCCACTGGCGCGGATCCAGATCCGTTCGCAGGCGTCAATTTCTTCTGCCCATTCTTGGATGAGATTTCGTATGTCCTTGGGTACTGTAAATATATATTTGAAGAAGCCGAAGAAAAAAAAGTGCGTACATCCCGCAGAGCTTGTTCTCCGTATCGTCGCAACTGCGCACCTGCACTCTTGGCGTTGCCTTTCGCATTATCATTAAGACCTTGAGAACCACCCTGCTTGCGGCGAGCTTGAACCGATGAGATGAGCTCGAAGTCGTCGTAGAAGTAGAGGGCTCACTCGTATACCGGTGAAAGGTTTTATGCTTCAAAACTTCGGTGTCAGACTTCGGTTTCTTGGGTTTCTTCTTCCTCTGAGAGCTGTCCTCGTCGGCGTCGTCGTCTATTTCCCGGCTGACGCGCACAATTGCCCCAGCAAAGTGGCCACCAGCGACCATGAACATGGCCCAGGTGCGGCCCCCAGTTTGCATTTCCTTTAGCTCCGAAAGGTAGTCATTCTGGTGCACACCGGAATTGAACAATGCTTTGTACACGCCAAGTTGTGTCGCGGGAGGCGAGTGGAACCACGCGAGAGCGGTTTGTGGTGCGGACGCACGACTCTGGCTGGGGGACCGCGAGCGCGCTTTCCGCGTCGCCTTGCTGACGAGAGCATCTACGGCGTCGTCTGAGTTGTCTGAATCGCTGTCCTCAGACGCGGAGCCAGATATTGAGTCTTCCAACCCTGCAAATGATGTTATTTAATATTTGCAGAGAATGCAATGAGAATAAGCACCATCGACCAGTTTCGAAAATTCCAGTTCAGACACCGGTTGGCCGCCATTCAATCTCGTCTTGACATTATATCGATGCCAATCGGATCGAAAATGAACGCGCTGTTCCTCAACATCGATGAAGGTGGTGCCATTGCAAACGTTACACGCGCGAGACCCGGTCGTAGATGTGGACGCGAGTGGGGTTGGAGACGGTGATCTGGGACGAGGCTCACTGAAGAGGTTTCGGGGTGTGAGAGTGTCGAGCAACTCGACTGGAAGAGAATAAACGTGGAAATGCGACATGGGGAAAAACAAGTATTGTGTGCTGCTACACAGGATGGATGCGTATAAGAGGCTACGACGGGACCGAAAATGAAGACTGACTTGTTTAGCGAGTCAGTGCGAGAGTCACGGTCAGGATGTTCCCGAGCCGCACCGCCTCTGATCGACACGAACCTAGCCTCCTGTTCACTACTAGTTGACTACTAGTACTACTTGCTGCCCCATGGTTTCTTCTATCTTTTCCGACAGACCAAACAAGAAGCTTCTCCTCTTCGATGTCGATGAAACTCTCACTCCCGCCCGCGAGGTCTCCCTATTTTCAGAACATATCCTTCTGGCGGAACTGACGTGTCGGGATAGGGCGTCTCGCCTGAGATGATTGAATTGCTACGCGCTCTGAGAAAGAAGTTTGTAATTGGGTTCGTCGGTGGATCCGATCTCGTCAAAATCTCGCAGCAGCTGTCGGTAAATGGCAGCAATGGCGAGTGCCTGCGTTCTTTCCTGTTTGCTTCTTTCTCAAGACCCGCTTCGCTCTAGTCGTCGACGATTTTGACTACGCGTTTGCCGAAAACGGTCTTACCGCTTACAAGATGGGCAAGGTCCTCGAGTCTCAATCCTTTATCAAATATGTAGGAGAGGATCGGTACAAGGTGCTCGTCAATTTCATTCTCCATTACATCGCCGACATGGATGTACCAATCAAACGGTACAGCATCTCCTTTGCATTGCGCTTATGAATCTCAACACATTTGTAGCGGAACTTTTGTGGAATTTCGCAATGGGATGATCAACGTGAGCCCTATTGGGCGTAACGCAACGTAACTTGTTGACCTCCGGTTCGGCGGTGTGATTCTCATCTTCTCACCCAGTATTGCCGAACGAAAAGAGTTTGAGGCCTATGACAAGGTGAGATCATTGACAAGCTGTCCTTTGGTTTATCTCATTACCCTCGTAGATACATGGGCTTAGAGTTGCTTTCGTCAAAGTCCTACAGGAGAAATTTGCCGACTATGGTCTTACTTTCTCCATTGGTGGCCAGATTTCCTTCGACATCTTTCCCCATGGATGGGACAAGACCTACGCTCTGAAGCATGTTGCAGACGAGGAGTTCGAGGAAATCCACTTTTTCGGCGACAAGACCTACAAAGTACGCATTGTTCCAACGTTTCTAACTTGCTTCTGACCCCGCCCAGGGTGGAAATGACTATGAAATTTATTCGGATCCCCGCACCATCGGCCATGCTGTCGCCAACCCCCCAGACACCATCCGCATTATCAAAGAGATGTTCTTCCAAGCATAATGTAGAGTAAAATCCAAAGGTGTAATTATACGTGGAAACAACTAAAAAGTATGGATGATCTTTCACCCTTTCATGTTGAGTATGTAATTAAAAACAAAGGACTGGGCGCGGTTGAACTGATTTTCTGTCACCAATCAACCAACCACTTCGAATCAAAGTCCCGCACTTTCCCCAGGATCAATACCATTCCTGCCTGCTCTAGCAGTTGGTATCTCGGATCGGATACTAGACATGCCGTGAAAAGATTCATTGCGTCCGTGCCAGAATGTCGGTACTGGAATGATCGTAATGGAACCGGACGACTTTTGGTCCCATCTTGCGGGTCATACCACCTCGACAAAAGCATTTTCACCATTTCCTCCGGTCCCGGGCCCAGATGCACTGCCGGCTCTGGACCGAGCCCCGGGGATGCGGTTAAGTGCACGAGGTCCAAGGATTGCAAGCGGGGGAGGAAAGAGATGTCGTCGGTGAGCCGTGTAATGATGGCGTCCACGGTTGTATGAAGCTGAAGCTCGAGAGTTGCAATGGACTGCACAGATTGAAGGCATTGCAGAAGCCCGGCCTCTGACGTGGGCATAAGGCACAGGGTCAGTGTCTGTAGGAGCGAGAAGCGAAGAAGATGAACTCCGTAATATCGGCGGGGGGTCGATCCTCTGCGCCCTCAAATCGGAGGGTGAGATTTTTCCGAGAAGGTAGGGTTAAGTGCCGAAGAAGATCCATGAGAACGAGTGGGGCCCTCGTATCTGCACGCTCAGATAGAGTCAAGTCGTGGAGATTTGTAATTGGCGGAAGGGAAGTGATGGGGGCCATACGAATGTCGCGTACGAGGGAAAGTGTGCAGGAGGAGAGGCTGGTAGCGTTGCGGAGAACATCAATACACTGCGAGACGTTCATCTTCTCTGACTGGAAAACGGATAACGATCCCCACGGAACAGTCAACGACGGCCACGGCGCTCTGTAGAGTTGAATTTCACGAAGGGAGAAGGCGTCCTTTAGTGTACGTGGAGGATATCCGGGGAAGCGACATCCATGGCAACGAAATTCAGGATAATGCTCCTTGAAGGTGAAATAGGATGAGCACTCTATGGTCAATTTTTTCAACTGAGAAAATTGGCCCTGCGAACGAAAGAGGTAGTGGATGTGGTGGGGGAAAACAGAGAAAGCGATGTTTTGCCATTGGTCGGAAAGGCGACCAATCATTTTAAGAACCAGACGGAGCTGCTCATCCTCGAGCTCTCTATCGACCCACTAACCATCCCATCCCCCTCGTCTATCTTCACTGAGAGAGGTTTGTTTCGTGCGTTGGAAAGCCAAGCGCAAAATAAATCATCCAGGCCCTGAGTTGGGTCCTCCTTGAGACAAAACCTATCAAGGTCAAGATACAATGAGGCCCAAAGGCCGGGTGTAGCTAACGCTATGTCTCTCCACTGGCGACAGATCCAGCACATGAGCAAAGGAGCACTGGATGAGTCCGGCTCAACATATTCGGTGTCGGGAAGACAATGCAAAAATATTTCGCAGATGACCTCGGGGGGAAGGGTGAGCGCAAATCGAGTGATTGGCGCAAAGGTGAGGGCTCCATTTGCCCTTTGCACGATGCTGTGTTGTTTCTGATAATCGCTACGGCGAGTGGAAAGGACGATGGACCTGGAAGGAGACATAGAGTCTAGGCTCCCACGTGAAGAGAGCCGCTCGCAGTTGGAGAAACGACGAGTGAGAGATTAGGAAATAAGCAAGTTAAATTGATCGTAACAAAGTTCGTGATCGCACCCAACAATCATCACGTACACAAAGGACAAACAACTGACTAAGCTCTCACCCTTCATCCACCACCCTCCTGTCCAGTACTTTGCCTCCCATCCGACGCGTTTTTCAGGCCCCCGATTCTCTTCAAGCCTCGATACATGCCTATTACAGCTCCCAAAACGAAGGAGAACGTGCCTCTGCTAGCGTTAGTGCCACATTGCAGAGACGCGTCGAATGGTACATTGACGCGCTTCCAGCGAGGAAACCGTTCGCGAAACCGGGCCTGCAGCAAAGCGACGGAAGATTGGACCTGCGGGATCGTTCTCCTCTCAGCCGGTTCAATCGTCTTTTGCTGAGGTGCTTGAGAGATTGAAAGAAGAAAGCTCAGAAGGTGCTGGTGGGTCGCTTTCCTTCGGATCATGGAGACGGTTTCTGATAAACTCTTGACTCACAGGCGCGGAAGGTGGCTCAGACAGCTGGGCTAGACCGCCACTGCGCCACATCGACCCGAAAAAAGATGCAATTGGTGAGTGCCTTGTCTCGTTTGCTATCTGCTGCTGACCTATGACCAAGTCTTCCAGCAGATCGATGTGGAGGAGTCATACGACAACGGTTCAGTCACTGTGCGCATGTTCGGCGTCACGAAAGTAAGGAACTCCAGCGGGTTCGTGTTCTGAGCTTACCTCTCCATCATCAGGATGGCCATAGCGTCCTGGCTCATATTACCGACTTCTTGCCATACTTCTATGTCGCCCAACCCCGTGGATTTAGAGAGGAGGACCTCGAGCCCTTTCGTCAGCACCTAAATGTAAGCTCCGCCTCTGACGGGCACCTGGATGATCACTGATTCGTTTCTCGCGCAGGGCCTGGTCGTCGGGGATCCGGTTGTAGACGCGAAGCTCGTCTCTAAACGCAGTCTATGGCAATACAGAGGCGACGACTGGATCCCATTTATCAAACTTACCATTGCCGACCCCAGGAGTCTGCCGAAAGTTCGAGATGAGTCTTTGTTATCACCCGAATATCAACTAAAGCTGATATTGGATAACCACGCGCCTTCGAGCGAAACGAATGTCGCTATGAATTTTTCCCGACAGACAGGCCTACTCCAACTTTCGAGAGTAATATTGCCTATACTCTGCGCTTCATGATTGACACCAAGGTCACCTCTTTGGGCTTTCCGCTCTGAATACTGCTGATACACCTCCTAGGTAGTCGGTATGAATTGGATTGAGGTCCCGGCTAAAAAATATACGATCCTTTCTGACAAAGGCAAAAAATCGTATTGCCAGCTAGAAATCAGTGTCCGGTGAGCCACATCTTACGGGTTAGAATACAGCTTACAGTTGCTAGATACGATGACTTCATCTCGCACGCCCCGGAAGAGGACTGGTCCAGTATAGCTCCTCTAAGAATCCTCAGTTTTGATATCGAATGTGCCGGAAGGAAAGGCATTTTCCCAGAAGCTGAGGAGGACCCGGTTATTCAAATTGCGAACATGGTCACACGTCAAGGTGCGTCAGAATCGAGCGTGCATGGGCTATATACTGATGCTCAGCTTTAGGGGAGCAAAAACCGTTCATAAGAAATGTGTTCACCCTTAATACGTGTTCACACATTGTCGGTTCTCAAGTCCTTACTTTCAAGGATGAGGACAAACTTCTTCAAGCTTGGAGCGATTTTATTACGGAGGTGGATCCGGATGTTGTCATCGGGTACAACATTGCTGGATTTGACTTTCCGTACCTCCTTGATCGTGCCAAAGCGCTCAAAGCGTCCAAGTTTCCCTACCTTGGCAGGCTCAGGAGTACGCACGAAAGCCTTTTTGTTTGTCTCAATTTTAACATTTCCTGAAGACCACAAAACGGAAGTTAAAGAGACACACTTCTCCTCGAAAGCTTACGGCCAGCGCGACTCGAAAGAGACCAAGCTAGAAGGCCGTCTTCAGCTCGATGTCCTCCAATTTATGCAAAGAGAGCACAAACTGCGAAGCTATACACTCAACTCCGTTTGTGCCCAGTTCCTCGGTGAACAAAAGGAGGACGTGCACCATTCTGTCATCACGGAGTTGCAAAATGGCACCCCTGAGTCGCGACGACGATTGGCAGTTTACTGTTTAAAAGTCAGTCAAGACATCTCATTTTCTACATCGTCGAGACTGATCTTCTATCCAGGATGCATACCTTCCTCAGCGGCTGCTCGACAAGCTAATGTGCTTTGTGAATTATGTCGAGATGTCTCGCGTCACTGGGGTTCCTTTTAACTACCTTCTATCTCGCGGCCAATCGATTAAGGTTCTGTCTCAGCTTTTCCGCAGAGCCAATGATGAGGGATACGTCATTCCGGCCCTCAAGAGTGAAGGTAATTTTTGATTCTGTTTGTCGCATATCATTTGCTAAGACATCCCAGGCTCCGACGAACAGTACGAAGGTGCCACTGTCATTGAGCCCAAGAAGGGTTACTACGATGTCCCTATTGCCACGCTAGATTTCAGTTCCCTCTACCCGTCCATCATGATGGCGCACAATCTCTGCTACACCACCCTCCTCGATAAATCGACAGTTGAGCGACTCGGCTTGGTCAAAGACATTGATTATACCACGACACCTAACAATGGTAAGGATTGCTTCCTTTCCTCACTATCCACCTCACCGTCAATTCCACAGATATGTTCGCTACGACGAATAAACGAAAGGGGTTGCTGCCCATGGTGCTCGAAGATCTCATTTCCGCCCGGAAACGGGCAAAAGCGGATCTTAAGAAGGAGACGGATCCATTCAAGCGAGCTGTTCTCGACGGACGTCAGCTTGCGCTCAAGGTCACTGTTTCCCCTATTTTGAAGTCGCGCCCAAGACTGAGCCGCATCAGATCAGCGCCAACTCTGTCTATGGTTTCACTGGGGCCACCGTCGGAAAGCTCCCATGTTTGGAGATATCTTCCAGCGTCACAGCTTATGGACGACAGATGATTGAGAAGACGAAACAGGTCTGTAATCTTTATGTAGCCTCAAATTGACTCAACCAGTCTGAACTGTCTTATAGGAAGTAGAAGCTCAATACAGCGTCGCCAATGGACATTCCCACGACGCAGAAGTCATATACGGTGACACTGACTCGGTCATGGTGAAGTTCGGTCCTATGGACCTTGAAAGAGTCATGGCTCTTGGTTTGTCTTCCATTAATGGCAGAATTACAGATCTCTAAATCCTTGCAGGCGGAGAGGCTGCTGAATTGGTGACCGCTAAGTTTGTCAAGCCCATTAAACTCGAGTTTGAGAAAGTGTATTTCCCGTATCTCCTCATCAGCAAGAAGAGATATGCCGGGTTATATTGGACTCGGCCTGAAAAATATGACAAAATGGATACAAAGGGGATCGAGGTTCGCTATTGCACATAAACTCATTCGCCTACCTGCTGATTCCATTTCCTCAGACTGTACGACGTGACAATTGCCGACTCGTATCGACAGTCATCGAAACCTGCCTCCACAAGATGTTGATAAACAGGGATGTCAAAGGAGCTGAGGAGTACGGCATCTCACTCCGTCTTCCCATGCCAATAACCGATTCACTTGTAGATATACGAAGCAAACAATATCAGATCTTCTTCAAAACAAAGTCGACATGTCTCAACTTGTGATTACCAAGGCACTTGCAAAGAGCGGTACATGCCGCAATTCACCCCAAAGGGCACGAACTGAATTTTTGATAGACTATGCTGCTAAACAAGCTCATGTCGAACTTGCGGAACGGATGAGGAAACGTGATGCAGGCGTGTATATTTTGGAAAGAATGCAATGCTCGTTCACTGACTGCCAAAAAAAGGCTCTGCTCCTGCTTTGGGTGACCGTGTCGCGTATGTCATTGTCAAAGGCATGAAAGGTACGCGCAACAGTGATTTTAGAGCGAATTGTACATCGACCTCATCCTGCACGTAGGTGCTGCCGCATATGAAAAATCTGAAGATCCGTTATACGTCCTGGAAAACAACGTCCCAATAGACACCAAATACTATCTCGATAATCAGTTGTCCAAACCGCTGATGAGAATCTTCGAACCCATCATGGGTGAAAAGGCTGCTTCCTTGCGTTCGTTCGCGCTTCAAAGATTGGTGCTACTGCCGCTAAACGTTTCGC
The DNA here is from genome assembly GCA_029204335.1 of Mycena vulgaris. Taxonomy (NCBI): domain Eukaryota; kingdom Fungi; phylum Basidiomycota; class Agaricomycetes; order Agaricales; family Mycenaceae; genus Mycena; species Mycena vulgaris. The sequence goes on from JARGYA010000323.1 coordinate 103,631, forward strand.
AGTGTCAGGGGACCATACAAGAACAATTCAGATTGCCACGCCTACTGTCGGCGGGCTTATGAAGTTCGCGGTGAAAACAGTTACTTGTCTCGGATGCAAGACACCTCTTCGTGCCAACAACAGTGTCAAGAGTGAGTTTCTTGTACTGGTGTGATAATGCATCCAACGCTCGTTAGATGGCGCTCTTTGCAAGGACTGCAAACCACGCATGGGCGAGCTGTACCAGAAGCAAATATCCACGACATCTGCATTGCAAGTGCGGTTCTCCCGCCTTTGGACACAATGCCAGCGTTGCCAGGGCTCTCTCCACCAGGTCTGCAGTAACCCATCTTTCGTCTCGGCGTCCGTAGCTGAATTCTCCGCAGGACGTGTTGTGCACCAGTAAGGATTGCCCGATATTCTATATGCGAAAAAAGGCGCAAAAGGATGTCGAAGATGCAAGCTCCGTATTGGAGCGATTCGACTCTGATGTGTGGTAAATAAATGTATGTTAAGTTGGCCACTGTACCTTACTTGTAATTCTACGGGAGTCTTTGATTTTCCCTTGTAATATTATTTACTTCTCTATTTGCCTCTGTTTCTTCTTCGCCTCGCCGGTCACAATCACTTTTTTTTCTACCTCCTACGCTGTATCGCTAGATGGCACCTAAGCCCACACCGAACGGCAACGCCGCCAAGCCGCCAGTGGAGGCCGCACAGTCCAATATCCCCGCTGTGGTTGGCATCAACCTCGGGAATGCGTACGCCTCGATTGCTGTATATACCAAGGTCGGTCCATGTCAGAATCCACGGCGAGCTCCAGTTGAATTGTTGCGTTTCCCATAGGAAGGACTCGCGGAATGTATCGCAAATGAAAACGGAGAACGCCAGATTGCTTGCGCCATAGCGTTCCATGGAGAGGAAATTGTGCGTTATTTCATCGCGTGCATCCCATTGTCTGTTGGACGGTTCGCTCGAGAAATCTTGATTCGGAGCTATGTGCTCGGCGCACCGTCCGAGAGCCGGAGATGTGGCATGGACACCAAGTTTAATCTCCCTTTTTAAACAGTATATTGGCAACCAAGCTATGCCCCAACTAGTTAAAAACTCGCAGAACACTATCACCGGATTCCGCAACCTGCTGGGGAAAAAGTGAATCCGCCATTCTCACTTTCCCCTTGTCGTTAATGCTCATTCTCCAGGTTTTCGGAAATTGATCAGTCAAAGGCCGCTCCCTCTGCCCCCATAATACAGCATCCTACAGAGACCGACACACCTGCCTACAAAGTGGATGTCCTGCAACCAGCTCCGACGCCTTTACCGACTTCTACGTCAAACACCCCAGCTGCCTCCCATGCAGCCACCCCCCGTTCCGAGCCCACGCCATCGACGCGTATATTAACACCGCAGGAAGCCACGACGATGTTTCTATCCTCCCTCCTCCAATCCGCCTCAGATTTCCTTGGGAAACCCATCCTTGGTGCCGTCATCACTGCGCCACCGTTCTTCACCCAAACACAAAAAGACGCACTAAAAAAGGCGGCAGAAGACGCCGGTGTCCGCGTGTTACAGCTTCTCGATGAAGCGAGCGCCGTGCTCACGACCACCACTTCATCGCAATGGCCAGGTGGCGCAGAGGATCGGACACAATTGGTTGTAGATGTAGGGGCATCTTCGCTGTCGTTGTCCGTCATTGCTCTGCGCTCCGGACTGGGCTATGTTCTGGGCTCCAAGACGACAACCACTGCTGCCAACATAGGTGGGGACGCATTGTCCTCCCTCTTGGTGAAGCACTTCGCCAAGGAATTCACAAAAAAGACAAAAACCCCGCTGTCGCAACCGCCCTCAACAAAGGAGGATATCAGAGCAACGACTAAACTACTGTTGGCTCTCGAGTACACTAAGCGGGCGCTTAGTGCGTCCCCCAAGGCACCCGCCTCCCTGTCCGTTGAGTCGTTGCACTCCGGAGTAGATTACACGGCAACCATTGCACGCATGCGATTCGACCTTCTCGCATCCCCGGTCTACAAGGCCATCTCGTCTGAGATAGAATCCCTCCTAGAGAGCCTCGCAATGGACCCGCACGATATAGATGAGATTGCCTACGTAGGTGGCACCGCTTGTCTGCCGGGACTCGACAGCCACCTATTGACAAGCGTTGGATTCTCCGAAGACGTCCAAAGCGCCTTCACGAACGCGACGACGGGAAGCGGTGCGATAGGTGACCCGACTGGGGTGTTGTCTACAGGTTGTGCTCTGCAGGCCGCGTTACTCTTGGGAATTCCCGAGGAGTCGCCCGAATTGGCACAAGCGTTTGAACAATCTGAGGAGGTTAAAACGACCGCCCGAACGATCGGCATGCTCTTTCCGACATCGGGCGCCGAGGATTCAAATGGCCTGGGCGGAATGTATATCTCTGTGATACACAAACATACTCCGCTTCCTGCGCGGCGAATCTTCGAGGTGGAAGTGACACTCTCCGGTGGAGAGGGCGACAAGGCCACGAAGTTCGGCTTTGAGGTCTGGGAGGTGGAAGAGGGAATCAAAGTCGACAAGGTCGCACCGCCGAAGTCTGATTTACCACCAACGTCGGATGATGAGGACGATGAGCCCGAAGAGGTGAAAACGAAGACGACCACTAAACGCAATTTCCTGGGGACCCTGTTCGGAGAGACGACGGGAACTGCCGTCAAGGACAAAACGAAGAAGGGCACATACACTGCCGCAGTGCAGATAGAGTTTGCGCTCAGTTCGAATGGTGTGTTACTTGTGGAGGCGCGGGATAGTAAGGGTGGAAAAGTCGGCGAGCTGCGGGTTGAGTCGTAGTCGATTTTCTGTAGATTAATTCCTGCTATCACATCATTTCTGGATAGCGAGACGCGTCGCGTACGTGATGTGACAATGTGACACTCGGTTTTTTGTCTAATTCTCCATGGCCGTTCGGCTTTCGCTAGCAGAGCAGATTGCCCAGCTCCAAGAAGCGGCACCAGTCGGTACATTATCACAAGTTCTCTACCAGCACATGCTAACATCCGTACAGATTTTGACCCTGAGGATGCTCAGGCCGGCGCAGACGCCGCCGATGAAAACCTCGAGGAAATAGAAACTGCTCGGGAGCACTACGTCGATGTTGGGTGAGTGAAACCCAGCGCCGATCTAACCGCCGTTCTCATTTTATTTGCTACAGCCCGAGTATTCTCCGTAGGTTGCAGAGCGTTGCCGATCCAAAATATGTAGGGGTGAAGACTTCACGAAAACAACTCATGGAAGGCAGCGATCACGAGCCGAGCGACCTCGAGGAGGATGACCTTGATGACGAGAGTGAGCCTGATGGTCAGAGTCTGGATGAGGAAGAACGAGAAGGAGACGATGATCAAAGTATTCCGTCGCAGAGCGAACCTGAGGAAAGTGAAGAGCGACAGACGGCAGCCCCGCCTCGAAGCCAATCCGATCCGGAGCCGGAAGCAGCAGAGGATCTTCCTTCCACCCTGCGGAAAACTCGGGAAGAGGACCGCAAGAAAGGAAAGGCTGTTTCCCAGCAAATCGTGCGTATCTAGTTTCTCTTTCATTTGTAGATTTCTCACAGCCGCCCAGGCTATGTGGGAAACCCTCCTGGACGCTCGGATACGCCTTCAAAAGTCAGCGACTGCAGCCAATCGACTACCTTCCGTCAGTTTTCCTCCAATATCACTTTATTATATTGATGCCCATTTTCAGTCCTCACATCTCTCCGAGTTCACCGCAGTACCGGAGTGCCGGCAGTCACTGGACAAAATGCTCGAAGAGGCATTTTTGTTGTCGGACGAATTATTCGACCTGCAAGAGGTAGCACTCTTCCACAACCTCGGATTGTTTATCTGACTTGAAAATAGAAACTGCTCTCCGCAAACGAGTCTATCGATGCTCCCCCGCGTAAACGACGCAGACTCCAGTCGGATCCTACTCCTTCGGATTTTTCTACGCAACTGCACGAAGCGACGAGTGCCGCTTCTGCACTGGAGCATGCGTATGTCTTTATATTCTACTCCCTGCGACGCAGCGTGTTGAAGAGCAATAGGTATCATCCTCATCTGGTGCAGACGCTCTCGAAGTGGTCGTCAAAAATTCAAGCTGTAGCCCCCTCCGCACTTCTACCCTCGAACCGCAATGCATTCTCCTCGAGGAATTCACAAAATCTCAAATCTGCGGTCCAGCTTATCGACGAGACCTTCCTCGACCACCGAAAGTTGATTGCAAGGACACAAGTGCGGAGAAATAAAGGTTTGCGCCTCGGCGAGACGGCAGACGTGGAGGATGAAGAGGGGAAAGTCGACATCGAGGTCTTTGACGACACCGACTTTTACCAACAGCTTCTGAGGGATATAATTGATTCGCGAGGAGGCAACGGTCCTGGCTCCGACGACTGGATGGTTATACAAAAACAGAAGAAGGCGAAGAAGAAAGTGGACACAAAAGCCAGCAAGGGACGCAAGCTTCGGTGCGTTTCGCTGCATTCCTCTCGTATATTTTCTTAGTTTGTATTCAGCTACGAAGTCCACGAGAAGTTGCAGAACTTCATGGTTCCGGTGCCAGTCCCTGGGATGTGGCACGAGGAGCAGATAGACGAGCTGTTTTCGTCGCTCCTGGGTAGAGGGTTCGAAGGCGCTCTTGGCAAGGAGGATAATGGCATGGGGCTGGACGAGCCGCCGGTCGGGGATGTGCTGAAAGGTGGCTTTAGGGTGTTCGGGTGAATCGTAGAGTTGTAGTAAATCACAGATTACGCTGCGCTGCCGAACATATACAAACACCCTGACGCGTCCACTTCTCCATCTTATCCTTCACGTTGTGGGCGTCATTGCGCCGCACCAAATAACCAGTCCCGGCCCCAAGCGCAGCTTCCTGTTTGTTTACCACACCATCGCTGCCGCAAATGGAGGCTTATGAAGACGAGAATCCATTCGAGTCCGATTCAGACCGCCTCACATCTGCCACCTCCTCCCCCTCCAAAGTCGACCTGTCCGAGCCCCCTTCGCCGCCTCCAAACCCTTCCCGACAGCTTTCACCGACGTCCCCGAACTTATCACGCCCATTCCCTTCTCCGGGTAGCCACAAACAGCCCCAGGCGACATTCAAGAGCGACTTTTGCTGTACGCGCGACAGGGTGCTGCATTCCGGTGACGATGTTGAGATCCTGGTACGTGGTGGCGTCCTCTCCGACTTCGCTCTCGGCTCACGGACATTCACAAAGATTACGGATGCCCAGAAGACTTCTGTGAATGCTACGTCGCCATATATTGTATATGTCATTCAAACTGGGGTAAATTCCTGTTCCATTTCGAGTAATGCACTCTTAACGTTGGCACAGAATGCCGAAGCTCGCCATCGTTATTCGGAATTCGAGTCTCTACGCCTAAATCTCGTCAAACTGTACCCCACGCTTATTATCCCCCCAATACCCTCAAAACAAACACTGGGTGATTATGCGGTTAAGCAAGCAAAAGCCAAAGAGGATGCTGCCCTGATTTCACGGAGGAAGCGTATGCTCCAGACATTTTTGAATCGCGTTGCAAAGCACCCAATCCTTTCAAATGACCACGTCTTCCACCGTTTCCTCGATGGGGAGGTCTCTTGGGTACTTGTGTTTTACTCTACATACGCTCGCCACTGAGTCTTGTTTGAAGAGTGAGGTTCTGAATTCGCCGCCGCTTTCGCTCCTACCCAAAAACATTCTCAAGGCCCCTTCGCACAATCCCACTGATCAGAACGCTTCACCTGCCTATGCTGCGCTACCCAATCCTTCGGCAGCCCATCCTTTGAGGCATCCGGACCAGCGGTTCCTCGACTCGGAGGCATTTACCAACAAATTTGCCAACCATGTCAGCGGGCCGATGGAAAAGGTTACCCGGCGGACATTGAAGAGGTGGTCAGGTACGTTTGGGTTTGGGTTCATACACTTCGTCTGACGCGCGATATCTAGACCAGGCCCAGGATCACGCTGACCTCGGCGCGGGGTTGAATGGATTCAGTCTCCACGAGAGTGGCGATCTGTCGGGGGCGATTGAAAAGACGGGCCAAGCTGTCGATGCGACATACGTGTCCACGACTAAACTTGTAAGAGAGAAGATATACTGGTCCCTGGGTTAAGCTAATCCCGGTTGCAGCTTCAGGAACTTGAACAGAATTGGGCAGAGCCTTTACACGAGTACACCCAGTTTGCGTCCATTATCAAGAAGCTGCTGGCCTATCGCCACCAGAAGAACGTCCAGTACGAGATGACACAGGATGCATTGGAGTCGAAGAGGGAACAGCTGGAAGAACTGGAGAAAAGTGAGAGGGAGGCGCGCCGCTTAGAGTTGGCTCTCGGTCGAGGGCGCGTGGGTGGCGAGGCTTTTACTCCTGCTGCAAGTCCAACCGAGGATGGAGAAGGCCCCCAGAGGCAGGATTCTCAATCCACGTACCTGCCGCCACATCCTGGGCCAAATCCCTCGAGACGGCGAGCGCCAGGGATGGGCCTACTGAATGCGTTAAGCTACACTCTCCATGGGATGATGGACGTGGATCCAGAGACTGCGCGGAGGAATGGTATCACCAAAACACGTGAAAGCATATCTCAAGTATGTTTTTCCCTTCACAGACCTTGACCTGTTTCTGATACGTCTCGTAGCTCGAGGACGCGCTCCATCTGTCTGCACAGGACCTCAAATATTCGAGTTCCACCATTCAAGCAGACTTGGATCGGTTCCAACGACAGAAAGTCGCCGATTTGCGAGAGATGGCTATCAGCATGGCGCGGTCCCACCGCGATTGGTGCAAGAAGGTGATACCTCTGCCTTGTTTTCAATACATTATTTTTGAGGCTTTCCCTCCAGAATCTGGAAGCCTGGGAAGAGGCCAAGAAGGAGATTGACAAAATACCCGACCATCCCAACCACGCACCTCCCCCTGAGGCAGAATCCACGAGTGCTGCCGGCCCTTCGAGCATGCCCCGCCGGGATTCGACAGCTACCGTAAATGGGCGCTGAGCCACCATTGAACGATCTGATTTTCTCTGTGGACATTGTTCTTTAATGTAATTCATTACCACATCCTTTCCTTAAGCCGCGTCATTCTAAATAAGGTTTCATGAACGCTGTCGAATCACAAGCCTTGTCGAATCAATAGGACACATGTTGACTCCGGTTCGGAACCGGCAGCGTTTAAAGTATTAACTCTTATTGACTACTCTTACATACGACGTCGGAACCTTTTGTGCGCGCTCTCTTATGACCGACATCCCGGAATCTTTCTCTGGAGGGAAGCAGGTAGTACTTATTCTAGCTGGGCTCATTGGTTCGGGCAAGGCACGTTTCTTCGCCTAATGTGGCTGCCCCGTCTCTCCGCATCTGTCTTGCACTCTAATCACAATATTTAGAGTACGTTCGCTCAGGCCCTCGAGGACACATTCCCAGAATTCATCAGGTGCAATCAAGATGATCTCGGTGATAGCTACAGTCTCTTGACAGACGCTCATCGTGTCTGACTCCTACTTAGGTGATAGACGGCAGGTCGAAAACTTAGCGAGGCTGTCCCTGAAGAACGGCTCCTCCGTGTGCATCGACCGGACCAACTTTGATTCCTCGTAAGTCCATTTCGTGCTGAGAATGCCGACAACCAACCTCCATATGTAGGCAGCGGGCTCACTGGATCAACATTGCTCGTGAAATTCCAGGAACTTTGATCTGGGTTATTGTGAGTCGGGCACAGAAGTTGTTTCTTAGCCGAAAATCGGTTCTTACTCTCCATTCTACCATAAAGGTGTTCGACACACCAAAAGATGTAAGGAGGTTCTTATTCCACCCGGTCGTCTGGTTTTCATTGTCTCGTCAGATCTGTGCCGGTCGTCTGCTAACCCGTAGGTCACTTCACCGGCGGCGCACCTTCCATTTTGACGGGGGCCTCGACTCTTCTTTAGGAACGGAGCACCCGACGATCAAGAATCCTGAAGACGCACTCTCCATTTTGGACAGGTTTTCCTCACAGTACCGGGCGCCCTCCGCGAACGAAGGGTATGACCGGATAATATATCTGCAGCCTTCAGAGCAAGAAGTATCGTATTCACACCCGAGTCTGGCCGCCATCCTCTGCCGCTTACGTGACGCCCCCTCCGCCGCTCCATCAGTGGGTCCAGCCGTCTCTCAGCCGCCACCATGGGGTTCACCTTATTCTCGAGGCGGCTCCTTCCGAGGGACTCGGGGTCGCGGCCGCGGTGGCCATAACGTCAATCACACTGGTTATCGTGGCGCTGGCAATGCGCCGACGCGCGGTATAAACAGATGGGAAGCATTCTCCGGCCAAAGTCAAGCACGGAATGAGCCGCAGACGTCTCAAAGTCAGAGGCAATCCCAGTCTGGACCCGAATCAAAATTGGGTGCTGGCTCTCCTTCTGAGCCTAACGTAGAGAATGTGTAAAGAGTATGTATCATTTGTGTCAATGGGCGTTTAGCGTTTGAAAATACAATAACGCCTAGTTGACAGGCTAATCCATTTGCCATGAATCGAGTGAAAACCGTGAATGAATGGTCTTAATCAGGACGTTGATTGATTTTCTGCTTTCTGTCCCAGGATCTTTGCGCTGACATTGCGAATATGGACTCCAGCACGCTGATATCGTGTGTCAATCGAGTCGAAAACTCCATCGAGGTAAGAGTTTCACCTCAACGCCGCGATCTTGGCTCCGTTTATATTGCTGTAATGCTTCTTCCAATTTCCCCGCTGGAGGGATGGTTCAAGTAAATATAGGGACAATAACGGGAGACCCACTGGCTTCGAGAACAGCGGCAAGGTTGAACGCAATTTCAGGGTCTTCCGGCGCAAGTGTAGCAGCGATGCTAAATCATGACTCTACATAAATACGCGGCCAATATTTATTGTGTGGATGCGACTTGCTGCAGATGTTTAAGAGCGAGATCTGGTCGGGGAACAGGGGACATGATATATGCGGATGCTAGATCTGCGAAGGATGATTGACGTTAAATTTCGGGCAAGACAATGTACAAACTTGTGTGAGCGTCCGGACTTGAGGGTTGCAGAACAATGGACTCCTTCCAGGACGCAATTGCGTCGTCAAACTCCTCTGGCTGATGTTAGGAACGGCGGCGGAGGATATTGCACAAAATGTATTACTCAGATGATAGTGGGTTACGCCCAAATTAAACAGAGAGCTAGCGTTGCGGCGTATCTCTGCGCTGCGTTTGTAAAGATCTTTTGCAGCAGAAACGTCGCCCTCCTCTAGCTTTGAGGTCCCCATCTCCAGACATCGGAGTGCTTCGACCTCTGCGGGATCGGCAGCAGTCGAGTGAGGTGTGGTGGATGTGGCCCATCCTGATTCTCGATTCAAGAGAGGCAATTAGGCTATGTTGGAGTAGCTTACGCCTCGAGGTGGATAGCAGAGCCCTGGAACGGGAGACTGGCCTCGCCAAACGCGATATGTTGGATCGCCACATGAGGATTCGGAATGATCGGCTTCAATCGCGTCTAGTCACGATTTGTGACTCAAATTTTCACTCTCACCGCCATGGCGCCGAAAAACGAAAGCCAGCCTCAACCGGATGCCTCTTCATCCTCCTCCTCCTCGAATCCCACAGACTATCTGCGCTCGGCCACCTTCTCTCGCACAGAGACGTCCTCCACCGGGTTCGACCATGTCGCCACCGCCTCGGAGCTTCTCATGGGCGCCTACGATCCCGCCAAGCTGCATCCCCTCGCAGACCTGGGCGACAAATTAGATTATCTGCTTCTGGACGATGACAAAACAAACGACCTTCCTGGAGCCACTACCGCAATCCCATCCAGGGGGTGGAGTGATGATCTCTGCTACGGAACGGGCACTATGTATCTTGGTGGTGCGTCAGATCTCTTTCAAATTACTGCATTCGATACCCCTGCGTGCTCTCGGTCTCGCTTGCGCCTCTCTCACCTTATCTCTTCATCTCGGGCATCCCACATTTAGTCGCTCTTATTGTTCTTTACCGTCACATGCTCAATCTTTTCTCCAAGGCCTGGCACTTGGCGGGGCATGGGGCGTACGTGAGGGCGCTACCAGGACTCTTGCGGTGTCAAATACGCGGCTACGGATCAACAGCGTCCTCAATTCCGTAACTCGCAGAGGTACTTTTATTGGAAACTCGGCTGGTGTCCTCGGTCCGTGATTTTGCTGCCGGTACAAGCATCACCTTTTTTTGACTCTTCCTGCCTTTTTCAGCCCTCGTATACAACGGAGTTAATTCCTCGATCGATGCTATGCGCGGCAAACATGATATCCTCGGCAGCATGGGTGCTGGAGGAATCACCGGGGCGTTGTACAAATCTACGGGTGCGACTGATTAACTGGACTGGCTTTATCGACGCTTGCTGATTTTATAACCGCCATCAGCTGGTGTAAAACCTGCGCTCGCGGCGGCGACATTTATGTCAGGCGTGGCAGGGATCTGGAGTTATGTGAAAAAGAACGTATGATTGTTGTCGTCCTGTATTTTAAACATAATCCTCCCCTTACTCTGGATCTTCTCGCCTCATTAAGCCTGCACGCCTAATTCAAACACGCCTTTGCCCGAACTGTTGACTCGTATGATCTCAACTCTTCTCACCCGTGGATCTCGCGGCTGAACGTACACATATCGAGGCAGTGATTTGGCATCTTCCAGAATCCATGATGACTGCGCGGTTTTGTCGCCGCAATCCTGATACTATAAATGATGCCTGTGTGCCATTGGATTTGGTTCTCAGTCCCGCCCCTGCTGTTGAAGCCGTTCGCAGTCTGCGCCCGTGCGCGCAGTCGTCAAGCAATGCCAACCGATTCTATAACAGCTAGCGTGCGGCGGCGGCGCAGGTTTTCATCCTCGCGGCCCACAGCCCGGTCCCGAGCCGGCTACAAACCCAAGGTAGGCTAGTCGAGCTTTTTGTCTATCCCTTCTTGAAGGAGCTGACTCTTCATCAGATATTTCTTTTCCCGACTTTTTTTATGAATTCAGTCACGAAAATGAGGAATTTGCATCATGTGCAATCCTCCAATCCTCCCATTCGTTTAAACTTTACGACCACATTTTCGGATCGGAAAAACTTTAAATCCTCCGCCATATCCGATGCCTCGGTATACAACCTTGAAGCTAGTAGTGGCCAATCATCACCGCAAACGGTAGCTTCCATCGTGTTTTCCTCGAACGGATCTACTTCAAGTCGCAGCACGCCGTCGAGTCACAACTCCATTTCTGAATACCCGACTCACCGCGCTCAACTACGCTCCAACCCTCGCATCCAATTATCCTCGCTGCTGGTCGACCCCCGTAGCCGGTATATCACGACACATTTGTATGCCTCAAAGCTAATACCATGTCCTAGAAGTGGCAGAACATATCAACTTAACGTTGTGCAACACCCACAAAAAACCGCTGAATTCGGATATGCGAGCCTCTCACGTCTCCCTTTGACGCCGCCGACGGTAGTTCAACTAACGGTGCGAGACGGCAATGGCAACTCGATTGTACCGTATGCATATATCTGGTTTCTCAAGCCCAACCTGATGATTTTTTCGAAGTGAAGAAGAGTTACCTTTCCTTATCGCGCACCTTTCGCTGTTCACCGAGAACGGTATGACACCTCTGGACATGGGCTCCTCGACGACAGGCCCAGGATATAGACAAGGAGCGCCTCAACCTATTTTATATGGCAATCTGGTATCGTCTGTCGACCATCTGGAAGATCAGAACGGGAACCTCGGTCTCTATTTCCTGTTCCCAGACGTAAGCATACGCTGGCGCGGTATGTTTCAGCCTGATTTTAAAGATATGCTTGATTTTAAGAGGATCTTTTTCCAGGCCGGGTACGTTCCAGCCTGATTTTAAAAGTATATCGGTCTCATCCGAACTCCAGTTCCAGCTGGGCATCACCCTCGTGAGGATAAGCAGGCGAGTCACCGCCATGTCCGGACAGTCCCTTGTTTTACCGCCTTATCCTCACTTTGTTATCGTGCTAGGCCCGACTCATCCGGCGTCGCCGAGCAAGGCACCGCTCTCGCTCAAGCACGTACCAGCACATTCGAGGTTCTCCCTTATAACGAATACATCGCAGCTCGTGCGTGCCTCCTTTTTCTTCTTTCTTAGCTCATCTGTTCCTCTTCAGCTCAAACACGACTAACGCAGGCATTTCTTCGCCAGGGTGCCAGAATGTTCACGTTCTTGCAACCGTAGCCTCCTGCGATGACCTATCCTTATTGGACACCTTCGTTCTATGTTTATAATTACTACAGTATTAGTACCATTCGTTCTGTGTTAATTTTACGCCTGGCTGCGGCCAGCTGCGATTTACACCGCCTTGCGCGGCCTGTGTCGGAAAGCGACGGCGCGGAATAGATTTCAGGCGATCGCCGCTGAGTAGCCAAGCAACACGTGGCCGTCACTCGGCTCAGAGTCGGCTGCGCAGCTCTTTTATATTCACAACAATTCGCGCACTGCTTGTTACACCTACAGACCCTCACTTTACGCCACCTCCACGACCTCTTCAACACAATGGCCGCCAACGACTACTACAAGGGACAGCCGCAGCAGCAGCAGTACTACCCACCTGGAGGTCTGTCACTGTCACTACGGGCGCCAAAACCACCGCCATTTTTGGCACCGTAGCCTTTCCTAGTGCTGACTGGCGTATTTTCCATTCAGGTGGACCCCAGCAGGCACAGGGCGGCTACTATCCCCAGGTCCGTATTGTTTTGCTCCCCCACTCCTCCCCTAATTTCACCATCGAAATTATCCAGCAACCGCAAAACTCGTACCAGCAGGGGGGCTACCAGGGCCAGCCACAGTACCAGGGCCCGCCTCAGGGATACCCCCAGCAGGGTTACCAGCCGAATCCTCCCCCACAAACCATCTACGTGTACGCGCAATATTGGACCGTCCCTCTATCAGTTAATTCATGCGTTCTTTGCAGGCAACAGCCCGCACAACAGTCTAGTAGCGGTTCCACTGGATGTATGGCGTGTTTAGCTGGAGTGTGTCTGTGTTGCTGCGCCGAAGGTGGGTCGGGATCTGTTCATTCGATTCTGCGAGGCTCATACCCGCCACAGAGATCTGCGAGTGCTTATTCTAGACGGAGGCTGGAGGACTTTTTTTTCTTTTCTTTCTAATGATATACTTCTGTACCGCGTACTATTGGACTATGCATTCCATGATTTCTGTGCTTTACACACGGCAATACTTTGATTAGCGCGGGAGACCCCGGGTCAGAGCTGTCACGTGTTACACTCCTTCCGTCCCAAACCACCAAAATGCTGTCAAGGCACCTGGGTGCAGGCGCGCTACGGAAGGCGGCCTCCTTACCTGCTTTCCGCCAAAAAACCGCACAGGGTCTCCCCCGCGCTTTCGCAGTAAATTCTCTCCTTTCCCTTGGGTTTGAAAACCAACTCGATTGTCCAGCAGGTCCGTAATGCGTCCACCGCGTCGTCTTCCTCCGCGCTCGAGGTATGCTGGCTCTTTACATGTCCATGGTGGTCTCTGACCTCCCGGCGCAGTCGTTCTTGAACTCCCGCATCACCCTCGTGTCCGTATCACTCTTCACTGCTGGTTCGGTAGCATGGTACACCCATCTCTACGGCTCTCTGCCGTTTTTGTCGCAAGTCCACGCTAGCCACGCAAGCGACGAGGGGCTCCACCCTCCCGAGTACCCGTGGTCTCATAAGGGCATCTTCGATACCTTCGACCACTCCAGGTATCTTTTTCTTATCGACTCCGTCGGAGCCCATGTTCAATTTCTCTGCCAGCATCCGGAGAGGCTACCAAGTGTACCGCGAGGTCTGTGCGGCCTGCCATTCCCTTGACCGCATTGCGTGGCGTAACCTTGTCGGCGTATCGCACAACGTCGACGAGGTGAAAGCGATGGCCGAGGAAATCGAATATCAGGACGGCCCCGACGACGAGGGAGAGATGTTCATGCGCCCCGGGAAACTCGCCGACTACATGCCGCCCCCTTACGCTAACGAATCGGCTGCCAGAGCCGGGAATGCTGGAGCTTTACCTCCCGATTTGAGTTTGATCGTCAAGGCGCGCCACGGCGGTGCTGTATGTTCCAGTTAACTGTGTATATTTTCCACTGCTCATCATGTTCGGCCCAGGACTACATCTTCGCCCTCCTCACTGGCTATGTGGACGCGCCGGCAGGCGTAGAGGTTCGCGAAGGAATGAACTACAACCCTTTCTTCCCTGGCGGAGCCATCGGCATGGCCCGTGTCTTGTTCGACGGTCTGGTCGAGTTCGAGGACGGCAAGTCATCTTGAGTTTGTCACCTGCGGTGGCCTTGACGCGATTTCGTGCATTAGGAACTCCCGCCACAACGTCGCAGATGGCCAAGGATGTCGTGACTTTCCTGCACTGGGCGGCCGAGCCGGAACACGACGAGAGGAAAAAGACTGGGATCAAGGCAGTTATTTTGTTCTCGGCCCTCACACTCATCAGTCTGTATGTCAAGCGATTCAAATGGACTCCTATCAAGAACAGGAAAATCAGTATGTTCTTCTTTGACTACCAAGTTGCATTCGCTTACCTCGCCTTTTTACAGTATACGACCCACCGGTAGATAAGACGCATTAGAGGGAGGAACGCTTCGGACGCACGTAGCCAATTAAAGAGATTATTATAATTTCGTGTCCATATTTGAATTGTTTGGTCCTGTCTGCACACATCCTTTTGTACCCGCACCCAAACCACAACATGTCTGCAGATTCATGGCCACCCCAACTCAAGTGCGGTCCCTCATTCTCTGCCCCCCGCTGCAGCGCAGCTCATTCGTTTGTTCCCTAGGGACTGGGTCGCGAAATGCCTGGGACAAATGACAGACACCAACAGAACGGAAGCCCAAGCTGAACTTCGACAGGTGATTGCTGACGCCTTTGCGGCTCAGACTCTCTGGACAACGGACTGGGCGGGGGTCCAGCTCAAAGCTTTGCTGCCCCAACCGCTCCCACAATTTAATACAAATTTAAAGCGCAAAAAGTAGGCGGCCATAAGCTCGCGTGCTACTTGCCCCGCTAATCTTACGTTTAGCCACGACAACTCGCCCGCCTCCAAAAAGGTGAAGAAGGCCTTAAAGAACAACACGTCATCTCCTGCACTAGATCCGAATGACCGTGCCGCCCTCGATAAACGAGCGCAGCGATTCCAGCGCGAGCACGAGATCGAACGGGAAAAGTCGCGCGTCGGCGGTCAGGCGTCTCTCAAGGCGAATTATCAAACTTCTCATCTGTTCAATGGCTCCAATTCTCGGTCTGCATCGCCCTTCGGGCACTCTGAGGATCCGGATGCGGATCCAGTACGTGCGCTCTTTTCTACAAGTGGTGCTCGACTGAACCTTGGATTTTAGAACGTCATGGATTGGGATCGACACACCATCGTCGGGACGTCGAGAGAGATATTCAAGGATTATCTGCGGCTGACCACGGTGGGTTAACCCCTTTCAAAGACGTCCCACAGCTGAAGCATCTCACCTCAGGAACCTAAACCGGAACAAATACGACCCTATCCCATTCTCCAACAGACGCTACTCGAGCTGAAAAAGCGGTTCCGCGAAAAAACGCCGTACAACTGGATATGTAGTCAGTTCAAAAGTCTTCGTCAGGATCTTACAGTGCGTCGGCCTCTCTCCTTCCCGATATTGCAAGTGGCATCAGATTCTGTGTTTTTCTTTGCGCTACTCGTAGGTGCAACGCATCAAGAATGAATTTACTGTCCAGGTGTATGAGATTCACGGTCGGATTGCGTTGGAATGCGTACGGTATCAAGTCTTTCCCGATCTGTCAATATTTTCACGGGTCCCTTTCAGGGTGATATGGTCGAATACAACCAGTGCCAGGCGACGTTGAAGGCCCTGTACGACCTCGGCATCCCTGGCAGAGTCGAGGAGTTTACTGCATATCGAATCCTTATGCTCTTGCATGGTCGCAACAGATCTGGTTCGTGGACGAGCTGCTGCGGAGACCGTCTATCTGACACGGGATTCGCAGAGTTGAATCTATATGTAGGTCAGCTAACACCTAAACAGAAAGCGGATCCTGCGGTGCAGCATGCCCTCAGCGTGCAGCGCGCACTAGCCATGGGAAACTACCATGCGCTGTTCGGATTGTATTCAACATCCCCGAACATGGGCGCGTATATCATGGATCATTTTGTTGCTCGCGAGCGAGCTAAAGCGCTGATGGTGATCACCAAAGCGTCAGTTCTATGCGTCTCGCCCCTGCTCTTCCACTGACCTCCGGACAGATATAAATCGATCCCGCTCTCCTTCATCCATCAAGAGCTAGCGTTCGAGAGCCTGGACCAAGCACGCGAATTCCTCGCCGATCACTCTGCGGCCTGCTTTACGAACCCAGGTAGTCCTGATGGACAGAAGATGCTGGACTGCAAGCCTGCAGCTCCCCAGCTGACTCTGGCGTTCGAGACCAAATACCGGAAAGTGCTCATCAAAGGTGCAATATGAACAACGACAGGCCGCGCTCTCGATCCCAGGTTATATTTCGCCCCCACATCTAACTTTTCCCGCATCTCTGGTCAATTCTGTCTCGCGGACACATCATCAACAGCATCCAACGTAACTATCTTTATTCGACTCCTCATCGCATTTTCGTTCTCTCAATCATCGTGCATTGTGGTTGCCTAAATAATCTGCTGGGCACAAGAGGGGTGGTGGTGTAAAATGTAATGCGCTTTATATATGGTCCAAGATATGTTGGTGAACATTGCTCTACGTTCAGTCGCGCATGCGCGCTGGGATGAACCGTCGCACAGTGACCTCTCGCACGGAATAATGTTGCAAGCAAGCGGGGGAGTTAAGCACGTCGAGAGACACCCGCGAGCGTGCTGGGATTGTGACGTAGGTCAGGATCAAAGTCTGTTCAGGAAGGTTTTAGCCGGGAGACGTTGAGAAGACTAGATAGTGCGCGCCTTGTAGACTTGGCTGTTCACGCGGTTGATTGTGCTGAGCCAAGACCATGGGAAGGGCGAGGAGTTGTGCAGATCGACCGAGGACGCTTCTTGATCCGCTGGGTCTTCGTAGACGGGGCAAACCACGACGGAAAATCTACGAGTGAGAATATGAGTCAATGGAGACAGTAGAGAAGGGCCTGAATTTACTCTGCGTGATTGAAAACAGGACCCCGCTTGTAGAGCATGTAGTCGACGCAGAACTTGATCCCGCCTCGGACGACCCAACCGAGGGAGCGATAGTGGTGGTATACGATGTAGTTTATTAGAAACGGATTATCGAGTTGCAAGACTGGGGTCGGTTTAGGGGACACAAAAAGCTGGGGCGTCAGATATGCCGCTTGGAAAGCTATCCATATTTGCTGGATGCTCAGTAGTTTATTCTACCGTCCCTTATTTAGTGCGAGAAGAATGAAGTTTTGAGTTTATCGAGCTACCGTATGAGGATCCGCGACTGTGAGGCAGTCTAGATTCCAGAGCAGAAAAAAGGCCTCGGGAAGCGTCAGCTGGAGGTGCTCCAGATCCTCCGGCGGCTCCTCGTCCTCTGGGGCCTCTTCCTGAGGCGTTGCAGGCGTGTCTGGGGGTTCGGCTGTAACGGGAGCCGGTTTCCACGTTGCAGCAGATGGAATCGCGGGACCCGAGAGCGCGGGGACAACAACACGGCCCTCGGACTCGAAGACGGCCTCCGCCTCGGCTGCGACCGCGGCGATGGCGCGTGCACGGTCGATTTTGAACTGCTTTCGCTCAGCACGGCGCTTTGCCGTCATCTCTTCGGATGTCAGACCTGTACGCGACGGTCGATCTCGAGGCACGGGGAATTGGGGAGCAGGGCGGGCTCACGGTTCCCTCCGGCGCGCCTGCTATTTATCTGACGCGCGAGCCAGCTGGGCTCGCTCCGCGACAAGTCGCCCTTGCCGAAGAAGCCGCGTCGCCAGAGGATGGTCGAGTCATTTCTGCTCGAGACCCAGACTGAGCGCGTCGCTTCGTCGAATATGCCCTGGCACTGGGGGGTCTCTACTTTTGTCAAGGTGAGCCCCACGAGACCGAGAATAGAGCGGACGCGGGTTGGAGGAGGGTACCAAAAAATAAGAGGAAGAGGGCAGCCGTATATTCTGTTATTGTCGTTGCGGCGGCCCGCAGCCTTTCCAGAGGTCGGTCCTTTGCGGCCACTGGGCTTAATTAGCGACATAGTGCAGTAAGCAAAGCTCTGAAGCTCTGAAGGCTAAAGGTAGGTTAGGGTAGATTATAGTTTGCAGCAAGAGCCGACGGAACGTCGTGGTGGCGGTGTTCTGGAGTACCGCCACCAGAGCACCGCCACCGGTAGATCCCGTCATTGCAGCTTTCAAGTGACGTCAAGGATGCGCGCCCTTAAGAGGCGCGCCATTCTGTCTCTCTCTCCCCAAACTCCTCGAAAAAGTTACTACAACTAGTAGTAGTCCAGCTCGAGACTCGCTCTACTACTTGCCCCAAGTCCCGCTGCTCACTATGGACTCCCTCCCGTTGGACATGTCCCACCCCGCCGTTCGCGATTATCTCGCCCTTGTCAGGTTCGTCGTGCGCAGAATCTATATCACTAGACTGACCCGCACTAGACTACAAGTGTTGACCCCGCTGTCGCTCCTCATAAATATCGCCACAGTCCTCGTCTGCGCTGTAAGACGTTTCTAACTACGCCCTCGTCCACTGACTTAAATCAACTAGGTCGTCGCTAATCCTTCAATGCGTGCGCACACCGCTACCGCTCGCCCTCGTTCACTGACCGGAATCCACCAGGTACAATATCCAAGTTGAATCCCACCTCTATCTCCCCAAGGCCCGCCGTTATTTCAGTCTACGTCGCGGCGATGTATCTGGGACAAATAGGCTACTGCGTTCTCCTTGTCCTCGCTAGGAAGCCTGAAACAAAAGTCAGTTCGCGCGCTGCATCCAGGATGTCCCGGAGCTAATTTCCTGCAACAGAGAACTCTGACCAAAGGCGTCGGATTGTCGCTCGTATTCGCAAATTGGCTCATGGCAATATGGGCAGTAGCATGGGTCTTTGAGTGGTTCCTCGCCGCCACCATCCTGCAAGGCATTCTGCTTATCCTGCTGCTGTATTCCAACATTTCTCTCTTGACGTATCACCCTCCCACCACGTCTCGGCCTTTCGACATGGCCCTCATCCACGCCCCGCTCCGGTTTTTCTTCGTCCTCCAATTTGCGCTCATGTTCCCGCTCAACCTCTTGTAAATATTATATTCTTCCGCGTATGATTTTCTAATTCCTTCGATGCAGCATTGATCTTGGCCTCACGTACACCCCCACGTACGATGGCATGCCCTACGACTACAACTCCCGTCCATGGCCTGGCTTCGGCGTCGTCTTCGGGACCAACCTCGTCAGTCTCCTTGTAGTCGCTCTCCGGCGCGACATCGTCTGGTGCGTGGCCGCGACCTGGATCTGCATCAGCATTTGGTCGCTCCGCCCAAAGCCACAGGCAGTTTACGTGAGTGGAGCTTAAAGAACCGATTCTCAAGCTCATGGTGGACAGATTACCGCGCTTGTGTTCACAATAATGCACCCCCTGACGTTGGTCGCCGCTTACACACACGCGTACTTTTTAACTCGGGCAGCCCCGGAGTCCAATGGCGCCGTGACACTCCCCGGAGATGAACATCCTGGGCTCTATCAGAACCACCCCTCGACAGAATCGCAGGTCCGCGGACCGAGAGAGGTGGATCCCGATGCTGTTTGGGGCCAGTAGGGATGATAAGGTGCTAAAGTCGCGGACGGGTCGGACAGAGTACATTACGACATTTCTCCTCCATCTGTAACTACATGGCTTCTGCATCACTGTACATGAATCACTTCACAGCTACAGGCACAGTCCCGACGGCCGGACCCTGCTCCCCAAAGATGAATCTGGCCGCACCTTCGAGTGCAGCGGGAGTATACTCGAAGCACGCGACATATGGCTGGGTGACGCTCGCCGCGTCGTATGGCGCGCAGCTCCCAACGACGATTATGGGAACCTGCACGGATTTGGCCAATTGCTGGAGCGAGTCCAGCTGCCAGGGGGATCGGTCGGCGTTCCGCAGGGTGAATATTACCGCAGTGCATTCCGCGGGCACGGTGAGCGCTGCGTCGCGCTCGTAGACGGCGTGCGTGCACGGAGCCCTGGTCCCGATTGATCCAGAAAATGCGAGGAACGACGGGCCTGCTGTGTTGCGGAGCGCACCGTCCTTGGTGCGCAGAACGCCATCGGCGTCGTCGACCGCCTTGTTCAGACTTTCCATCGGGGGAGTGAAGAGCGCGACCGGCTGGCCTGGTGTTAGTGGGAGCGCGCCGGCCCCGTTGACCAGCGCTGTCGACATCCGATAGGCCTTGTCGCTCAACACCGCGCTCTCCTGTTTTGCGTTCGCCCACTCGGCATCAAAGTCCTCTCTGGCACCGAGAACGTCGTCCCAGGTGCCCGCGAATTTGTCCTTCATCGCGGCGATTCTGCTCTGGTCGAGGACCAACCGCCCCGACTCAACGGCCTTGTACGTCTCGAGCACAGCGCCACGCTGCCACGCCATGGTGTGGCAGATCATGACCACGTCCGCGCCGGCCTCGAGCGCGCGCACGGCACCCTCCTCGACGCCGCACGCGCCCCGCGCCGTGTTGGATATCGCCTCCATTTCGAGGCAGTCAGTCACGATGAGCCCGCTGAAGCCGAGCTCGCCGCGCAGGAGGTCCGTGGTGATCGCGCGCGAGAGCGAGCACGGCGCGTCGGAGTCCGTGATCGCGGGGAGCGCCATGTGCCCCGTCATGATGCTCGCGACGCCCTTTGCGACGAGCGCGGCGAACGGGGGCAGCTCGGTCGCGGACAGCGCGGCGCGGGACTTCATGATGCGCGGGAGCGCGAGGTGCGAGTCGACGGCGGTGTCGCCGTGCCCGGGGAAGTGTTTTGCGGACGGCGCGATGCCCGCCCGCGTGAGCCCCTGCGCCACGGCGCTGGCGAACACGCCAACCTGCTGCGGATCTTGGGACAGTTCTGAGCCAGTGTGGAACCTGCAGGAGCGACCTTACCATCTCCGAATGAGCGGACACCTATCGAGGCATTGGGCAATCATCTCGTTTGGAATAAACGAGCTTACCGATAACGGGGTTACGAGGCTCAGAGTTGACGTCTGCGACGGGGCTGTAGGCCCAGTTAATCCCTGCGAGTTTGAGCTCTCTGCCGCTTGCGAAGGAGACTTGTTCGGCGATATCCGGGGATCCCGTCGCCGCGAGGGCCATCGCACCAGGGCTATATCATTTGTGGGCATTCAATTCTGTATCGAACAGTAAGACAGACAATTGGGTGCCTGCGCCGGGCCTGCTGAACGCCGAGACGAGGCCTGGGAGGGGTGAGGCACCACGAGAGACCGTGGGGAGGGTTTCACTCTACCGTTCTCCTGATCTATGCCAATCAGCAGGGGTGCTGCGTGGCCAGCGTCTTTCGCGAGGGTCTGCAGCTCGCGAACGAGGGCGCGGGTTTGTACAGCGTCTGGGTGCTGGAAATCACGATATGGCAGGCTTAGGAAGCCTGGGCGACGTACCGACGACGTTCCGCTTCATGAGAATGACGCTGCCAATGTGGTATTCCTGGATGAGGCTCTTGATATCGGGCGAAACGGAGTGGCCATGGAATCCGAAGACAAAGTGCTAATCGTGTGGTTGTAGTAGGGAAACGAAGGCGACGAGGCGGGAAGAACGTACTTGGCCGATGCGCTGTTTCTCTGAGATTTCCATGGTTTGAAGGGCCAGGAGGTGTACGTGTAGTGGTGGTCGAAAGCAACCCTCAAATGGAATTGAAGGGCGGGCCGATCGGCAGTCATGTGACCGTATCTCTATCTCGGCGGGCCGGCGATCCGTTTCTGTTCTGACCCACCACGACCGACCTGCATACAGTAAGTGAAATACGATATCCCGCAGGCAGTTTTATTCCATGGACCGTAGATCTCAATGGCCACCGTGACCGTCCGCTGGGGAATCATCTCGACTGGAAAAATCGCGCGTCATTCCGTCATATCTCTTTCCATCTTGGCTCATCGGCCCATCGCTATCGCAGGCGACAGTCTTCACTAAGGTAATGCACATGTCCTTCGGTCCGGTTGAGATAAGAACATATTGTCTGCCAGGATCTGCTCGTCGATCCCAAGACGTGCGTATATTACGATTTTTTCCGTATTAATATTATTTATTCTAACCGACGTGAAGACGCGACGTGCATGATGTCATTCACAAAGTGGCTGCCGTAGGATCGCGCAGTGTCGAGAAGGCCCAGGAATTTATTGATCTTAACGCTGGGGGAGACGCGACGATCAAAGCCTATGGAAGTTATGAAGAGGTCTACGCGGATAAGGTACTGCCGCAAACTCCCAATCCCATTTGCTGAAATGGTCGCTTTTAGGATGTGGACGCAATTTATATTGGTGATTCAAACCCATCTCTGTGAGGTCCGTCTCAATTTTATCGGTACAGGAACACCCCACACCTATCATTATACGAACGCGCTCGATGCTATCCGCGCCAAGAAACACGTTCTGTGCGAAAAACCTGTGACCTGCAACGTCGCCGAGCTACGCGCGCTCATCACTGCCGCCAAAGAGAACGGTGTATTCTTTATGGAAGCGATGTGGACGCGGTTCCAACCGCTTCCTCAGGCAGTCCTGAAGATTTTACACGGAGGGGAGCTCGGCGCGCCTGTAGTTGTCCATGCGGACTTGTCTGGTGATTTTGACATCCAAAGTACGCCCATGTTTCAGAAGACCAGCCTCCGTTTTGGACTTGCCTGCAGATCTCCCCAAAACGCACAGAATCCTCGATCCGGCTCTTGGAGGCGGCGGCCTACTCGATCTGGGCCCATATCCTCTCGTCTGGGTACGGGTTCTCGAGCTTCCTATTTCATGACTAAATTGTTTCAGGCAATCATGGCCCTCTTCGAGAGCCCTGCGAACGAGGCAACACCCCCGTCCAACATAAGCGGCAGCATGCTGAAAACGCCGCTGACGGGAGTGGACATGAATACCTCCTTCACCCTCACCTTCGAGAAGATTGCTGCGCAGGCGATTCTGAGCTGCAGCATCAATCTTGCCGCCTCATCCCCGGGCGTCACCATACGCTGCGAGAAAGGCACCATCCGTGTCGCTACACCCATCTTCTGCTCCAAGTCTTTCAAGGTCGAGTACTTTGGCGAGGGCGACAAGGTGGTCCGGGAAGAAGAGAAGACGTTCGAGTATGTCGGGCACGGGATGGAGTTTGAGGCCGACGAGGTTGCGCGCTGTATTAGGGACGGCAAGGCCGAGAGTGCGCTCTGGGGGCACAGCAAGAGTTTGCTGGAGATGTCGGTGTTTGATGAGGTGAGGGTCTTCTAGTTTGCCCCAAAAATACTAATGGTATTGCTCAGGTCAGGAAGCAGGGCGGATATGTACTACCTCCCGGAGTGGAGAAGGTCGTGTAAATTGTTTTATATATGGACGGCTGCCGTTGAATGGCCCTGTGTAATTTTATAGCTGTCTGAGGAATGATCTCGCGCACGTTGAGTTCTGTCAGTACATACTACCTGAGGGGAATAGAGATTGGCGGTTAGGTCGATTCGATTGCATCTTAATATCCTTCGATATTTCACGTTATGTTCTGGGGTCTGTTTGTGCCCTAATGCTTCCCCCTGCATTTACTGCAATTGGATTTAAAATTTAATTGGCGCGTCGGCTCCGTCACGTGCTCGAGCCTTCACACCACACCAACACCTCTGCGGCTTTCTATCCAACATGTCGGAGCAACGGAGGCAGCAAATAGAGGCCAAGAAGGCGAAGCTGGAGCAGATGCGCGAGGCGCGGAAGAATAGGACAAAACCGCGGACCTCAGGTGTCAGTTTCCATTTGGTGCACATTCTTTCAAGCTGGCGAATTCCGTAGCCAGGCAGCTGATGGACCAACCCCGACTCGAGAATTCGACAATGCAGACATTAATCGTGAACTGGACCGTCTCCTTGGGCCAAGTAGTGGCGACGGCACACCTAACCGTTCAGATAGTCCATCAGTCGCTCAATTGCCAACTTCTGGCCGAGTTAGTCAAGCCAGTAATGGCCCACTGGGGCGTGCCAGTCCTAGGCCATCCTATGCTGTATCGTCTGGTGGGACCGATCATGTAATTGAACGGTAAGACGCGCGGTTTTTACTGCGATTCATCCCAGTAATCCAGCGAATAGTGAAATGACGCCGCGATTTCTGCCCGATCTAATAGACATTCAACAAGAAATCTTCGAGCTTCCTCAAAAGGTTTCTTGGAATTCATATGTTTCAGCCGTTTCATTCTAACTCGTCTGGCCAGACGCGCACGATCATGTACGACAAGCATATCCAGACCGTCGAAATTGAGGCAGAGGCCCCCGAAGTGTTGGAGGACAAGATACGACAGCAACTTCTCACGCAGAAGACTCTTGAAGAGGAACGGATCGCCTATGAAAAGGCCCTGGAAGAAGAAGCAACGAAGCTGGACCAGGAGATTGAGCAAGAGGTTCGAGGTAGACATTTGCGTGGAGGAGATCAAGTTCGGCGACTTATAGGATTTTTTAGAACTTTCCGAGGAGGAACGAGCCGCTTTCCTGTCCGACCCGAAAGTGCTGGACTTCATCGACGATTCAACCAAGATATTTCACCGTGTGTTGAACGACCACTACAATTACATGAGTGATTATACCCAAGGGACGGAAACTGGAGGGTGCGTTTTTGTTTTGTTTTGAGCTACACATTTAGATTCATACTCTGGCAGTGATGATTCTGAAGGCAGACGAGTCAAACGAGTCTGCGAGTTTTGGAGTGAACGGTACGGAAAGAATCGTTCGATAACAGACGTTGACTGGTCCCCTAAAGTAAGTCTTGCGTCTACAGGCGCCTACGGATGGTGAAACCCATGTTTATCAGTTTCCCGAACTTACGGTTGCGTCATACAACAAAAACCACGCTGCATTGAACGAGCCCGCTGGGATCGTCGCCGTTTGGAATACGCACTCTGTTGAACGACCAGAGTTTGTATTCCATTCGCAGGTCCGTTTCGCAACCCGTGCCGTTTTTATCGCCGTCTGACGATAGCCAAGTCTGATGTTCTTTCGGTCATGTTTTCGCCGTTCCACTCCAACTTGATATTTGGAGGCACATATTCCGGACAAATCCTTCTTTGGGACAATCGGTCAAAGCATCTACCTGTGCTAAAGACCCCGTTATCTGCAGCTGGACATACCCACCCGGTTTATGCAATCCAGATGGTCGGAACACAAAACGCTCACAACTTAATCACAAGCAGCACCGATGGTACTGTTTGCAGTTGGCTCGTTGATATGCTTGCTCAGCCCCAGGTTTACTCAATCTTATCCGATACTGAATGGTGCTGATGAAAGCGATAGGAAACTCTCGAGCTGATCCATGCAGGCCACAACAAGACCGGAGAAGTCGCGATCACCGCCTTGGATTTCCCAAATAACGAGACAACAACGTTCTGGGTCGGCACGGAAGAGGGCAACGTCTACCAGGCCAATCGCTATGATCGGGCAGGCGCCAAAGCAGGCTTGAACCAGTACGACGTGTACAAGGGTCACTCCGGGCCCGTTATGGGGCTTCACTTCCATCCAATGGCGGGACCGGTGGACTTTTCTGACCTCTTCCTGACGAGCTCTGTCGACTGGACAGTCAAGTTATGGCGAGCCAAGTCGTTAGCGAAGCCCTCTGCGGCGCCGCAGGCCATCACTCCGTTGTACTCTTTCGACGAGGCAGACGACTACGTCTATGATGTCAAGTGGCATCCACAGCATCCTGCGTTGTTTGGGACGGTAGACGGCTCCGGCAAGTTTGACCTGTGGAATTTGAACACGGACACTGAAGTACGCATATGCACCCTTTCCCTGCCGATGGGCTGCTTATTTTCGCACCATAGGTCCCCGTGGTCTCGACGAGTGTAGGCACCGGTCGGGCAATTAATAAATTGCAATGGAATAAGGATGGGCGTCACGCGGCGCTTGGAGGAAGCGACGGGAAGCTGTATGTCTACGATATCGGGGACATGGCTAGCTTCCGGGGGGATTTGGAATGGTCCGAGCT
Organism: Mycena vulgaris; assembly: GCA_029204335.1. Classification (NCBI taxonomy): domain Eukaryota; kingdom Fungi; phylum Basidiomycota; class Agaricomycetes; order Agaricales; family Mycenaceae; genus Mycena; species Mycena vulgaris. Next base: position 129,690 of record JARGYA010000323.1, read on the forward strand.
TCAAAAGGTTGTGGCTGGGATCAACGCAAATGGGGTAGATGCTGGGCGGTGACCAGTAACATTTTTGTTGTGCAGTTGTCGCTGGGATTCATACGAACGGGGTAGATGCTGGTCGGTGATCATATATTTATTTTATTTTTTCTTTAATTTCTAGTTTCTCCGGAATCGGCAGCCGGGTCCGAAGAGTACATAACCCCCAACACATGCGATTGCATTGACCCTCTCTCTCCACTCTCATCTCACCTTATACACCCTCGTCGCACAATAGTATCTAGTCCTCTCCATGCCCGACGACGACTGCATCCAGTATCTGGGCACTAAGCTTGCCGCCGCCCGTCTACCGAGTCACCCCTTTCTCAGTAGCGCTCAGCGCCCAGTAACCGGTGAGTGCACCAGTAGTCCTTATCTGTAGATCACCATTCTCAGCTAACGATAGGTGTGGCATTGCACATTGAGACGTCTGGCACCGAGCTCAGCCATGGCTTGATATTCCGTAAGGCGGAGGAGCCGGTTGTGCACATCGGGCGGCGACCTGGCTCGGACAGCGCCAAAGGCAAGAAGGAGGATGGAAAGGCCTTCTTCGCCTGTCCTGTAGTGAGCCGGCATCATGCAAAGATTGCATTCTCTGATAGTGGACATGTACGTCGACCATCCTCGTTGCCGACAGTAGTGTGGCTGTGCTAATTACCGCCAGGCATACTTGGTGGATCTAAATTCCCACCATGGCACTCACGTCCGCAAGAGAGACGAGGCTGTTTCCAAGCAGCTCAGCCCAGAGACCCCAACCCTGCTCGCTGACGGCGATGTTATCACCTTCGGTAAATCGGTCGGATCCGACAAAGGCCTTGTGCGCCCCATCGTGGCTCGCATTGATCTCTTGTACGGTTCTCAGCCTCCTCTTAAGCCCTTGATCGTCCCCGGTCCGGCAGAGGGACAGCAGATATCTCCACTGCGTCCGCCTTCTGGCCGATATGGCGTATATGTTCCTGAGGCCTCGTCCTCATCTGACGAACCGTCGTCTCCCGATTCCCACGATTCTGACATCGAGGAAATACCGGGCCCGTGGCCAGTCCGTCCGCCGTGGCACACCGACGGCAGCGACTCGACGTCGCCCATCCAAGGTGTTCAGAAACAGTCTGCGGGTAGACAATTCTCACCCTTTGCCATGCTCCGAGGATTCTCTCCCGCGCCTCAGGAGATCCTGCGACCCTCTTCTCCTTTATTCGACCGTGATTCTTTTTACAATGTCGGATTTGATGCGTACAGCAACGACATCTTTGAGGACGATGACAATTCGGATAACAGCAATTATTCGAGGTCTACGTCCCCGATGGACCTCTCTAGTTCCCCTGAACCCTCTGAACCACCCGCCGCTTTGAATAAGGAGAATCTCATGGCTGTTGGTGAACCTGTCATCATCGGCGCGTGGCCTCGTTCGCGTTCGTCGTCGCCCTCTATCTTTTCGTCGTCATTCCCTCCCATTCGCGTTGCCGCACCTGTCGTCGAACCCGTTGTCGCAACGCCGGTTCCGGACGAACCCGAGGTGGTAGACTTGGACGCAAATGTTCCAGTGGATGAGATTACGGAGGATAAGGGTGCGGAGGATAACGACGAGGGCGACAAAGCTGTTGAGAGCAGCGAGACAGCGGAGCTCAAAGCATCGTTGGCCACTGTCAAGGTAGCGTGTTCGCCATCTTCATTCATGCATTGCTGATAGCTGGTTGATAGGCGGAGGTCGCAAAGCTCCACGCCCATAGGCGCAAGTACAAGCAGCGCTTTAATGACAATATCCACGTCATGGGAGAGAAGTTTTCTGACCTGGAAGAAAGGACGAGCGAAGCTCACGACCTCTACAATCTCCTGTCAGACCGACTAGAGGAGAGCGCGGATGCTTGTCATCAGGCTCAAGCGCAACTCGACGTGTTGCAGGACCGAATGGACCTCGCGGCAGACAAGGCCCCTGAGACCGAGACGCCCCCGTTTGCTGACGAGGCCAAAGCAAGTGCGAAGACGTTGGAACAACTGGTTGCCGGTGCGTCTTCGGCGAATTTCCGGCTACATGACAGGCCGCTGATACCTATTGCAGAGATGACGACGCTCCGGGACAACGCGCGGAAGGAAATGGCCGACGAGTTGCAGAGTATCCGGGAGGCCAAGGAAGCGTTGAAGAGTCTGACTGAGGAGGTTCAAGTCCAGGTATGCATTGATTTGCAGGCAACTCTTGAAGTCCAAATTATACTGATACTCTCTCTCTCTGCAGACTGCGTCGCTGAAGCGGAAGCGGTCCGATGACGAGACCGAGTCCGAGGTTGCGCCAACTGCAACGTCCGTGGTGGTGGAGGAGGGAACGGCGATACCGCCGCGTAAACGTGCGAGGCGGATTGCCAAAGTGCTTGCGAAGACGGCTACGGCGGTAACGATCGGCGCTGTAGTGACCTGGTCTGCGCTGGCATTCAGTTAGTTGCCTCTGGAATCAAGAGAATATGTACAACAAGCTGTGTAGGTGTATGTAATTTAATGGATTTTGTTTTATTATCTCGAGTTCGAGGATGGAGTCCCGCAAGGAAATCCGTCGGTGTTACGCGGGCCGCGGCGCTCCGCGGCTGCAATGCCGCCGGCGTCCCTTTTGGATATGAATTGATATCATGCTCTCCCCAGCGGACTGTATATGAACCTCTGTACAAGGCTCTTCCGATCCACCTTCACTCGTCCCATCCTCTCTTCGCCTCGCCCTTCCGTTCGCACCATGACTTCGCTCGCCGAATTTAAACAAGTGCGTCCTTATCTCTCATTCCGCGTCGACCCAGCCATTTAGCGCAAACGCAGGCCCCCCACAAGTGAGATCTCATCGTCTTCATCACCAAAAAATATCTCATGAACTGATGCGAATAGATTGCTCGTGTAGGTCGAGTCGGGTTCACCCAGTGCCGAATTCTAATCTCTCCTCAGCATCCCTGGCCCCATCGAAGTATCCGATGAGGTATGATGATCGCAATACGCGACGCGACGCCGCTGAAGCCCAGCCCAGGTCCTCTTTGCCAATGCGCACCCTTCCATGTCCCACGTATCGCCCGATTTTATCCCTGTCTTTGGGGATTGCATTCGGATGACCCGGTAAGTCATGCACCACGCGCCCTGCACTTGGCGCTAACTTTAGGTTGCAGAGAAGTAGTTCTGTCCACGGAAGGCCAACCATTCCTGATCTCGGGGAGCGGGACGCTTGGGTGGGACCAGGCCCGTCAACCGCTCGACCACGTTCTCCGCCAATCTGACATGCATAATTAGGTCGCTGCCAACCTAGTGCAACCCGGCGAGAATGCGCTGGTTCTGCACAGTGGCTACTTCGGAGATAGTTTTACCGAGTGGTACGTTTCTATCTATGCCTAACGGCTACCTATGAATTCCGTTCCCAGCCTCGAGACCTATGGCGCCAAGGTCGATCAGCTCAAAGCTGAAGTCGGCGCTGTTGTAAGCCAGGAAGCCATAGAATCGGCACTCAAATCGAAGAAATACCGGCTCCTTACCTTCACCCATGTAGATACCTCGACGGGTCTGTACTTCCACTTGCAATTCATGCTCAATCACCTCAACCCTATCGCCAGCTGTGCTCTCCGATGCGAAGGCCATAGCGGAAACGGTACGGCGCGTTTCCCCGGACACTTTGGTGCGTGTATTCTTAGTATTGGCAAGTGACGAGGTCTTCAACTACGATTTCAGGTTATTTTGGATGGCGTGTGCTCTGTTGCTAGCGAGGAACTGCGCATGGACGCGTGGGGCATCGATGTCGTGTTAACGGCCAGCCAGAAAGGCCTTGGTGTTCCGCCGGGGCTCAGCATCCTTGTCGCCAGCCCTAAAGCGATCAAAGTGAGCCGTTTCCGAGTCCTTCCCACTCTTGTCCTCCATATACCCATGGTTTTCAGGTATTCGAATCGCGGACGAGCCCTGTGACTTCCTACTACGCGAGTTGGAAGAAGTAAGTGTCGTATCTGCTCAAGCGCTCTGGTGTTTACGCCGTCTTCGGCCAGGTGGCTACCTATTATGAAGGCGTACGAGAGCGGCAAAGCGGCGTACTTTGCTACCCCGCCGGTTAACTTGATCTACGCGTTCCACGCGTCGCTTTCCCAAATCACGAAGAAGGCGCCGTCGCTGGAGGAGCGGTTCAAGCTCCACCGCGTGGCCAGCCAGCAAATCAAGGACACCGCCGCCGAACTGGGTCTTAAACAGCTCGCTCTCGATCCGGCATTTGCGGCTAACGGAATGACCGCGGTACGCCCGTCCGGCGTCATTGCAATTCAGGCGCTGAGCTATCTGTCCTAGCTCTACTTTCCCGATGGCATGACAGCGGCCGATGTGTTACCGAAACTTGGTGCAATGGGGATCATTGCCGCTGGGGGACTGCACGCTGATATCAAGGGTGTGTCTATATTTCTCGTTCTGTCGGCTCTTATTCAAGGTACATGAACCATCAGATAAATATTTCCGCCTTGGGTTCGTCTATATCTTCCCCGCTCTCCTCTACCAACTGACGTACCCGACCTAGACATATGGGAGTCACGGCTGTCGAGGGCCAAAGGGGCGATATCCAGACGGTCACAAGCGGGTTGAAGAAGGTGTTCGCGTGAGTGGATCGACGCCTGGGCCTCCACTTTGAAACACTACTAGAAGACTCTGTAAATACGCGCCTGTACCTTCGAAATTTGCAAGAGCCGCGTTGTAACCTTGGCAGGTGGGCGTCGCACAAAGTTCGTGCGCCGGCCGGATCCAAATCTGCTCAACTTTGCGCTGAGAGCAAGATGGCGAACACCACAGCGATAACGGTGCCCAGTCCAAATGTGAGGGCTGCTGCCGTCAAACGCGCGACAGGGAACTTTCCCTTTGTCAACGCGGTTTGAATGCGAAAATATCGGGTTGTCCCTATTTCCACTTTCAGTTATTTCGCGTCCTTAGGGCAAGCTGAATTTAAAACACCTAATGCGAGAATGATAAGACCGAAGCAGACCATGGTCGCTCCGAGTGGGCGGGCCCATGCTTGGATACGGCGAGTGGTCGGAATATATGATAGTTTATTGTCTGTTGTCGTGTTCGAGGAAATCGTAAAAAGCTGGACCAAGGCTGGCAGAACTCAACGGAATGCGTGAAGCAGATCAGAGATTTACTCACCGACCCCGGTTGAAGCGACTACTAGGCTCGTTCTGACATACGCGAGAAAGGTTCGTTCGGAAGCTAGATGGTCTCTCGCGACGCTGCCTTGATTGGTGGTTTATATACATGCAACGATAAAAAAATGGAGCATTGTACCGGAATTCTCAAGGAGGAGAGATAGCTGGAGGCGTTTGACAGGGGGCGGCAGCGTTGACACAGTTAGAGGCGGTGGAGTTGCAGCATACGGAGAAATCTCCACCCCACTACCTGCTACATCGTCTGTCAGCTGTGGTGATCCCGGGGGGGCCAAAGTAGGGCGCGGAGCAGGGGTATCCAGTATTTGGGACATGGTGCGAGACAGACGAGAGAAGACAGAAGACTTGGGAGGTCTGCCGAGAAGAGGGGAGGCGGAGGGTCTCGAGGCCGCCGTGTGTTGACTGAGTTCTGAGGATTCGGATGGCCTTTCGTTCATCTCCGCTTCGGTTATTGCAATGCGGTCAGGGCTGGTCAGGGTTGTGAGTAAGCCCTAAAAGGCAAATCTTATGTCGGAAATTTCCGATCGCTCTTGTAAGAGCCCCACGTGATAAGAGCTTTGTCAGAGTCTTGTAGGACAAGCATGTACATACACGCACTATTATAAGGCAAAGGCTCCTCTTATCAACCGCTCATAACTTGGGCTGAGCTGAGGTAAAGATTCTCAGATTCCAATTTTATACATTTAGGAACGAAACGACAGGAATAAAAAATGAAAATAAACATGACTCGGAGGCGTAAAAACTTGTCCTCAAGGTACTGAATTGGAAGCATCCCGAACAAGCCAGCACCACACTCAGGCCGCCCACATAACTCCCCCACTGTCTCCAAGCTCAAGAGGATCTGTGGCCTCTTCCTCCTGTGAGCTATCTAATCAGTACGACAGATCGCAAACAACAAAAAGGGATTCCACGTTACCGAATTCAGCGTCTGGAATATCCCCAGGGACGCTGTCAGGCACCGGAATCACGGTGAAACTGGCAGTAGGACCCTCCCTCACATTCAAATCCCCTTCAAGGATGGGGGAAGTTGCTGCGTAGAGGTCCTCCAGCCCCTGGAGGAATGCGCGATAACCAGATCTGTGTAAATTGTTCAATGTCAATATTTCGGCTCAATTGTCTGCATGAATGCTCACCGTAAGTGCATGTTTGTTTCGGCCAAGCGCCTACATCGTAGAAGGATACTGATATTTGCGTTAAGGACATCGTTATAGTCTTGTAAAAGATCCAAATAGCCTTCAGCTAGTTGTTGGGGATCTGCATCCCGGGGGTCAAGAATCCGAGCTCGGAAAGTTTGGGGTACCTGGAAGTATCATATAAACAGGGACGCGGAAGAATAACCCAAGATCTCACCGACGAATTTTGCCAGTGCTGGGTGTCATTTAGCTGAGTCTCCGGCTTGGGCAGACTCGGATCAAGTTGATGGAGCTGCCGGTCCAGAACCAGCTCCTCTGCTGGAGGAAGAATTGGATGGGTGCGGGTCGGCGACAGGGAACCTGAGTCGGTGGAAAAACCAATCAGTGTCGATGAAAAATTCGTATAGTAATATTGGGAGAACCACCTTCGGGCTCATTGGTGGAAGACTCCCTTGCAGCTGGCTGAGAGTGGAAGATATGAGACATGTTAAAGCGGGTCAGTAGGCGTTGAGAGCAAAAAGCGGGTTGGTCAACCCAACGTGACTCTTTACGTCTTGAAAGCTTAATTATTTATAGCTCGCCACGCCGTACAAAATGCGTGAAGCACAGTACGCCCTTACGCAGAGTCATATTCTGGAAGGCATGCATAAGCACCGAAATTAAACAGAAAGAAGATTCAGGGCAATCCCCGCCTTGGAAGGTCGAGGTGCTCCAAACCTGAGCTGTTGCGCGAGTTTACATGACTCGCCAAGCCGGCGCATGGACAGATGAATGCGGGACTGTAAGTGGTTGGAGGAAAGGTCAGAGTTCGTATTTGTTCAAAAAAGGTAAATCCTGATCGCAAATCGTACTGCTCATCTTATCATCTAGGTACATGATCCTTGAGCCGTAAAAACATGTCTCCGTCAACCACATCCATGACATTATAATCGCCCTCACGTTCAAACTCTGGAGCCAAGACAGCACCCCGAATGATAGAGTATGCGGATATAAATTCCGCCGCTGCTCGAGGCTTTGCTCGTACTCTAATCAGCTTCAGGGCCTTTTCTTTGGCGGTTACCCGGCCCTTGAGAGCGTCCAATGGCTGGACTAGGGCAAAGGGATAAGTCTTCTCGTTGGGTTGTTCTCCCAAGGTAATTTTGAAGACGTAGATGAGTTTGACAAAAATGTCTTGTGCCGTGGTTTTGACCAGGGCTCCGTCGAACCGTGGATGACCGTGAAAGCTGGGACTACATCTGAGGTAATCTTCCTCATCGGCCCAGTCGTCCAAAGATTGATACGATACTTTCAGGAACCGGTGGGGTGTGATCTATCAAGATTCCGAGATGAGATGCGCAATTTCAGACAGGTGCAGTTAATCTTACCTTATCCTCTGGCCCCAGGCTTACCGCCTTTCCACCGGGGAGCGGGTGTCCGTATGTTGGAAGCCACACTGTGAGAAATTTAGACAGATTGATGCGGAACTTTTCAAACGCGGAATCTTTCAAGTCCTTCATTTGCTGCTCCAGGTCACCGAGAGAAATCAGCGACTGCACGGACCCCAATGCTGCATTTCCCAGCAGCTCGTGCCCCAGTAGCTCGATGTCTTCAGGAGGGGATTCATCCTCTCCACTGCCTTCCCACTCTCGGCGCCAGAGTTGATCGAGGTCATTGAGCTGATCCCGGATATATTTACAGATGAGACGTCGGTGTTCTGATTTGAGAATCTGCTCCCATCAGTCCAAGGTGCAGAGAGATGAAATGGAACCTTACCTGGGGTGCGACGTTCTTGAAGTTGGTCTGTCGGAGATAAGCACTGCGAGCTGAGCCATGCATGGCTTCATCAATTTTTGTTCCGAAGTTTCTTGCGACCCCCTTGCGCTCGATGTCGTCAAACACATGGGTGTGCCCATGCATTTTAGGAAAATTCCAGTTCTTGTCTTCATCGAAGTCGGCGTCGGTACAGGCCTGGACATACAGCTAGAAATAGGTCAGAGGCTGCGTACAGAAATAAAGGCTGTTCCATGCCTCGATAAGTTTTCCAAAGTTCTTCAATTCGGCCCTCCCATTGGCAATCGTTTCTTCAGTATGCAGCTTGAGAGTCACGTACATGTTGAGCTCTTGATAGCTCCGGATAACCTTGAGGAGGGCTAAATCTATCGTGTCGGTCAAGAGATTGTGGCAAGCCAATAAAATCTGCTTCGACACATCTTCATGTTTTGATCCGTCGTTGAATGCAGTGCCCATGACGGAGTCAAAGTGATTCAAGTTCCGCCAGCGAGGAAGGACTTTAAACCTGACAGAGCCAAGATGAGTTGATAAAGAGGCGTCAAAGGAAGAATGTTACTTACTGTCGGTCAATTTTGGAGGCCACACGACCTGGATGACGTTCCACATGTTTTTTCACTTGGTCGAAGAGGTGTTTACCCCAGAGACCCGAAGCATAGCCATGAAGATGCTCGAATGACGAGGCGTAATGAGGATCAGAGTAGGCGACATTCCAAAACACATTCTAAAAATGGTTATGAGAAATGGCGAGAAAGGATACACCAACTAGGGACTTACATCGACGTTACGGAGGCCATGGTCTTTGAGCAAAGTTTCCCGTTCTTCGGCATTTAATTCCCGTGCTTGATTCACAATATCTTGAGATTGTTGGCTGGTTCGCAGTGCCGGAAGTTGAGCTACATCCGACTGGTCAACGTTTCTGACATAACACATTGGGCACGGATACAAAGAACGAAGGCCTCGGATGAGAGTCATGACACAACTGGGAGATGTCAGAAGAGGTAAACGACATACTGCAACACTTACGCTTCTTCATAATCAGATGCTAGGATCAGAATTATGGGGTAAAGACATCTCTCAACGCGGTCCCCACACGTAACCCAGGCGCCTGTTTTAGATGGACCCACAATGGATTCCAAGAGCTTGTAAAATGATTTGTGCCATACAGCATTCTTGAAGTTGACGTAGCCTGGCTTTCCGGTTTCCGCTTCGTCCTCTGAAACCTTCAAGAGAATTTAATGAACTGTTGCAGAGGAAGGAAGAAAGCCGCACCACTGGGAGCCATCCCACAATCTGACCCCCGCCCCAGTCTGAGCTGTTGCGCAAACTCACAACCAGGTTGGCCAGCCTCGCAACGATGGGGTAGCCTTTTTGAGTACCAAACGACGAGAGCTTAGCCTTGTCCGCATAGATAATAAAAGGGCAAGTTTTGATTTTGGGTCCTTTCGGTAATTGAGACTAAGACGTTCCACAATCTGTGAGCTGGGAAAAAAAGAGGAACTTGAGAAATGAACGCACTTGGGTATCCCACATAGCATTAGCTGTCCATGGTTCTGTAAAAAAACGTACATACTCTGTTCCGTTGTATCGAAACACCTTCTCCGCATCCCACATGAAGAAATCCGCCAGATGCGGGTCCTGTATAAGGTCCAAGCTCCAGTCCCATAAAGGCCGAGCGTACATCTCAAAGCCATGGTCTACGCCTTTGTAAGGCACCAATACATCAAATCTCTCAAACTTTACAACACAGTTAGCAGATGATGAACCCTCGCACAGATCCAACGCACCTCCGTGCATTTCTTCGAGGCTAAATCCCATGATCTATCCATATCCGCGTGGCTGTTCAATGTGAAGGCCTGGATGTTCGCAGCACACCGTCTCAGCAGTGAAATAAGCGTGTCCGTTTGATTCCGGTTAAGCATAGCTTCCTGTGCGAATTCAGAGACCTCGAAGTCAAGGCGCGTGCGGAAAGGTGCCCAGGGTTCCGTGTCGATAGGAGGCCTACGGTCTGGACGAACTTGAGAACAGCGATATTCCTCGAAGCTTTGCTCCACTGGTTTGCGCTCGCTATGAGGGTGAAATACGCGTTTGATGTCGTCCAATTTTGGTTTACGAATGTCTGCTCCATCTTCAGCTGGCAGTGCTTGCGGGCCATCCTCCATATCTGTGGGATCGTCGTACAGGTCTGTGTTCCAGTCAGTACAGACACCCCACCTCTTATTTTCAATGCTTACCGGGGATTTCTTGCTGCAGGTTGAATTGAGACAGATTTGAGGGTGTAGGCAACTTTGACTTGGGAGAATCTATTTCGTTCGGGTCAAATTCACCTAGATTCTGTCAAGGCTTACTTTGGTTCTGAACATATTCAGTTGCTAACTGTTCCGCTACTTATTGTGAGTACATTTAAGTCAGTCCCATAATGAGAAGTGCTTACTTTCGCGTCGTATCGCGGCCTCTGCAAACCGGGCGTCTTGAGTTGCCCGCCGTTGTTGTTCAGCACAAGCCTGCTCATGTTTCCACAAGCCTTGGGCAGCGTAGAGGGTCTTGCAATGGACACAAGGGCGTTGAGGGGCAGGCCGTGGCATACAAGCAAGAGCAACGAGGTAGGAGTTGAATTACCTTGCTTCAACTCGGGTACGGCGAGGCAGATCCCGTGATCGACGCGTCCTGATCTTCAAGCCAAGCACATCCAAACACCTCACCCCTTTAAAATTCTGAGCAAGATCAGAAGCGACGGAGAAAGAAAAAGACAAGATTTTTGGTCGGCTCAAGACGCAGCCCGCAAACAAAGCTTTATTCTATGTTAAGCCATGAGAGAAGGTATGAAATATTTTGCGAAGCTGAGATGTGAAGGTGTTCTTCGGGGGCGGCGTAAGGTAAAGCTTCCGATTCTGCAAAAGGTATCCGAATCCATGTCAACACCCTCGTCGTCGCGATCGCGCTGGCTGGAGAGAATAGCGGCGCGGTCGACGATGCGGCTGGTTCAAACTCAGCCTTGGTGCACTGCGTGATCATCTGCGAGCGCCGCTTGCGCTTCTTATGAGGCGCTGGGACGTCATCTTGGGTGAGAGAGCAATGCGCGCGCGCTCGTTCTCGTCCTCCTCCTTTGGCGTACGGATTAGACAAGCGGGAGGGAAAGAGGGCGTGGGGCACGCACCATGTCCTCCTCACGCTAGAGCGCCTCGAGTTTCTCCGCGATGTCGGGGTCGGTCGAGTAGGGGTTCGCGAGCAGGTATTTCTCTGGGAATAGAGTCAGTTAGACGCACAATGAGTTACGAGCGAAGACGTACCCTCCACTTTGATATCTGCATCAACTTGAACCCGGTTGGCACCATATGACCACCTGAACGGGTATTAGTGGGCGTAGTAGAAGAAAGAGATGGCACGTACTGTGGGCGGCTAGCAAACCAAGAATACGCGGCAGAGTACAGACTATCCCGAAGGATGTTCTTGCAGTAGGAATCGAGATGAGAGCTCTTCAGGGTTTCAAAACCAAAGAGCAGGAATGAGAATCTCGGCTCACGAGCAAGAGGGTGTGTGCTGTGCGTTATACAGATTAGAATAGGAATGATATGCGGACATGTGCAGACCTCATGCGTTTGTGAGCTCGGGCGGAATGTAGCACTAAATGCTAGATTAGGAACATAACGCCGGGTCGACAATATCTCGCAGCTGCAAACGGCTGAACAGCATCTGCAGAACCAGCGCATGAGGTGTTAATAGCCGACGAGCGTTGACCATGCCATGATCAATGATATCCTTGTCAGTTGGGCTATAGTCAATGGGGTGATAGAAAGGGTCATCGTAACTAACGGAGAGTCAGGCAGACGCTCGAACAATTCAGACCAATAACGGACTTGAGGGAGGTGGAGAAGATGCCTTTCTCTTGTCGTATAGTGTCAGACCACGCGGCCAGTACTTCACCCATCAAGCCGACCTCGATGTCAGGCTTCTCTGCAATCACCCATGTCCATATCTCAATCCCGGACGAAAGCACAGACGGAGTGGACACTTCGAAGGGCAGAGCAACGAGATAATGTAGCAGCTCGTAGTCGCACTGTAGATCATGAGGGACAAGGTCCGGCACGGAAAATGACAATACGTACTTTAGGTAAGGAAATAAGCGTTGCGGCACATCTAAACAACAGACGCTTGAGATCCTGTACAGTCGAGCTGCTGACTTTGCTTCGGATTTCATCCAGGGTGCGTGCCATCTTCCCTTTGAGGGCTTGAATTTCTGCGGAAGGAGCAGCCTGTGGAGGAAGCTTCTCCAATTGATCAGGCCCTGCAGATAATTAATATCTAGAAGTTTATCGAAGAATTAGGGAATTTACCTTGACGACTAGCCAAACAAATACCGGCAGCCTCCCCGGCGAAATAACCTTTGCTGGCGACTTGACTGGCCAACGACTTGGCGCCATCTGTCTTCCATTTGGATAACGTCGACAAAGAAACTGAAAGCAAGTCAGTTGTATGGGAGAGAAAAAATCATGCCGCTAACCAAGTTGTCGCTGAACTGGGCCAATGGCTTTTCCAAACTGCTCTGCAACAGAGGCGCCCAACTCTGTCCATTCGGCGCCAGAGGATGAGTTCCCAGAAAGGTATTTCTGTTAATCAGGTCATTTTTGATCGGATCGAATGGCCGAAATGCCGAACCTGCAAAGTCGACTGCAACTCGACGGGCGCACGCCCCAGCGCCAGTTCAAACCAGTTGTTCGCATTCCGGTGCAGCCGGCCCAGAATCTCGTTGCGGACGGTGTAGCTGTCGGTGAGTTGGAGAGTGATCCCTGTTCTGTCCGAGTAGAATTCATAGGTAGGGTTGTACTCGTCCGTGAACTCGTTTTCGCAGGCGCGCCGGAGGAGCGTAAGGACCTCCAGAATGGCGAACACGAGAGGTGGGTCGCACATCAACGACGGGAAGGACGTTATCAGCCGATTCAAGTATTTGGATGCGATATCGCGCGCTTTGGCGATCCGGTGGGTGCTGCAGATCAATAGGCTGCGGAGCTCCGTGGACAGACACTCGGGCAGCGCCTGCTGCGAAGCCTGTGCGTTCAGACTACTGACACAGCCGCGGATAACCTGCAGTGGACGTCAGAATGTGGCTAGTGGTTGCTTGGAGGGGGCTTGACCTTCTCCGCGATCGACTCCATGCCCGCACTCAGCCCAGGGTGCTTGTTTAGGCTGTCATTTATAAAGTACGAGACCAGGGACGACGTCAGTCCTGCGGCGGAACACATTGACTCCATGTCGTGCATCGTTAACAGGAAGATGATCTGCCCGGACGACAAGGATCGTATATCACTGGCGCGCAATGCTATGTGCGTGGTCAGATTCGACTTGTGTTTCGAGGTTATCTTGGCCAATGTCAGTAGGGAAAGAACCGGAAACGAACGCAACATACAGTATGTGTGTAATCCTGTCGAACGACCGAGTTGTACTCGACGTTACTGGCGACAGAGTCGTGCGACTCTTCCAAAACAGTCGAGGGCGTTTTGATGGCAATGCGACACAGGGCGGGTTTCTGCCACTCCATCGCCGAGTCCTCGTCGTCGGGGGAAGTGAAACCGAAAAGAATGCAGAGGAACCACATATTTCGGAACAATGAGATGATTGTTGGCTCCGCTCTTAATTGCGGATTAAAGTCTTCGTGAGCGAGAAGTGCATCAATAGGCAGGAGCAGCGACGCTAGCTGTTCAATCATATCGTCTGTCTAATGAAAACTCAGTCAAGGCGCGCACGGGTGAGAGCCTCCGCGTACCTTGACATGGTGGTTAGAAATCTTCAGATTTTGGATGGCAACACCCTTGTCGGCGAACAATGTTAAAAGCTCCACTAGATAAATTTCGTAGAGCTCTGGACACCGGTCCAAGTCTTGTGCAAGTCTGGTCTGCGCCGCCAACACCTGCAGCCCAATTAAGACGGTATGAGAAGGAACGACAAGTAGCATACCATATTGTTGGAAAACCGTGGATCATCGGGATTTGCCGAACGATTGATGACAGAGAACACCCTGATAATGTCAATGAACGCGCTCTCTGGTGCAGACAGGGCCAGATCGACCAAGTTGTAAGCGATGGCCGCCTCAACCGTCGGCTCTGCGGATCGCAGGCGTTGTAGAAGCATTGATATCGTCAGACGCGTTACCTGGACAGGTTGAGCGAAAGTAATAGTGCGCGTTTACGGTATTTACCTCCTCCATCCGGACTTCTGGGAAGTTTACAACCAGCTCTCCAAATGCAATATTGCAATGCACGCGCGAGGCAGGGAAGTGCGGAAGATAACGGCTGTGAAACTAACGATAAGGCTGTTGATTAGATAATGTGAAGGGGGCACGTACGCAGAGCTATCAGGCACACAATAAGTGCAATGACGAGGATATACAGCACACCGTATTTTATAATCTAGAAGGATCGTCAATGGAGGTCGCGCAGGTTCGGAATATACTCACTATCCAGCGTCGTTGTCTCCTCTGTTTGATGGAGTACAAAGGGGCACGAATTTGTTTCGAAGGTCGTAACCAGACTGAAACAAACAAGCCCACACACGTCAACAAGCTAAGGGAAGCCCAAGGGGAAAAAAACGCGCAAAGGATGGTGGCATGGAATCGGTCAAAGTATGGGATCAGCACGGGCGGCGTCAGCATGAGTAAGAGAATGTGCCCGAGGATGAGGTCGGAGCTCCAGAGCGACAGCTCGAAGATCTTGACAATGAACTCGCGCGCAGGCTGCGACATGTGAGTCGAGAAGACCTCGAACAGCGGCGATAGCGAGCCGAATTGCTTGGCCAGACGGAAGATCGCTTTCCAGGTCCCGCGCTCCACAAGCTCTGCGAGGAATGTCAGTGATATGTGGATTTTCCAATGCCGGTACGAACCTTACAAGAACAACGGCAAGAACGAGATCATGAACACCAAGAAGATACTGATGATGCACCGGCGGATCCACGAGAACACGGTGGGCAGGTTGTAACATCCGGCCTGACCAGAGATGAACTGGCCCGACGCGGTGTACTGGCAGATGCGGATGGACGAGTTGAGCGTGCCCATGAACACCACTATTTTCGTTAGCACAAGGATCGCCCAACCAAGATGAAAGCAAACTCACTGGTGACGATGAAGATCTGCACCGAGAAGATGACGAGCATGTTGTTGATGTGGAACCCGGGGTGGCCGTAGTAGAACGTCAGGAAGCGGTCGATCGGGAGCTGCGTGCCCAGGTAGTAGTACTCGCGACTGAGCATCTGCTCCCCCATTCCCGTCCCGATCTTCGTCTGGAAATTCAGAATCGTCCCAAACCCAAGATCGCGGCCCTTCCCGCACTGATAGTACTCTGTGTGCTTGCCCGTCGATCAGCGCAGAGAAGATGTGCGGCTCGCCGCCCTCGCGCCGCGGCGGCTCCTCCTCCAGGTACGCAATCTGCAAATCCGGGTACGCGCGCAGCAGGAACTCCGCGTTCTCGTGCTCCTTGTTGAGTTTGCTGTACCGCTGCATCGCGACGAAGAACTTGAACTTCCGCCGCGCCATGCGCTCGAGCTCGCGCTCGAGCCGGTCCGCGTTCGCGCCGTAGTGCGCGACGACCGCGGGTTCTCGACGCGGTACAGCAGCTTGATCGCCTTGGCGTAGTTCATCATCCCCGAGACCGTGCGGTACAGCGTCTGCGCGCGCAGCGACGACCAGATCCGCGTGCGAAGCGTGAACTCGGGTGCGGCGCTCTTGAAGCCGATGAAGTAGAACGGCAGATCGTCGGCCTTGGATGCGGCTTTTTCTTCCGCGGCGAAGGGGTGCGTGCCCGTCCCGTTGAACAGCGCCGACTCCTCCGTCAGGATCTTGGTGTCCTTGACGAAGTTCTCCCATTCGACCGGGTGCAGCTGCTTCAGGTACTCGAGCAGCGTCACGCGCGTGTTTTTGCCCTCCTCCCGGATGATCTCGCGCAGCGACAGCAGGATCTAGCACACATATTAGTAAAACACGGGGACGGGGAGCGTGCAACGCACCTTCTCGCTGTAATGCGGGGTCAGCGCCGTGAACGTCGGCATCGCGTCGACGGGGATCGCCGCGGGGATGTCCGTCGTCAGACTCTGCGCAAAGAACGAGATACGCCGTTCCGCCTCACTTCCGCGCGGGAAGAAATCGCCGGACTCCTTCTCCCCCTCCGCGATGAAGAACGGCGGGGCGCACAGGCTGCGCCGCCCATTCGCCGTGTCCACCTGGTGGTACAGCAGCTTCTGCACGTGCTCGATCGACAGCAAGTGCTCGCGGTACATCGAGAAGATAATCGCGTTTCAGATTTGCGACACCAGCACCTACCATATATATGAGCAATCATCGTTCGAGGAAGGGCGGGACGACGCACCTTGGGCTTGTACTTGCCTCCATATCCGCCGTCGCCAGCAGCTTCGCGTAGATGCGCTTCGGCAGCCGCTGGTAGATGTCCGCCCACAGCGTCCAGATTGAGAGCCCGAGGGAGAAGGAGCGCCCGATACTGAACACCGTGTTCCAAATAACTTACCGCAGGAACGTGTCGAGGAAGAACAGCACCAGGTCCGTTATGTACATGATCGCGAGGGTGAACGCGACTTGATTCCGGCACAGCGCGTCCCCAAAGTACTTGTCGCTGCACCCCTGGACCTTCAAGCGGACCATCGCGCAGATGGGCCCGCTGAACGAGAGCGGGAGGTAGAAGTAAAACTCGACAAACTTGCACCCGAAGACAAGCAGCTGGAGTATGATGCTCGCCGCTCGGCTCTTTGCAGAGAGGGTGGGGTACGACGCGGTGAAGGTCTGCGAAGCGAGGTATTTCCGGTTCTTGCTTGTGACGCGGTCGCCCTGAGGGCGCAACCGTGAACAGGAGCGTCACCACGACGGAGACGCAGAACTGGACGATGCTGACGATGCGCGTGACGCTCCCCGCGTTCCCTGCGCTCGCCCCCAGCGCGACGTAGAATGTTGGCCCGCACGTGAGCGCCAGGACGACCACAAAAAAGAGGAGCCGGCGCGAGAGGCGAGGTGTTGTTCCACGTCGTCGGGATGTACGAGAACTCGGTCAAGGTCGCGAGGATCATGATGATGGTCGCCACCGCTCCGCCGAGCGCGACAGCACTCCACTGCAGCGCAGCCACATTCTTCCCGTCGATCGCATACACCGACGGTGAGTTGAATGCCGTGTAGAAGAAGTAGAGGGCGATGTGGATGACCCAGATGCTGTTGAAGTTGACGAGGAGGTGGCCGAATGAACGGGTCTCGTAGTACGTCTTGAAGAAGGCGCGCGACCAGTCGATGCGGTCAAAGCACATGAAACGCTGTGCAGGGGGGAGGTCGACGAGGCGGGTCTGGGGGATGGTTAGAACGGAATGGTACGGAGATGCCGCCGCGACACGGACCTTGTCCTGCAGCACAATGCGCGCGATGCCCTCGGGATACCAGAAAAGCTGGTTGACGTCGTCGTAGTCGATGATGTCCTCGGGGTCGCGCTCCCTGCGGACAAACTTGCCGTGAACTACCTCGTACCCCTGGTCGCGGATGAAGCGGTAGAGCGGGCGCACAACGGCGCGCAGGTACATGCCCTCGGCCCCGGGTTCGACACGGTTCTGGCTCTCGGGCGAGCGGTAGTAGTCGTCCGCGCACTTGAAGATGAAGCATAGGGCCTCGGGGTAAGTTCCGGGCTAATGTGCGAGACTTCAGTCCGCGCTGCGTCCCCAGAGAAGTCAGGACTGTACCTTGAACCAGCGCAACCATTCCTTGCGATCGTCCGCCTTCTTCTTACTGAAGGCGAGCTCGATGAGGTCTCTGTCGCCCTCCTGTGTGGGGGCGAATGGGATCATATCTGGCGCTGAAGAACCGAGGGCGGGAGCTCTCGAGGGCGGCGGTCACCCCGCGTTAGAGCTGGGAGGTCCTTCGAGGTGGGGTCCAGGGAGCAGAGGGCACTGGAGACAGAGGGGAAAAGAGTGAGAGGGTCGGGAGGAAGGGCTGGGGCGAGTGGGGTAAGAGGGAAGGGAGTTGCTGAAGAGGAAGAACAGCTTGTTTGCACTTGCTTATTCGGCAACCTCCCCTAAACTCTACCCTTTCTCCGGCCTCCCAAGTCGCGTCGCGTCGCGGCTGGTCACCCCACGCGCCTAGTCACACTGTGACGATTTTCACCCCCGGGGGTGAAAATCGGGGATCTCCGACACGGGATATCACACTTCATCTCCCCTCTCGGCGCCTCGTCTCTCCCCCGGCTCATCTCAAGCTGCCTAGCTGCCTACCTCTTACGCGTCATGCTCATTGAAGTTCCTGACGACGATGCTGCAGTGCTCTTTCAAAGCCTGCCTAGCTACCAGCCCTCTCAGCCATCCACCTCTCCGCGTCAAGATGCTCTGCACCGGCTTCGCCAGAACATTGCTAAAGAAGGGCATCGGCTCCAATTGAGCTGGGTTCTGGACTCCAATAGCCATCCTGAGGTTCCTTTCCCTGGTATGTGCTCTTCTTTTCTCTCGGGGCTTTCTCTCAGATTTTCTCCAGTACAAGATATTGTACGAACCCAACTTTCCTACGCAGACGGACCAGTGCTGCAGGACCTGAGGTTCCTGCGGTCCCGTCCCTCTGACGAAGCTCCTGCCTTTACGGAGTCCGCTCCCGCTGCTGCCCCAGGCCTGGTCGAGCCCTTCAAGTTTAGCGCCCCAGCTCTGAATAACGGGACCTCCACAGCAACAGAGACTGCTTTGATGCCCTCAACCCCTCAGCCATTGCTTACGCCCCCCCCAACCTCTCCCCGTGTTTCGCCTGCGCAGCCTACCCCCTCTTCGTCCATAGCGCCCCGCCTTCTCTCCCCCCTCCGCATCCCCAATCCCACGCTTTTTCTCGAGGAGGACGACGATATGGAGCTGACGCCACCTGCCTCTCCAGAGGCAACTTTGGTGGGCTCTTCCCCATCGAAGCCCGCTGACTCGAGGAAGAGAACCGCCGTGGAGGCCCAAATCCTGGAGGACAGCAGCCCTACCAAGAGAGGCTGCCGAGGGGGAGGGAAACAGCTTGAGCGTGACGCCGCCCGAGCCCTCAATGACTTTCTCGCAGGTGAGGGGGCTGAAGAGGACGATGAAGAGGATGACGGGGACGACGACGACGGGGAATACCAGGCCGAGGCCCATGCTAGTGGGCTGGGACGCGGTCGTGGGCGTGGGCGCGGGCGTAGACGAGGCACGGGGACTCGTGTACGTTCACCCTGTCCCAGAGGGGGGAACCGCCTACCGCTGCCCCGAGCTGTGGAAGCCCCAGCACGTACTATTGCACAGATTCAGCAGAGACTGGAAGCAGGGGACGCACAGTACGGGACCAATGATGAAGCAGGACCTTCAAACATCGAAGGTTCCTCTGCCGGGGCTGGAGAAAACCCAGTGGACTAACCAGGGCGCTCCACCTACCTTGACTGAAGCAAGTTCTCGTCTCATAGTGCAACTGTCCTATGTTTCCACCTCCGTCGACAAGAAAAACTCCCTACTTGATCTACTTCTTACCCTCTCAGATCCGTCATCCTCATCACCCTCTCCCTCATCCTCCTCCTCTGCCCATCCCATTGCTCTATTGGCTGGTCGCTGCGATGTCCTGGAAACTCAGTCGGTCGTCGTTAATTTTCAGCTAATGTTGAGTTACATGGAACTCGCCCTTTACATTCAGAGGTAATTCCCTTCTTTATTGATATCTTTTTCCTTAGCTAACCCATCCTTAGGCTGCGTAAAAACCCGAACGTACCTACCTCTTCGCGAACCACGGAAGTGCTTGCAGAGAACTGCAACAGCCCAGCCATCAACGGAGCTCGCCTTCAGAAATGGTACGGGTACGGTTCACGCTTGATATACTTAGCAGCTGCAGGTTAGTTCTAGATCTGCCAGTTAAGACTGTGTGCTGAAAACCACTTAGCCACTATGTATATCATTCCCTTGATTGCTGCAGCTGGGGCGAAATCTGTTTTTCTCAAGGCTAATAAAACCGCTATAGAAGGCTTGGTTTTTACTCTCCTTCACCCCGAAGGTACGTATATTTGATTCTGCTCCCTGACTACGCAACTGAGATGTCTCACAGTTCCCGACGGCAGCCAAAAATTAGGCCCTGCATCTGGGGCCCTGGTTCGCCATCATATTATACCTCAACTTGCTTTACTACGACACTGGGGATCCAACTTAGAGAATACCCACTTTCGGATCCTTATACCCTTGACAGATGACGACGCATCTACGTACCTTCCTTTTGGAGAGCTGAAGGGTGTTCACTCGGCCTTGAGTTCTTTTGACGTAAAGTGAGTGCTTGTTTCGTTTCGATGCCTATTATCATTTACTCAAGGTTATGGCAGCTTTTACAAACACGTATATGCAGATCCTGCTTGGGCTCTCCTCGCCCAAGCTCCTGTTGTATCTGCTCTTCCCCAGATGTCCAAGCCTGTAGACGATTCTTGTATCGCTGAAGAAATCCGAATCGATATACCCATTGACCTCCAACGCACCTCTTGCCCAGTTACTCTAGAAACGACTAGGGAATGGACTAACCTGGAACGTCCAAAGGCCCTAAATGCTGTAGAGGTTATAATGTTCCCGACCTCAAAGACCAGGTACTTCCAACCTTTTTCTGTGAGAGCGCGACTCAAATATTCTTAGGTCCAGACTTTTTACGAGAACGGGGTTAAAAAACCAGATTCGTATTTGTTGATAGACACAAAAATAAGTGAAGGGTACGTCAGCTTAAGTCAACGTCTTTAGCTGTCATGTCTCACCTGACTACAGGAACGTGCTCCATTTCCGTGGCAAGAACAACAAGTTCTTGGCATTAGTAGCCACCAATCTCAAAGAATCTATCCCTAATCACGAAACCTTTATTGATCAGCTTGCTGGCGTCATGGTTGGGGAGATATTTGAAGACGTCTCCTCCCGTGTCGATTTCAGCTATCTGGCTTGGCACTGTTCTTACTACAATCGTTACGCTGAACAGGTAAGCACTTTCTTGATTTGTTTCCCTACAGTCTGTGACTATCGAGCAGGGAACGACAGCACCTAAAGACACTCATCCCAATTTTGTGCGAAAATTGGAAAGAAACAAGTTAACTTTTCGCAAAGAACGCCCTTGGCCTCCAAAGAAATCCAGCAAGATCCCGAAGGTGCAGACTTACTAGCTGAGTTGATGCGCCTCATAACAATTATTGCGGAGCACCACGTCAGTTCTTCTCATAATGTCTACATGTTATGCTAATTTTTTTTAGGTCAAGCGCTTTCTTCCAGAGGAATATTTAGAGATCAAGATCTACGTCACCAAACTTCCTCTGAACGAACGAAGCGCAGCTCATCCTTTCGGGGGCTTTGTCATTAACATCAGCGCAAGGACCGACGCCCATCGCGACATATTCGACAAGCTTTTTTGTATTGTTATTCCCTTTGGGCGTTGGAAGGGAGGAGAGCTCTGTCTCTATGAGCTAGGTTTCGTCTTCCGTCTCCATCCATGGGACATGCTGGTTTTCCCTTCTTGCGATATCACCCATTTTAATTTGGATTTCGAGGGTACCCGTCTGTCAATTGTGCTGCACTCAGACAAGTCTGGTGATAAATGGGTGCAGACAGGAAATGGTTGGGTTGCTCGTTCTTAGGCATATCATTCTTTTCTTTGTAATTTTTTTTTGCGCAAGGCGAAATTTACTAGGGTTTGTTAACTTCACTACGGATAAGACTGGGCCTAGAGTTCTGGGTTTATCGGGTGACCTCAAGCGCAACTATCTCGCCCCTAAACTTAGCCAGCGGATGACGGAGCCTGTAATGATTCCAGGGTGAGTTCTTCGAATACTGCCCTCTCATGCGTCATCTGAGTTATTTTTTGCAGCTCCTGTCTATCGGATTCCTTTATTATTCCCATTAGCTCCTGGGCACAAAGGTTAGTTCTTCGTTGTTTACTTCTGAATCGAGGTTGTTGCAAGCAGCACGACAACATCTCCTTAATTACCTCTACAAGGTCGGTCAATCGAGACATTAATTGAATGACAGACTGATGAGAGCCCTGCAGCAGACGCTCAAAGTCTCGCTCCTCGAAGATCTAGCCCTTGACTTTACTATTCCTGGGAACGATCGAACTTGGAGTTAGAAAACCTTTCTTGAGGGATTTTCAAAAGTCTTCCAGCCCGCCTTGGCCTCAACAAACGCTTCTGCAGTTTTTCCGATAGATTTCCTCCCAGATAGTTAGGTTATTTAAACGAGTCAACTGGGGCATAGGATCGTTGCCTTTTCCTCACTAACGTCATATTGTTGAGGACCTTACCGCCCCCGAGGAAGTATACAACTGGAAGGTTTATGACATGGGTGGCTGTGATGTACGTCAAAGTGGTCTAGTTTTTTTCCCTTCTGACCCGAGCTGTGTTCCCTAGGATTGGGTGGGTGTTCTGACTTGTCTTTCTTTCTTGTTTTCTGAACGATTGTGCTGATTCTGCCTTTATTGGAGGGTTCCAGAGCCATGTTTTTGTGCATAGGTCTGACTGGTGGTGTCTAGGAACGTCTATTAGTCTGGTTTGACAACCAAAACTACGACAGAATTCAATGTTATTTCAGCAAACATTGTTTCTGTCTACGAGGCCGGGTACGTCGTTCGTTCTTCCGTGCAGAGTGCTAGTGTAACCCTTGACATAGATGCTTCTTTGCAGCGTTTACAGCCCATTTACGTCGCCGAAATCCCGCCCCCAGCTATTCGTGGCAGCCTGATCGGCATGAACCTCTAAACTGCGGAACCTCTAGATGGAAAGCTCAATGCTCGGAGGGTAGACAACTTGTCTTAGCACTCATCACTCTGGCGCTGCCTCTGAATCCGCGGAACCCGATTGATATCCCCTCTGGGGTCTTAAAATTATACGCCTACCCTGAGCAAATCAAACGTAACCGGCTAAATCCCAATTCGCCCTTGCACCCATCCTTTCTTCCAACCTCCCATGTCGACTACACCTCTCCATCCTCCTCTGCCGGGTCCAGCCTACATTAAACTTAGCGAAGTCGAGCACATGCTGGCCGCTATCAGTATCACTCAAGAAATAATGGCCAAAGGAGGGTCTATTCCGTTCTACAAAGATATTGAGGACGCCGATGTGACGGGTTATACTCGGGAAGCAATTGCCATTGACACCACAGATGTACGCTTCTTACTTAGTTTTGGTCTTGGTTTTACTTCACTCAGCGCTTCAACAGCTAGAAGAGGTCAGAAGTCTCATGACGAATTACAAGAAGGCCCAGAGATTGCGCGAAAAGTTCATACAGGACAACAAGCAGCTGTACCTTGACCTTGAAATTCTCCTAGACGACAACACCAAGTTACGCAGCCATAACGCATCACTAAGGTCCCACAAAAATTTACATTGCTCTCGTCACCGTGAAGTCGAGTAATTTTTTAAGCCCAACTATATATTCCTACTCTGAACCTTTTCGATAGGTCTCTCCTTGAGGATCAAATCAAGGAAATTCAAGCTGCCTGCACCTGCGGGCACAGCGGCGCTACAGCCACTCCACTTCCTAGGGATGTTTGCCTTGATTCGCAATTTTTTGCGACCGATTTTTTTGCGACCGACTTTGAAGGGCTCAGACATAAGCGGGAATCGCCCCTGGCCCTAGGAATATTGCGACCCCACCTCAACGCCGGGTGAGTATTTAATTGAGTCTTACCCCAACGTCTTCCTCACCCCTTGTAATTAGGATTACCAGTGTGCACAACAATGCTATTGTCGCTCCGTTTACTGTCGCTCCGTTCCTTGTCGAATCCCTCCTAGCAGACATTCCCGAGTCAGAATCGGTAGCAAGGTATCTAAAGTTCTTCCTCACCCCTTGCGATTAGAATTCCGACTCTTTTTGAAGGATTAACGGAGCTCAAGCTGCCTGCCGCAATGATTTTACAGTCTCTCATTCTCAATTGAGTCGAACCTAAATCCCGGTCAGACGTCTCGATGCAGTGAAGCTAGCGTAGGGAGAACAACGGACCAAAGTTAATTAGTGTTCCGTTGCACGTCGTATTCATAATGGTGTGATGGCATCTCTCGTGTTACCTGAAATTCTCCAAGACACACGCATCCCTTCAATGTACGGAAGATCATTACGTAAATCCCTCACAACAACAGCCCTGTCGTCCTCCCTCTTAACAGATCTACCTATGTCCCTCGTGTCTACTCTGGCTACAACTCGAGCCCCTACCTTAGGCCTTCCAGTACAGGTCTCCGACTCCGACTACGTCGTACTCTCAGTCACCAAGATTTGCGATCCTGATGAAGTCAAAATCATTTTGCTTCAGTCATTGAGAAACAACAGGCTGATGTATACTCCAGCCTGCGCCCACAAAAACCCAGCATATCCTCCCCACGAACGCAGGGTTGAGGAGTCAAGGGAGCGAGTTTTTTACGATCAGTTTAATTCCCTCTACGTCGGTCGCATTCTATTTACTTTCTTTAATTGCGATCTGACGATAATCCCTCAAGCTTATCCAATTGCGCACAGCTTCCATAAAGACCTTGTGAAGGCCCAGAACTCTACCTATGGCTGCCTCATTTCCCTCGTCAAAGAACCACGTTGCGATTTCAAAACACTGCCCGCGATCTATATTCAATTATTGGACGCCACAAGAAGCTGCTAAGCAGCTATACTGGATTACCCTTCAGAGTTAGCCTGTCCAGGTAAAGAAATACGACACCTTTCTTCGGAGTTTCTAAATTATAATCCTCAGTAGTGCCGTTGAGAGCCTGCCTCACAATACCCATGTTACGTGGATAGAGGCTAACCAGAGGTTCAAGCTTTCCGTCGGCTCCTACTATTATCCCCAGGCCTTTCTCATCCCAGCTGACGTGCCTGAGCCCCAAACCCTCCCTCACTGCGCTCCCACCGCACCCCGACGCCGGCTGCCGCCTGGCCAAAAAGGGTAATTGCCCGTTTTAGGGTTCTTAGGATTCTTAGGGGCGTTCAGAAGGGCATCTCCAGGGACTCGGAGGTGAAAACTGTAGTATAATAAATTTCTTGATTACTTGCATACTTTTCGTATGACCTCTGAATCCTTGTCATATTTCAAGTCCAATAATCGTCAAAATTTTCATTCAAACCCAAGGCTTGGGTATGTTCAGCTAATAGCGCTCGAAACCGTCAAGCCCAGGTAATTATGGGCCCAAATTGTTTCTCACCGGTAAATAACGTGAAAGCCTGCCTGCCTGATTAACTTGGTTGCAGGACGGAATAATGATCCTCGGTTTTTGGTCGCCATCTTTGGTCGCCATCGTCTTCTCTTCTCTCTCTCAAGTTCTTTCCTCTTCTCTTCCTTCCGTCCAGAACAACCCCTCCATGATGAGCGACCGCAAATTCAGACGCAGCAGAGGAGGTCACCCGCATTTCAAGATACCCGATCAAAATGCTACAATAGAAGAGCTACGAGAGGCAAGTTCCCCAGTGCTCTGAAATCCTCAGATTCTGTACTAACAGGTGCTTCATAAGGCTCTAAAAAATCAACAGAGATTCGTCAATAAAGTTCTAAATGAAAACAAAGAGCTACGAGCTCAAGTAGCCAAGTACGAGGCCAGTAAACCGGGGCGTAAAGCCAAAGAATCCAAAGGGAGCCTTAGAGTGAAGACCGCGACGGCTATTTCTCCAAATCATTGTGCTAGGCAAAAGCTTTTCAACCATGGTTGACCCGTGGACTGGGATTGCCATTTTCGACAAGCAGGTCGCTACTCCCCTAGCCCAACCAAAGGATATTTTCAAACCGGATTCAGCCCTTTATTTTCAATACCTCACGGCCTCGCTCTACGATTGGGTCCCAGGGAAATTTCATCATTTGGTCGACGCAACTGAATATAGCGACTTTGGTTTCAACGTAAGTTTCTCTTCCTATCCTAGTTTTATACGGAATGATTGATCTTTCCTCAGTTTATTCACAACGTGAACGCCCAGAGATCCCAAGCGATCATAAGAATAAAAGAATGTCTTCCTAA